>SKCR01028711.1:0-72023 GCA_019454045.1 Zanthoxylum bungeanum | reverse complement strand
TTTTAATTGATTTTAGAAATCAAACAACCAACACTTGACATTCCTCTCTCTCTCTTATCTTCTCCAATTCGGCCAAGGGCCAAAATTCTCTCCTAATTTTTCTTCAAAGCCGTGAGCACCAAGGAGAAAAATGTGAAGATTTGTTGCAAATTTTCACAAGTGCTAGCACATATTAGGAGTTTTACGAAGGTGATAGGGAAACCCATCTATGAGCATGGAATGCACACTTAAAGCTTGGAGCTTGAAGAAATCATGGAGCACAAAAATGGAGGCCAAAGCCGTGAGCTTCATCCATGGAGCAAAGAGAATTTTTGTTGTTCCTCACATCGCAAAAGCCGATCATTGTAAGTATGATTCCATACTTTATTGTTGTATTCACACATGTTTTCTATGCTTAATGATCTTGGGACTATAGTAGAAACCCAACAATGATGAGGTGCTTCGACCCTGGGATTCATTCCTGAATCTGCTGATAATGTTGGCCTCGACCCTGAGATTCATTCCTGATGTTGTTCTCCATTCCCGGAGTTGCTCGTCCTCGCCGCTTTTATCTTTCTTTAAAGCCTGCGAACATAAAATAAAAATTGTGTGTATGAGACTTGTATGTATGTATGCATGGATGCATTCCCTATTTCGATGGGTTTCTCTATCCTATTGGCTTGATGTCATCCTTGGTTAGGTCTTCCTTGCGCTAGAGGGTTTTTCTTCAACCCTTTAGGAATCCTTTTGGCCTTTGGTGCTCTTTGCCTATGAACAGCTCTGGTCGCCCCATTGGCCTACTTACAGTTTCCTTCTGCCAATTTTCCTCCGGTGATTGCTCAGTTCTCTTTGGTCTCATGGCTCAAGATCCCATTGTGACCCTTATTCGTGGGGTGGTTGACTGGTCATCCCAAGACCTGGCTCAGCTTTCTGCTCTTCGCTACCTGCACCGGGTCAATGTGGATTATGCCTTTTTGAAAGCGGCCTCATCCTTTTGTAATACTGAAAATCATGTCTTCTGATTCCTAAATTTCAAAATATGCCCTCTCCCTGAAGAGTTTGTTGCCATTCTCGGTTTGCATTTTTCTCTTATTACCCTTCTCGGATACTGAAAATCATGTCTTCTGATTCCCGAAGCTTTCCTTATTTTGAAGGTTTGTTATATTTTTTGCCTAAGCTGTCCTTTCGGATTTTCAACTTAGTGGATTGCTCTATCTTGCCTGAGTCACCTTTTCAGGTTTTCAACTCAGCGAGCTAAATATTTATTCTTTTTATTCTTTTTTTTTCTCTTATTACCCTTATCGTATACTGAAAATCATGTCTTCCGATTCCCGAAGCTTTCCTTATTTTGCAGGTTTGTTCTATTTTTTGCCTAAGTTGTCCTTTCTGATTTTCAACTTAGTGGATTGCTCTATCTTGCTTGAGTCGCCTTTTCAGGTTTTCAACTCAGCGAGCTAAACAGTGGTTTAGATCAAGATTGTTTTGGACTCAAAATCTTGCCTAGTTCACTACCGGAACAACCAATAATTTATGTGAATACCCATTGTGTTTTAGGTCTGATTTTTCAATTAAAATAGCACCATAATAGTCTTAAAACACCCCTCAATATTTCCTAATATTTCTGGATAATAAATAAAATAAACCGAGCCCCGTTACACAACACAATGTGGCGGCAGTGAATAAAATCTGCTCACTGTCATGAGGTGTTGTAAAGAAACAGAAGATGGTGATTTTCGGTTCGACACGAAATACCCTTCAGTGATATATCTCGCTACCAATAGAATATAGCGTGGGCTATACTCACAGACCAATCTCTAAATTCTTTAGAGATTAAACAATTGTCACACAACAACTTTTTATTTTTCTTATTCTTTTTTTCTTCAACTTTTGAGAGAAAACTTAGAACATCAAAATGTGTCAGGGTTAGAATGGTTTTTATTGGGAAAAAATATCTTATTTTATTTTTATACTTAGGGTTTTTTATTTCCAAAATAAAAAAAAACTATTCGATTTCCCCTTTTAAGAATTCGGCCAGCCCATTTTTTGAATAAAAATTTTGTAACATCCAAATTTACTTAATGTCATCATCATGACAAATGAATGTTACAAAATAAAATAAGTTATTATCTTTTAAAATGTGTAACTCCCTTTCCAACCAAAAAGGGTTTCCAAAACCTATTTTTGAAAAATCAAAATTTAAAATTTTATTAAATTATATAATATAATTTAATAACCTATAATAAATATTTATCATATAATCATTTTTTATAAAACCATATATTGAAATTAACATATAATTTAAAGTTTGACAAAATAATGTTATTAATCATATTAATAACATATTATACATATGTGAGTATATAATTGGACTACCCAATTATATTTAATCTGCTACAATATCTTAAGATAGCACGTGGAGAAAATAGACCTACGGTTCCGAGCTCCAATAATCATGGAATATTAATTAACTCTTAATTAAACATTCCAAGTTATTAATTTCGGGTTATTCCACTAAAAATCCGAAGTTGCACTCTCATTGCCATAAATAGATAATATAAGCTCAACTACGTCGATGTCCATCGATATAGTCATTACATATAGATTGTCAATTCACGAGTATCTCATAATTAGAGCCGAGTCATAAAGTTCGTTAGACCCCTCTAATTATTTTTACCTTAAGTACCATTAATTCTCTAATGAACGATTTATTCATAACCATTATGAATGTTAGTCTTTCTATTCGCAATAGAAAGATTTGAGCGCTCTAATCATTTAAGTTCCGAATCAACCCTTAAGAAGGACACTCATCTACTTCTCACAAGAATGAGTGAACTCCATATCTATGTAAAACGTCCCAGCAACACACTAAAATATGTCCCCAAAGTACGTAGTTGTTGGTCGAGATTGCTACACCAACCTCACCTTTGTAAATCAAAGGACATAGCCTGCCACGCAGAAGTTCGTAGCACACTCAGAATTAAGATCAATCCATATATGACCATATAGTATATTGAAATGAATTTCTTTATTTAATGGATATTATAAGAAAATCATTTTTATCTTGGTCCAGTCTTATATTATCACATCATATAAGGTGCCTCCATTCTCATGTAACCACATGGACAATCCTGGATCAAGGTCACCATACAATTAGAGAATAGACCGCAATTATAGATAAACTACAAACAAAGTACCTATTTTGTTTACTCTCTATAGACTATTTTAGATTACCAACTTCAGACTTAAGTCCTCTTGTATATGACACTCATACATTAAATCTGAAGGCACATGATGTTGGGAAGTGACCGTGAGTGTGCAGCGGAAAATTAAAATTATTATGTCGCTTTCCCTTTGCCCAAGACCCATTTGTTTTGATTATTCTACAAGCCTAGGCATGTTACTATATATTTTAAGCATAAAACTCATAAAACATGCAAAAAAAACATAAACCTAAACATGCTAACTAACATAAGAACATAAACCCAAGTGTGTGGCCTCCAAAGATGCACACACCAAAGCCAAAACTCAACAGCAAGACTACGTCTTGAGTGCACGGCTATTTTACCCTTGGTGCTAGCCTAGGCAAATACCTCAAAACTTTTAACTCGAGGTTCCTCTAGTCAATTAGACTTAAGGATCCTCAAAATCAGTGGTTTACTCTTAAAACTCTAGAGTTGCTCAATTATATAAACCAAAGATTTGAAAGGTTTGGTGCAAAAATTTGTCAAGAATTCTTTGGGTTTATTTAGTGCTCCAAAGACAACAAATTTAATTAAGAATTCGATGTGGGATAAAAGCCAATTTAATCTTAGCCATAGGATCTTAATTTAGTGGTTTAATGAGATTATAAAACCCTAATAAGAGTTTGGGCCGAATTGAAATTAAAAACAAATAACAAAAATAAATAAAATAAATTTTATTATTCATGCGGTACTATTCACGCATTACTATTCACATGAATAGTAATGTTTTTTTAATCTATTTATTCCAATTCCCAAAGTGCCCCTATCATCATTCACCAATCCCTAAGCCACTATGGAACCTCATAAATGATATGTTCAATAATTAAACACATTGAACCATTTATGAACAATATCTACAGCAATTATATATGCTGTTAAATATGTACTGTGCACTGTTAACCATTGATTTCGACTTTGTTGTGTGTGACCTTTTGGGTTCCCCTCAAGTTGGACATGAAATGAATCGTTATAATTTAATCGAACATAAATTATCCTCCGATCAGATGGTTGTTCGATTCCAATGATCAAGGTTGACAACTAGTAACATTCCAAGGCCCCCAAATGAGAAGGAAAGATATATATACCCATTATGTATACGATTTACATATGATACGGTTCATCGCCCCACTGTATCCCCACATATTGACCTAAGGTACGGAAAGTGTCTACCCATATGGTCAAAGATATGATGTTGATAGTGTCATGAATCGTGCTAACCCAAGAATATCATATGATTCTTCTGCTGTGGCCACAGTCTCAAGCACTGATCACATATATCAACCCACGAACTGGAATACTACTCTTATAAGAAAATATTATCCGATAGAGTGGCGATTCTCTGTTGTGTCCTTACAAACTTCATGTGTTTCAACAAATTACCCAATCATACCCTTATGACCGGACCTTTTGAACCAGGGAAGGATAATGTAAAAGTTATTTGATCCACACATAAGATTGTAAAGACCTCAAGTATATGGACTAGTCAAATAATCGATACATGAAATTTCTCCCAGACACATGGGATAAACACTCCATATGAAAACTTTCGACGGTCAGTTCGATGGACACGAGCAACTCATGCATCCATGTGATACACCAAGCGGACAGATCTCCACTAGTAGCCTATATGATCGGCTACCCCACTTAAGGGTGGATCATATCATCATGCTAGTCTCTCCATTGTGTGAACGCCCAGATTATTCACAAAACTATGACTATGAACATTTAAGAGTAATGATTCTCATAAGGCGTGGAAGCCATCGTCTTATTACTCCAAGGGCTTTATTACAGTGTTGATGATTCATATAAGTTATGTAAGACACGTATAATAAAGATTGCCATTAATTAATGCAAATATTACAAATACATGTACATATAGCCCATCCACAAGTTGGGTATAGGGCATATCCCTAACACATGAGTAATTAAGGGTAAACACTATAATTTATAATATGCGATATTAAACAAACACTTTGATAATTGAATAATGCATCTTTTTATTTCGTAATATATAATTCCTTTTACATTACATGAAACTCTTGGGCATATATTCCAACAACTATAAGCTTTCACGAGACTATAACTCGTCCACTATGGCCGCCTATGGGCTTAAAGGCTTGTTGCATACGCTAAATGCAACCGTGATCCCTAAGAAAGTGGCTTAAGTTAATTTAGTTTATTTTTAGTTTTTATTTATTTATGTCTTTTTATTTTGCTCGAGGACTAGCAAAATATTAAGTTTTGGGTTGTGATGAGTGGTTATAATGTTGGATAATATTACCCATAGCGTCACTATTTGTACAGATCACGGTGTTGTTGTACAAATTAACTATGTGACAAGGAAATTGCACTCTCATCATTTGTGATTAAATCACCATAAATGTATAAATGAAGAGAGGTCCATATGATTAGTTCCTGGATTGAGAATGATATGAGACAGTATCAATCCCCGAAGGATTAATCATTAAATATCCCTAGCCGGAGTATTATCGAGATAGGACATCGATAATGCGGAATAGGCTAGTATTGCACTTGTGCGTGTTGTGAGGGCACAACGGCATAGTTCTCATATATATAAGTATCGGATACTTAAGCAAGTGCGATAGGAGGTCGTGTTTCACCGATGGTACGGGAAACAGCTTCGCTCTGGATAGACCCCTCGGAATCCCATTGGTATTATGACTATGTGTCTATGGGAGGCCGAAATCAGGGTAGATGTGTATAGTCTTAACCTGAGACTTGCATCGCTAATACTTACGATAATCGATAGACTTTAGTCTTGGTGGTACAGGGCTTTAACCGGTTCTGCGTACACCACTTCTGGGTTTATCAGAAAGTCGTAGTGTATTGGGTGTGATGTCAAGACAGAAGTATCACTTCAGTTATATTGGAGATGATGTCACGCAGGATACGGTACTAGTGCTCTTAAGTGTTGCGCAACCATCGGGATGTTATAACCAGGTCATGCATATCCGATTATAGAGACTAGTTACCAGACATCCGACATGTGCTTCGGACGGGGCAGACACTTATCCAGCCCCAGCCCTAGCACGTGACTATCCGACACTGGGCCGATATACACAATACTACGGTATACTACGCTTGATACAGATCTATATATATTCCTGTAAGAATATTTCTGGAGAATTGGGTAGGCATGGCGCTTTGCTAGAAGCCAACCTTGTCTTGTAAATCGGTATAAACGTAGTACGAGGTGCTTACGTGTTCGGATAATCCGATGACCGTATTTACTGCCAACATAGCCGGAGATCTCATGGGTCGCTTCCTGAAGATTCACCGATGATGTATGACTCGCACTTTAATTAATCTAGGATTAATTAGAAGAGAGAGAAAATTAATCTGGGATTAATTACATAGATATTTTATCTGGGATAAAATATTAATTAAAGAGAGAGAACGATTAATTTGGAATTAATCGATAAAATAATATATTTGATATATTATTAGAAATTGGATTTCGACGCGGAATTAAAATTAGATTTTAATTCGGGCGAACGAATTAATTTAGAATTAATTCGTTAGCGACGTGAATAGTGAATTCGCTAGGCGTAATCATTTAATTACGACGCGACGAAAATTCATTAATTTGGAATTAGCGAACCCGAGCCCGAGAGTGATTGCGAGTGCATTCGCATTTCGAATTCGAGCGCGGCACGCAAGTCACATCAAGCGTCAAATCGTTAGTCACATCATGCGTCAAATCAATTGTCACTTTGAGTGATGTGACTTGACAACATGTCACTGTATGAAAGTGATGTGATGTGACTTAAAGTAAAAAGTAGAAGTGATATGGTTGTTGGAAAAAGCATTAATAAACTTTTACTTTTTGACTTTTGGTATTTTGGAAAATTGAAAAGTTGTATATGGTTTATTTTATTTTTGGAAAATATATAAACCAAAATTACATTTTTCTTTTTACATTATTGTCTCTCTCATTTACGGTTTCAAGGTGAAACCATTTTCCCTCTCTTTTCTCTCTTCTCCCTCTCACGGCTCACTGCCGATTTCTTCTCAAAATCTTTGGTATGACCGAATCAAGAAGAGAAGCAAGGAAGATGAAGAAGTGCTAGCACACCTTGGGTTATATTATGGTGATAGGGAAACGAATTTGTGAGCTTGGAAAGCTTGAAGCTTGGAGCTTCAATGGAGTCTTGCATGGCCGATTTTGGAGCATCAAAAACAGCCCCCCACCGGCAGTCCACTGCAGTTCAAGAAGGCCAAAACCGAGCTTCATGGAGGGCAAAAACGCAACTTGTTCTTCCTAGCATCAAACCCATCAATGTGAGTATGTATTCCGCCTTACTCCTTTGTGTATTCAACTCGTTTTTTATGCATGTTTGTGATCCTTAGGACTTGATTGAAACTCTACAATGGTATCTTGAGCTATTGGTTGCATAAAACGAATTAGGGTTCTTGAGCTTAATTTGGGGCTTTTTGATTTGAGCATGATTTTGACAAATTGTTTGTTTAAGAATGCTTGTATATGATTTAATTAGAGTTATATGTAATCAATTTGATGAAAAATAATTGGATTGATTTTCCCCAATTTACTTAATGTTGGCCAAAACTTTAATATGGGTAAACTCAATTTGAGCATCAAATGATTAAATTGTTTAGTATAGTATGCTTGAATGAGGTTGAATTGATGTTGTGCATAATCAATTTCATGAAATTTGGTTGGATCCATTTTTCCCTAAATTTTGGGCATGACAAATTTGGGTAAACTTGATTTTGAGCATGTTTAATGAAATTGGATGATTTAGAATGCTTGAATGTTGTTTAATTGATGATTGATTAGATCAATTTGATGAAAAGTGTTTGGAACAATTTTTCCCCAATTTGCTTGTGATGGCCGAATTTGGCAAGGCCCTAATGTCTTGGTTTTTTGATTTTTTTTGTTCATTGGATGACTTAGAAATCATTTGGGGATGTTGAATTTATGTTTGATTGGGTTCAATTGGATTGAATTTGATTTGGGCATTTTTTCCCCTTATGGCCGAGACTTTAGCATGTATTAATTGGGTTTGATTTTGATCAAATTATGTTGGACATGATTAATTGATGATAAACATGATTAATTGGACATATTTGATGTTTTGGAAACTTTGATTTGGGTAATTAATAATGCTATGTACTCTGTTTAATTGAATTGTAAAATTGGATTTTGTAATTTAATTAAAATGGGCCTTAAAATTGGATTTGGGCTTTTTAAGTTGTTATTGGGTTTATTGGACTTTGTTGTACAAAGTTGGTTTAGGCCAAAATTGGTTGGATCCAATTAGGCCCAAAACCGCTTCCAAAAGGCCCAAATGCGACTAATGAACCTTTAACGTTTAATTGGGCCTAATGGGCCTAAATTAATTTATGGGCTTATGGGGTAACTCCCGGATTGGACTTTGGTTGCGGTTTGACCCGAGTTGACCAAAAGTCCACGCCTCAAGAAATTATTAAAATCCCATTAGACTTTAATTAAATTAATATTGGATATTAATCGGGCTTTGAGACCCGTAACGATTAAATTTGGAATTTAAGTCGTAAAGGTTTATTTTATAAAGTGTAATATTTAATTTGGAATTAAATAATGAATTAGAATTAAATACGTATTAAATTGGATTTAATCATGTAATTTAATTTTATTTGAGAAATCGTACTTTGAGTACGTGTTCGCAATACGAGTTTGACTCGAACAAAATCAAATCTTTGTTTGAACATTGGATGATCACTAATTATCAAGATTAATTAATTGGATTAGATTGATTGATAACATTCTTGTATGAATACATGGTTGTGATGTTTGAATAATGTATATCGGATGGATATTAGTCGGGTGGGGCGATTTTGGAAATTATAATAAATTTGATTTATTAATTGGACCTGCGAGTCCAGCCTTATCTCATATTCTTTGTATTCTCTTCTCACCTATTCCCCTCAATGTAAATGAGGTTTCTTTAGAAGTGTAGTGTAACGGGTAGAAGTAAATACATGTGCTAGCGGGAGAGAGAAAATGAGAGATTTGATCTAGGATCAATGTAAAATATCATCCAGCATATCATTATTATTATTTCATACTCGCTTTATTATGTGTTTAGAATGCATGCTTAAGGGTGTATGATGATGAGACCTTAACAAAGATAATAAATTGGTAGCCAATTTGTACGCGAAAAACCCTCGTTAAATATCAAGCGTTTATTTTCCTTCCATTGAGTGATTCTTAATCAAGATCCGAGATTGGCAGGGGTTGTTGGCCAAAGTCAAGCCCTTGTCCGTCAAGATGTGTTTTAATCACGAGGCTTTGTTCCATATCGGTGTCATGTCCAAGTTGTGGTTTGTTGGCCAAAGTCAAGACCACTTCTTGTCCATAGACATTGATTACGAAGCTTCCATGTCAATTGGTCCGCGCTTGACTGGGATCACTAGGTTTGTTGTGCCAAAGCCAAGGCCTAGTTGATTCAGAGGAAAAAGGTTAGGGTATACATTCGATGTATAGGCATATATAAGATATATGTTTGGGACTTGGATGTCCACCTACTGGATCTAGGAGTTGGATGAGATCCAATTGATCTTAGAGATCTACCTAGTTAATTATCATACAATTTGTTGGCCAAAGTCAAGATTGTGTGATATTTAACAAGATCCTAGCCCACTAGGAAACACGGTTTCCCGAGTACTCGACAGAGGGTTAGAGGCTCGACGAAAAATAGTGGGAGGCAAGAATTGAATTTGCAATATTCGTTCAATTACTCGCCATACGCGCTCATTCAAATTATTTCGTCGTTATATTAAATGTTAGTTGGAATAATATTTAAATGTGTTGTTTAAAAACAGTTGGACTGTATTATACTTGATTATATATAATTGGATTATATTAATCAATATATTTGAATTAATTAATTTCAGTTTACAGTTGATTTTATAATTGGATTATAGTAATCAATGTAATTGAGGTTAATTAATTTGGATTATATTTGATTATATAGTTGGACTATTATAATCATTATAATATATATAGTACCACTAATCGTTGATTAAATAGTTGGACTATTGTAATCAAGATAAAATTGAAAAGTTGGATATTTAAAATATAATCTGGGATTGAAATATTTTAAATGATTTAATTTTCAAATTGGGAATAAATAATATGTTACTTTATTTGATAAAATAACTTATTATACCTTAAGCCCAAATTAAGCAAAATAAGTAGAGCATAAAATCTTTGGAAGATTTATGTGATGATGACTTTAATGCTAATTTAATATACTTGTCATAAATCTAATTTTAGATTTAAGAAGTATTAAAATTGCAATTTATAATTCTTGGAGAATTAATTGACTATTCTAGAGGAGATAAAGTCAAAGTTTGCAATTGGGCATGTAGCACGAGGTGCACATCGTTTCGATATTCTAAAAACCCAAGGCTTGGCCTAAGGTTTCTGAAATATTAAAAAGATAATTGACATATCCCAAAGTGACTACCATTTGGATATGGCAGACACGAAGGAATTAAAGAAAGGGCAAGGTTCTTACTTTGAAAATGTTTGTCTTAGTTATGTTCACAGCTAGTATTGAAATTAGATTTTAAATACTTAGTGTGGTACATAAAATATATGTATTGATGTTCAGAATCTGCTTTGAGCAGGATACTCACTTCAAGCTGAGATTGCTCTGCGAATCGGAAGCGGGACGAAATTCGCTGTTTCGACCGTAGATACCTAAGTTTAGGAACTACCCTTCGGGTGTGTACTTAAATTAGGAACTGTTATAATGTAACTAGTTTGACTAGAGACATTATCTCTATATCAGTGTTTAATCCGTTGCGGATAAAACCTTTATATTATAGAACACTAAGTGTTTTATTATATAAAGATGATAATGAGATAAATACATTAGATGTAAATAACAGATTTATATTTTGAATATAAATAAAATCTCAAACATATAAAATGACAAATAAATAGCTCAAATTGATTTGATCAATAGAGACTTATTTGTGGCATTGTTGTCTAGGACACAATTTAACGAGACTCGTATATCCACACTTTTGAAGAATGGGTACTAGGACTGATTTGACTATTCAAATAAGGTCTGCGAATCTAGTTTATTAGGTAAAGTACCTAAAATACTATTGCTTGGTAATAGTAAAAGGGCCACCGATCTGTTAGCCCTATTCATGGTGAAGTAAGTGGGCCCATATCTAGCTAGGCTAGATGTGAACATGAATATTTCGTGACCTTAACGGATGTGGCATCACGTTATGGTTATGTGTTTCTTTTGAAGAACGCAGATCGTAAACTTTTGAAGTTTCGACACGAAGTAAATAAACAGATCGGCTATAGTATTATTCCGCCACGGTAAGACCGTAATGGAAAATACTTAAGCAGTAAGTTTCGTACATACATGAAAGAGTATGGTATTTTTCAGATGAGGACTCCTCTCGGAACACGTCAAAGTGACGGTGTGTCTGAACGGATTAACCGAATCATGTTAGACATGATAAGGCTAATCATGAGTCGTCTGAGCTACCATTTCCTTCAACGGATAAGTTTTACAGTGCAAAACTTATTTAGAATAAGGTTCCATATAAATCTGTTTGACAGATATCATATAGGATATGAACAGGGAAGAAACGAGGTTTCTCATTCCTCATAATTTGGGTATGCCAGGCATAACGTTTGGATGATACCAAACTAAAAGACCCAAATTGGATAAGTGCCAATATAGGTTATCCTAAAGGAAACCATAAGTATAGTACTTATAAATCTCACATGAGAACAATGTGATTGTTGCTCACCATGCGGTTTTTCCTGAGAGGAATACCGATATACAGTGGTCAGTGGGAGGATAGTGATACTCGATGAAAATCGGAGTAATACTGTTCAAGGCACGAAGTCCTTAATGGAACACAAATAGTTCATCTATGATGAATCTATACCATTAATCTTCAAATACACAAGACACTCGTAGATCGGATAGAGTCAGAAAACAACCTAGGGTATGTGTTTCTGATCTAACCTCATAAAGATGTCAATCTTATGAAGGTATACCAACCGATTACGTTTTGAGGAAGTGATACAAGGTATCGACTCCCTATTATGGCAAAGTGCCATGAGTCCGAAATGGATTCCATGTTTAACAACTATTTTGGATACTAGTTGTTGTACCACAAGGCATTGTGCCTATGGTACATTAAACGTCTTCAAGGAAGACATACATGGAAGGCAACATACCAACGTACAAAGCTAGGCTTTTGACGGAAAGGTATCGTTATCAACATTGTGTTAATAACGATTCAACCTTTTACCTGTTGCCATGTTAAATCCATTTTGAAGATGTTTGTTGATAACTGCGTATTTCATTTATGAAATGTGTCAGTTATAGATCAAAATCGCTTTCCTGAAAAGGAAACCTTTTGGAGAATGTTTATAACATTCTGACGATTTTGTATAACCAACAAACGAGGTTTGCGGGTTATTCGATCCATGTTTGGATTGAAACAAGCATAAGGTTCTTGGAACTGACGTTTTGAAATAATCATAATGGTTTATGATTTGACTCAAAACGAAATAATTCTCGTGTATATAAGGAGGTTAGTGGGAGAGGGCACTGACAATGAAATTCCCATAAAGCAATCGGTGAAAGCTTGGCTTTCATAGAAATTCTCCATAGAATTCTGGGGAGTAACAACCTTTATTCAAGGAATAAAGATCTACAGAGACATATTTGGAGTTGTTAACACTCTGGAAATTGTACATTTAAAATGTACTTGTATTGGTGTCTCATACGCTTCGAGCATATGGAGTCACAATCGGGTCAATCCAAGTGATAGTCACTGGATTGAAGATTAAGAACATCTGTTAGTATCTGAGAGAACTAAAGATGCTGTCTTAAATTATGGAGTAGGAGAACTTGAAGTGACTGGGATCACTGCTGCAAGTTTCCAAACGGTAAATACTACGGTACTATAAAGTTTGAAGGACGGGACAGTAAGCTGGAAATATTCCGAGCAAGATAACTGTTGCCGAAAACAACACAATGCGGATTATTGCTGCAGCTGAGGCAGCAATAGAAGCCATTTGGATCGATAATAAATCTAATTAGATTAGATATAGTTCTTTTAGCAGCTGAGCTAGGCGTCAGCACAGGCTAAGGAATAAAGGTCTCATCGACGATCCAGATATATACTTCTATATCATCTGATTCGTTCGGATCAAACATCGTGGCGATGTGATGATCGTGTAAATCGCGTCAGACGATATTTAAGCAAATCCGCTGAGGAAAACCTTTCCTCAGCAATTTGAGCGAATTGTACATAGTTCGGGTGTTAGACACTCGAGTGACTGGCTATGTGCCAAGTGGGAGATTGTTGGATAATATTACCCATAGCGTCACTATTTGTACAGATCACGGTGTTGTTGTACAAATTAACTATGTGATAAGGAAATTGCACTCTCATCATTTGTGATTAAATCACCATAAATGTATAAATGAAGAGAGGTCCATATGATTAGTTCCTGGATTGAGAATGATATGAGACAGTACCAATCCCCGAAGGATTAATCATTAAATATCCCTAGCCGGAGTATTATCGAGATAGGACATCGATAATGCGGAATAGGCTAGTATTGCACTTGTGCATGTTGTGAGGGCACAACGGCATATTCTCATATATATAAGTATTGGATACTTATGCAAGTGCGATTGGAGGTCGTGTTTCACCGATGGTACGGGAAACAGCTTCGCTCTGGATAGACCCCTCGGAATCCCATTGGTATTATGACTATGTGTCTATGGGAGGCCGAAATCAGGGTAGGTGTGTATAGTCTTAACCTGAGACTTGCATCGCTAATACTTACGATAATCGATAGACTTTAGTCTTGGTGGTACATGGCTTTAACCGGTTCTGCGTACACCACTTCTGGGTTATCAGAAAGTCGTAGTGTATTGGGTGTGATGTCAAGACGGAAGTATCACTTCAGTTATATTGGAGATGATGTCACGCAGGATACGGTACTAGTGCTCTTAAGTGTTGCGCAACCATCGAGATGTTATGACCAGGTCATGCATATCCGATTATAGAGACTAGTTACCAGACATCCGACATGTGCTTCGGACGGGGCAGACACTTATCCAGCCCCAGCCCTAGCACGTGACTATCTGATACTGGGCCGATATACACAATACTACGGTATACTACGCTTGATACAGATCTATATATATTCCTGTAAGAATATTTCTGGAGAATTGGGTAGGCATGGCGCTTTGCTAGAAGCCAACCTTGTCTTGTAAATCGGTATAAACGTAGTATGAGGTGCTTACGTGTTCGGATAATCCGACGACCGTATTTACTGCCAACATATCCGGAGATCTCATGGGTCGCTTCCTGAAGATTAACCGATGATGTATGACTCGCACTTTAATTAATCTAGGATTAATTAGAAGAGAGAGAAAATTAATCTGGGATTAATTACGGAGATATTTTATCTGGGATAAAATATTAATTAAAGAGAGAGAACGATTAATTTGGAATTAATCGATAAAATAATATATTTGATATATTATTAGAAATTGGATTTCGACGCGGAATTAAAATTAGATTTTAATTCGGGCGAACGAATTAATTTAGAATTAATTCGTTAGCGATGTGAATAGTGAATTCACTAGGCGTAATCATTTAATTACGACGCGACGAAAATTCGTTAATTTGGAATTAGCGAACCCGAGAGTGATTGCGAGTGCATTCGCATTTCGAATTCGAGCGCGGCACGCAAGTCACATCAAGCGTCAAATCGTTAGTCACATCATGCGTCAAATCAATTGTCACTTTGAGTGATGTGACTTGACAACATGTCACTTTATTAAAGTGATGTGATGTGACTTAAAGTAAAAAGTAGAAGTGATATGGTTGTTGGAAAAAGCATTAATAAACTTTTACTTTTTGACTTTTGGTATTTTGGAAAATTGAAAAGTTGTATATGGTTTATTTTATTTTTGGAAAATATATAAACCAAAATTACATTTTTCTTTTTACATTATTGTCTCTCTCATTTACGGTTTCAAGGTGAAACCATTTTCCCTCTCTTTTCTCTCTTCTCCCTCTCACGGCTCACTGCCGATTTCTTCTCAAAATTTTTGGTATGACCGAATCAAGAAGAGAAGCAAGGAAGATGAAGAAGTGCTAGCACACCTTGGGTTATATTATGGTGATAGGGAAACGAATTTGTGAGCTTGGAAAGCTTGAAGCTTGGAGCTTCAATGGAGTCTTGCATGGCCGATTTTGGAGCATCAAAAACAGGCCCCCACCGGCAGTCCACTGCAGTTCAAGAAGGCCAAAACCGAGCTTCATAGAGGGCAAAAACGCAACTTGTTCTTCCTAGCATCAAACCCATCAATGTGAGTATGTATTCCGTCTTACTCCTTTGTGTATTCAACTCGTTTTTATGCATGTTTGTGATCCTTGGGACTTGATTGAAACTCTACATATAATACACATATTTTATACCATTCCATCTTAATATTTTGTGGGTGATATCGAGCTTTATGAGCGAATTGATGTGTTTTATAGGTTAAAATAATATCACGACTCAAAGGATTTAACTGGGAATGATAACGGCAAGTTAGAGAGCAAATTGGGCTAGATTCAGAGTCAAAACGTGCCTCTCGATGCACCCATTCGCAAATTTTAGGCAGAGCGTGTTTTCTCCTTAGTAAACTTCGCACGTCGCGACACCAAGGAGAGAACATCGTGACGTGCGACTTTGATGATGAAGGGAGTCGCGACAAGTTTAGTGCATCGCGACACAGATCAGTGCAACCCCAAATCACCTAGAACTCGATTTTTTAGTATGAATGACCCGCATGGCCTCCTATTTAAGTACAAGTTTGTCCCAAAATCTAAAATTAAGCCTTATAACATAATTTTGGAGTCTCAATGCATAGAAGAACGCCTAGAGCGAGGTAAGAACAAGTGCATCAACCGAAGTTGGAGTTTTGAAGCCGAAGGCTGCAAACGAGAGTGTATTTCTTCCCTTTTCTCTCTAGCCTTTTCTTTTATGAGTTATTGGCATGAAATAATGATTAGCGTATTTTTATTGAATATTATGAGTAACTAATTCATTATATCCAAGGTTGTAATGGATCCCAAGCATGCTTAACTAATAATTTGCATATTATTTTTCTTTTGGGATTGTTATTGATTATTTATCATTCCCTTTGCTTGAACTGTTGGAAAATTATGACACATAGCATCACTATTTGTACAGAACATTGTGTTGTTATACAAATAACTATGAGACAAAGGAAATTGCTTTTTTATCATTTGTAATTAGATTACCGTGATATATAAATGATAAAAGTCCATATGATTAGTTCCGGATTGATAAGATATGAGACAGTATCAATCAATGAAGGTTTAATCATTAAAATATCCATAGTCGGAGTATTATCGAGATTGGACATCGATAACGCGGAATAGACTAGCATTGCACTTGTGCGCGTTGTGGGAGCATAACTGCATAGTTCTCATATATTTTAGTATTGGATACTTATGCAAGTGTAATAGGAGGTTGTGTTTACCGATGGTACGGAAATAGCTTCGCTCTGGATAGACCCCTCGGAATTCCATTGGTAGTATGACTATGTGCCTATGGAAGTCCGAATCAGGGTAGTGTATTTGGTTTTAACCTGAGACTTGCACCGCTAATTCTTGCGACAATTAATATACTTTGGTTTTGGTAGTCCAGGGCTTTAACAGGTTCTGTGTACGCCTCTTCTGGGTATATTGAGAATCGTTGTGTATTGGGTGTGATGTCAAGATGGAAGTATCACTTCAGTCATATGGAGATGATGATCACGTAGGATACGGAACTAGTACTCTTTAGTACTACAGTCATCGGGATAATATAACTAGGTCATGATTATTCGATTATAGAGACTACTTACCAGAGATCCGACATGTGCTTCGTACGGGGCACACACAATTCCAGCCCCAAGCCTAGCACGTGAAATCCGATACTGGATCGCAATATGCAATACTACGTATACTACGCCTGATACAGATTACATATTCCTTTAAGAATTGGGTAGTCACGGTGCTTTGCTATAAGCCAACCATGTCTTGTAAATCGGTAAAAACGTAGTACTAGGTACGTACGTGTTCGGATAGTCCGACGACCGGATTTACTACCAACCTATCCGGGGATCTCATTGGTCGCTTCCCGAAGATTCACCGATGACGTATGACTCAGACATAATTAATCTGGGATTAATTATAAGAGAGAGAGAATTAATCTAGGATTAATTACGGAGATATTTTATCTGGGATAAAATATTATGTAAAGAGAGAGAACGACTAATTTGGAATTAATCGATAAAATAATATATTCGATATATTATACGAAATAAGATTTCGACGCGGAATTAAAATTGGATTTTAATTCGGTCTAACGAGTTAATTTAGAATTAATTCGCTAGCGACGTGAATAGTAATTTTACTAGGCATAATTATTTAATTAAATTTGATTTAATTACGTCGCAATGGAAAATTCGTTAATTCTAAATTAGCGAACCCGAGCCCGGGAGTGTTTGCGGGCCCACTCACATTTCGAATCTAGTGGGGCCCATAAGTCACATCAAGTCACATCACTAGTCAACTTTATCACTTTATAGTGATAGAAGTTGGTGGTTGGTGATAGTGTGTTAAACACTCCAAGTTGGTAATGATGGGAGATGATTTACCAAAATTTTGGTATATCTTATTTTTGATTTTTGAAATCAAAATAACCAACACAACTCTTCTCACTCTCTCCCTCATCTCACGGCATAAGATGCCATTTCCTCTCTTTTTCCTTCACTGCCGAGAGCATCAAGAAGACTAAGGGAAATTTTGTGACAAAATTTCCAAGTGCTAGCACACCAAAGGGGTCATACAAAGGTGATAGGGAAACCCATTCATGAGCATGGAATCTCAAAAACAAAGCTTGGAGGACACACATGGAGGGCTTGACCGAAACCAACAAAGAAGAAAGCCTGGAGCAAAATTTTTTTGTGTTTCATCGCATCCAAAAGCCGATCAAAGTGATTATTCCGCAACTTTACTTTGATGTATTCACATGTTTTCATCGCTTAATTTGATCTTGGGATAACATAGAAAACCCAACATGAACACATATTTTATTTGTTTGGTCAATAATAGAATAGTCTTGGTAAATCATTAGGAACTCGACCAATGGAATTTGGGTTAGCCGTGAGAATAATAGTGTGTGATCTAATTCTTTAAAATAATTTTCCCTAAATGAAGAATATACATGCAGGACATGGGTAACCATTATTAGAACCTGACCATAGTGAATTTGCTTTAAATTAATTAATATATAAATATTATTAATTGGTTTAAATTTGAATATTCCTACTTGACCATCCAAAGAGGCTTGTAAATAGCTTAGTATTCTAGGTTAATGATTCGAAACAACGCAATTGAAATAAAAGTGTCTGAACCCATTATTTGCATGCTTAGGTGAAGTTACAACCTTAGGTTCTTGTGACACATAAAATCTTTCTCCAAAATTATTATTTGATCTTTATTTAATCTTTCAATTAATTTTAAATCAATCAATCACTTATTTCTTAAACCAGTAGTTTAGTTTAAGTTAAGTTGGTTAGTTTCAGTATTAATAGGAAAAATAACAAGTCTTTGTGGGTATGATTTCCGACTTTTAATCATTATATTACTTGAGCTATACGTGTGCTTACGTGTAGTATAAAATCGCGATCAGAGACCTGTGTGGAGATTGTTGATTGTAGATATAGTGCCACCAATAAAACCAGTGGGGAGATTGTTGAGCTTATTACTCAGTTTGAGGCTCAAAATTATGCTTGTGCAAATTGTGAAAGAGCATTTTTAAAGTTATAACGCTTCGTATAAGCATTTTTATTTTTTAAAATATGAAGCCATGGATGGACATATGATAAATTATTTTGAATATTCGATATTACCTGATTGAAAAAAATGTTAATCGAGGTTTCATGGATAATGATTTTGGTATTTCGAAAATCGGTTTTGATTTGCAAATTAGGTGACCTTTAAATAAATATTATCATATTAATAATAAAAAAATTAATTTTCGGTTATTTCAGTTGGTAACCGATATCCGAATTTTTGATTTATTTCGGATACGGATACCAACCATGAATTTTTTGATTTTATATAAGTATCAAATATTGTATATAGGTTTCGATTTCAACAAAAAATGACTGGATATCGGACTATTTTAATCCCTACGGAAAGCGGGACCTCAAGATGCGGTTTGTCAGCCTTCTGCCTATCACTTTCAATACGAAAAGCATTTTTCTTTTTATTTTTTATTAATCAATTTAACAGTCCAAGATACAAATTTTTTTATTTTTTATTTTTTAAAAAAACCATGATTAAAATGAAAATTTTCTTCTTTGACATTATTATACAAAAATAAAAATAAAAATAAAAATAAAAATATAAGCCCTTAAATTTTGTGCTGTGTATTGCAGTATTGGTAGTTCAGAATCATGTATAAGAAAAATATATTACTGACAAATAAATAAATAAAATCCCGTAAGGTAGTAGCTGTTGCCAATAACTTGAAACATCAACTAGTGAAGTCCAATTAGAAGTTTGATGTGCAATTTATTTTTAATACAAATTTAAAAAATAACTAAATAAAGATTTTCTTATATATATGAGAGTTTCCCAAAAGCTATCTAGTTAAATAAATATAACATATCACCTAAACTTGACCACCAACTGGTGGTTGCATGGAATACTTCTAAAATGACTTAAAACTCAAGATAATGTCTTCGTTAAAAAACAGCCACTTCATCTGTGACACCAAATATCAAATGGTGATGACACAACTATGGCTTGATCGCCGGATTCAGTCTGTCTTCCCAGTTGCATTGGTTTCTGTTCTGATTGTGGGGACTGCACGATTAGCCTTTGATAACTTGAAGAGCAATGACAGCCTTATTTTCCAGTTTTATGGAAAACCAGAAGGTTACAAACAGAGAAGGCCAGTCTTTGTTTCTTCCAAAGATCGGTTTGAGGAAGGCTGCAATGTGTTTGAAGGAAAATGGATTTGGGATAATGTTACTTATCCTCTATATACAGAAGACAGCTGCCCTTATTTGGTGAAACAGACCACTTGCCAAAGGAACGGCAGGCCTGATTCATTCTATCAAAACTGGAGGTGGCAGCCTGATGGATGCAATCTTCCTAGGTAACTTTCTTTTAGATATTTTATTGAAGTCTTCAATTCAATTCATTAGAGGCATAAAATGTTTCGGTCACTCTCAGGTTTGATCCATTGAAGTTATTGGACATTTTGAGGGGCAAACGATTGATGCTTATTGGAGATTCAGTACAGAGAGGTCAGTTTGAATCAATGGTCTGTATGGTACAGTCAGTGATTCCGGAAGGAAAAAAACATTTTCATAGGATCCCTCCTATGAAGATCTTTAAAGCTGAGGTACCTGAGTGAATTACCTCTATCATCTATGATCATGCAGCATAAACTCATTCTAACTTTGAATTGCCAGTTTATTACCATAGTTAAAGATTATTTGTTTCTTGATTTATTCTCAGGAGTACAATGCGTCCATTGAGTACTACTGGGCACCCTTTATCGTGGAGTCCATTTCAGATCATGCAACAAATCATACGGTTCTAAAAAGGCTTATTAATCTTGATTCCATAGCTAAACACGGCAAGAGTTGGGAAGGAGTTGATGTGTTAGTATTCGAAAGCTACGTTTGGTGGATGTACAAACCAACGATCAATGCTACGTAAGCACTCGTTCCCTGCATTGCTGTCTTATTAACCGAAGCTACAGAGTAAATTATCTTTTGGCATAAGAAACATGAATTTTAGTCAATTTAATCTTCCTATGAGCCTGTTTAGCATTGCTGTAAAGCATCTTTAGCTACAATGAACCAACTCCATTGAAAATTAATCAGCACAAGAAAATAGGATATTTATAAACTTTCTACATTCTAGTTTGTCTATTTATTTTCGGCTGTGTTCCTGGAATCTGTCATAAGTTTGTAATCTTCTTTTTATGTGGCTTCTGTTTCCAGTTATGGATCTGCTGATAATATCAAGGAATATAATGTCACCACTGCTTACCGATGGTCATTAGAAACTTGGGCAAATTGGCTTGAAACCAACATCAATCCTCTCACTCAAAAGGTCTACTTTATGAGTATGTCTCCAACACATTTGTGGTAAGTTTCTCCCCAAAAAAGGATTAAACAATGGCATCCTTATGAGTCTAAAATGCCCAGAACCAAGCTGCTTGCTAGATGAAATGTCCTACAAGGTTACTCAAAGTCACTGCTATATTTATGCACGTTTTCTGGCTGCAGGAGCTGGGAATGGAAGCCTGGAAGCAATGAAAACTGCTTCAATGAGTCATACCCCATCCAAGGTTCATACTGGGGTACTGGTTCTAGTCTCACAATAATGAAGATAATTCAAGATATTCTACAAGAATTAAAAATTGATGTAACATTTTTGAACATCACCCAATTGTCTGAATATCGAAAAGATGCTCATACATCCGTTTATGGAGAGCGGAAGGGCAAATTATTTACAAAGGAAGAACGATTGGATCCAAAAAAATTTGCAGATTGCATTCACTGGTGTTTACCAGGAGTTCCTGATACATGGAATGAGATTCTGTATGCATATTTGTTGCACGATCATCAAAATTTTTTGTAACATTAGGGACAAAAGTTGTGAGCTCCGCAAAAGAACAGAAACATACAATTACAAGTTCATACTTGAAATAGTTAAGGTATTAATCAAAGAAAGTTCTAAGCTCAATCCTAAGAAAATGAATAGTCATGTCTGCCTTTGTATCTGCATAAGAGATATAGGATCAGCGAGTGCATTTGATGGGTTACAACAAATCAATGAGGGAATAATTTCATCTGATTTGAAATCTATTTACTTCTTACAGATAAACATTACTTTGCCTTGATATAGTTTTATTTGTTTATTTCTTAAATTAAATGGAAAATGACACTCAATTATCCTATAAATTTTCATAATGACACTTTAGTCTAGAGATAGCAATCTCCCCCGTCCTATCCTGATAAGAATAAAGGGTTGTACGAAGGTAGAGTCCAAAAGCTTGATCCATTAACAGATCCAGTTGGACCACTCATAAGACAACGAAACGAGAAGATAAAGGAAGTAATGCTAGGCATAGTCCAGAAGGTCATAACCGAATCCACACATGAGTTAAAGGAAGCAGATTATTTCAAGGGGATTAATAGAAAAAGGTTCAAATTTCATTCATGTGATCCAATTATTTGAAGACAAAACCCAATTGAAGAAGCAAGAACAATACAACATGCACACGTTTGGAGGCTTAATGGGCTTGATATTTAATGTTTTAAGTTTATTTGTCATTTACATTAAACATTAAATATGTGGGCCATTCAGTAAATGCCCAAACACAAGTCTTGCTTTATTTTAAGTTATTATTCAAGTTATTAATTTGGATACTTAGGCTATTTGTCTTGATGGGAAAGTAGAGGCTAGCTAGAAAATAGGATTGGGGTGTGAGATGTGAGAGTGGGCGTGAGGTTCTCATGGGAAGATTAGGATTATTTTAGTTTTCCTATTTGTATTAGAGTTTCATAAGACCTATTATATAAGATGGTTGTTGATGGTGATTTTTGCAACTAAGGTAATTGAACAGTTCGTAAGGGCATAGAGGGAATTTCCTCCCTTTTTGGAAGATTAGATGTTCAGAGGGTTTGATTTGTTCCTCAACAGGGAAAAGAGTCCGGACACAGTTTCCTGGATCTGGTCGACCATGGGACACAATGCGGTGCAGATTTCAGAGACGGACAACCTCAGAGTCGAGGCCGACCACAGTAGACCAGCGACTCAAATTGGTTTTATCTTACCTTCTGGAACAAGTGAATGGCTCGAATATTCCGGGTCAGATAGGTAGTATCTTTTACTGTTCGGAAGACCATCTGGCTGGTCTTTTGAAGACCGACGTGTGACTGGGGTAGTTTAGACCTTACCCTCTGGCACATACCATCATTTGAAATCTCTTTCCAGGCTGGCACCATTATTGTTGGGTGTGGCAGTGCCTAAAAACAGGGTGATTTGACAAGCCGTCAGGTGGCAGGTTTGCTTTCTGCGAAGACAGTTTTGGGGCAAAGGACCCGTCAATCAACCGGAAGTTCACGTGGGTGACGTCCTGGAAGCAAGGGAATAGTGTTGTAACTCCTTGAGTATATAAAGGAGAGTTAGTTTCATTTGTAAGGGGAGAGCAAAATTTGTAACAAAAATATAGAGCACTACTTGTAAAAACTTGAAAGGAAAACAGCTCGGTTCGACTTAGATCTTCTGTGAAAACAGGTCGGCTCGTGGACGTAGGTTGGATTTGCTCCGCCGAACCACGTTAAACTCTCTTGTCGATTTTTTGCGTTTTCTTTGGCTTTTTGCTACGTTTGCTTTTGGTCTCCCATAACCAAACAAATTCAAGGTTGAATGAGGATTGTCTCGGGAGGGTTATCTCAAAACTGCCCCTGGGACGAAAATCACCCATCAACAGTTGGCGTCGTCTGTGGGGATAGAACAAAAATGTAACTTGCGTAGTAAGACGGTGGCGGAAGGAGAAAGCCATGGGTCGTTGGAGGGTTCAGTAGCAGAGTGGTTTGGGAAAACGAAAGGAAGACTGGATGAAAAGGAAAAGGAATTGGAATAAGTTGATCAGAACGGAAAGAGAAAAAGGTTCGCAAGAGGAAGGAAGATTGACGACAGTGGGAAAGATGGGGGAAGAACGCATCAGAAGTTAGGACAGCAGCAGCTCCCCCTGTTGAGTTGTAGAATGTAATGTAAAAACAATGGGCAACGATCACCCATTAGGACTGAGTTGTAAAATGAAATGTAACGTCAAATATGGGTGACGTTTACCGGCCGTAGCTGAACAAGCTCCTCTGAGAAAAGGTACAACGCTTGTTCGGCCTGCTAGGTCCTTAGTTCCAAGAGGGAGGTAGTGTTTAAGGATCGGCCAAGGAACAATTCAACTGAGGGCACGAGGTCGGCATCTATCAGGTTTCTTCATTCAGCCCCGTGGCCTCCCCGAATGAGTGGAAATGAGAAAAATCTCACGGGGGCCACCAAAGACAACATGAAGGGTTCTCGACCGATCTCCGGAATTGTCCGGAGATGCTTATGGAGCGCTTGGCAGGAAATGACCCTGTTAGCATAGTCCGAAACTTCAAATCAAGTTCAGACAAGAAGTATCTGAAGAATCTTGGACTAGAAGATGTGTCAGATTCCAAGACAAGAACCAGAAATGATTGTAAAAGCCTCTATTAAAATGACCCGCAAAACGTTGTAAAGGGCAGTATGTCCCTTGAATATTAATAAAACTTTCTCTTTTGAATTAAGAAACTTGTCCATTTTACATGTTTATTAATTGAATGCGAAAGCTGTGCTCAATATTCTTGGGATATGCTCGATTAGAAGGGTGATCGGTAGTTAGGAATAACACCTAGCCCGTTGCACGCCAATCCCGGGTGTCATTATCAAACCCCCGGGTGGAAGTGTTCCGATTTGACTCTTTTCACCTTTGAGGATCCAGAACGCATTAAGGGATGAGGTACTTGTGGGAAAAACGCGAACCCTTCGCGGAACGCCAACCCCGAGTGTCATTATCAAACCCTCGAGGCCGAAACGTTACTACCCCATAACTCGTATTTTTGAGGAGTAGCTCGGGTAAACCGGACCTAGGGATGTTTTTTCACCTGCGAGTCGGCTGGTGAATCTCGTTAAGAACCATCGAAACACATGGCATGGAGACGGCCAAATGGCCTCCATGACCATTGTGGTCTCGGGTAAATCGGACCTAGTGAGGTTTCTTCCCCTACGAGTTCGCTGGTGAGTCCCGTTGAGAACCCCCAAAGGGATGGCGCACACGGGGAGTCTTATTCCCATTTGGGGCATCGGCCTAACCGCCTCGGATCAGGAGAACATGACATGGGAATGTTTGATTCCCTCATAGCGCTTTGAGGCTCTAGATCCGCCCAGCATGAGGAGGTTTCTGCCCTCAGGGTCTCGGCCGCTCACCGTTCCGTTGCCCAGCTAGCCGGGACGCTGAATTGTAAGGTTCATAATTGTGTTTTGGGAGGCACCAGGCAGGACGCTGGCTCGGGGCACCCGAGTTGTTATATTTTCGGGTCTGTGCGGAGTATGTGCTAAGTCACCTCTATCGTGCTAACCTTGTCTTGTTCCACTTTTTATTTTTGCTGATGCCCGGTAAGGGGACCCCTGTGCCGGGATCCCAAGAGCTTCAGAGGTTGAAGTTCTTCCTTCGTGATTAAGTCTCCTATGTCCCACCAGCTCGGGGCTGGATTCGTTCCGCGAAGGCTATTCTGTTCCACCAGCTCGAGGCTAGATTCGTTCCGCCGAGGGTATTCTATTCCACCAGCTCGGGGCTGGATTAGTTCTGTCGAGGCTATTTGTTACATCACCTCGGGGTCGGGTTACGTCCCATCGAGTGCGTAAGATCGACATGGGGACAGAGCATTCCCCATGGCCAGACCTTTGTTTGTCTGGGGAGGTAAAATCCCCTTAGAGCCAAGAGCTTTGTTCAGCTCGAGGTCGGGTTATGTCCCACCGAGTGCGTAAGATCGGCATGGGGACGGAGCATTCCCCCATGGCCGGAACTTTGTTGGTCCGGTGAGGTAACATTCCCCCAAAGCCAAGTGTTTTGTTCAGCTCAGGGTCGGATTATGTCCCACCGAGTGTGTAAGATCGGAATGGGAACGGAGTATTCCCCAATGGCCGGACCTTTGTTGGTCGGGGGAGGTAATTCCCCCAGAGCCAAGTGCTTCGTTCAGATCTAGGTCGGGTTACGTCCCACTAAGTGCGTAAGATTGGTATGGGATGGAGCATTCCCTCATGGCCGGACCATTGTTGGTCTGGGGAGGTAACATTCCTCCAGAGCCAAGTGCTTTGTTCAGCTCGGTTTGGGTTACGTCCCACTGAGTGCGTAAGATCAGAATGGGGACAGAGCATTACCCCATGGCCGGATCTTTGTTGGTCTGGGGAGGTAACATTCCCTCAGGGCCAAGTGCCTTGTTCAACTCGGGGTCGGGTTACGTCCCACCGAGTGCGTAAGATCGGCATGGGGACGGAGCATTCTCCCATGGCTGGATCTTTGTTGGCCTGGGGAGGTAACATTCCCCCAGAACTAAGTGTTTTCTTCAGCTCAGGGTCGGGTCACGTCCCAACGAGAGCACTTAATCGGCTCGGGGACAAAGTCTTCCCTCGTGGCCGGATTCGATTTGGACGAGATCAGGATTTCTCATCACATTCAGATTTGGAAAAGCAAGTTAGGAAATTGGAAGCAAAAATAAGCCAAGTATTGAAGACAGGAAAGTAAAACATTCGAAATATATAGCAAAGAAGAAATTGTACAAAATTACTACAAAAAGTTAAGTATTGTTTGAGATTACATATGGCCCCTTTCGAGTCACCCTCACACATCAGCCCGGGCAGGGGCAACTATTTCTTCTTGGCCGGGCCTAGGTGGCAGGACCTCTGGTGCAAGCTCATAGGAAGGGCCTCGGTCTCAGCTTGGGAGGCAGGAAGAGCTTCAACCATTCCGGCTCCATGCACTTCAGGGGCCGGGTGGATGCCTCATGTTGGAACACCTCATGCACCAGGGACATGGCACGGTAGAAAGGGGCTCGGGATCCTGGATTTCTTCCGAGGGGTGGGCAAGTAATTCACGGTCCTCCTCCTCTAAAAGTTCCCCTTTGCAAACCGGATGGCCACATGGATGGGTCGCATGTCGATGTCGGGCATCACCATCGGAGATTTGGTGATATTTATTGTCACAAATGAAAACTATGTTAAATTTGTTTAACTTAATGTTTTCTAGAATTCTTTGATTATGAGATAATCAAGTCTTGATTATGAGATAATCAAATAGTAATAATTATGAGATAATTACTACAACATAATTGAAGGTAATTTAATCATTATTGAGATAGTGATTTTTTATTTACCTTGGAGACAAAGCCATATGGCTTGCAATGCTCTCCAATTATTTTGTCTATTAGGTGTCTTGTATACACCTAATAGTTTTATCATTAGCTAATTGATGAGCGGAAAATATATCATTATTTACCGCCCCAATTACTTAATATTTTGTATAGTTTCTCGAGTTTTATGAACGTTTTGATGTGTTTTAGTTTATTTTACAGATAAAATAAATTCGGGACTTAATGGAATTAATCAGGACGAAATGTGGAACATATAAGGGCAAAAACTGGACTTGACATTTTGATTTTGGAGATTGAAAACTTGAAATGGCGTTATAACAAAGTACAATTTCGGAAATTCCAACTTTGCGTAATTATCGTATTTTAGCCATAACGTTTTACTCCGATATCGGATTGAGGTGATTCAAGTCCCAGATTAAATAAGACTCAAAGATATACAACTTTGAAGTTCATAATAATTTCGAATTCTAAAGTTTCCATGACCGAAATTGATAAAACATTCGGAAGTGTGTTATGTGTAATTATTTAAGTCATTTCAAAATAAAACAAAATAATAATAATAAAAAAATTGTCAAATTTCCACCAAACATGCTGCATGTTTGGTGGAGGATTTGGTGCCATATTTGGTCTCATGTTTGGTGCCATGTTTGGTGGAGCAATTGGTGGAAGCCTTTAGATTTGCCTATAAATACCAAGTTAAACTTTGTAATTTTTTCATGCTTTCTTTAGAGGAATTCTCCATGAAAACCTAAGGAAAGTGTCTTGTATATTTATTTAAGTTTTCTTGTATTTTCTTTTTATTTAATTAATAAAATTTTATGTGTTTTCATTTACAGCATGAGTAGGTAATCTCATTCTGCTGGGTGAAAATGTGAGACTTTTAATATAATAAATTAGATTAATTCCTTTATTTTAATTAAAATTTGGATTAATTAGTTACCGCTATATGGTCGGTTTAGGTGACAACCTTATTTACCGCTTATATAGTCGGTTTTACATTTCGGACGTAGTTTCCACCTAATGGTCGGTTTATGTAACAAGAAAGGCTCCAGGATAACAAGCCCAAAGAAAAATGTTTCCACTGCAACAAAAATGGGCATTGGAAAAGGAATTGTCCTAATACCTTGCTGAGCTGAAGGAGAAAAAGGAAACAGGTAAATATGATTTACTAGTTATTGAATCTTTATTAGTGGAAGATGATAAATCTGCTTGGATTGTTGATTCTGGAGCCACTAACCATGTTTGTTCTTCTTTGCAGCTACTTGATTCATGGAGGGACCTTGCTGAAGGTGACTACACCATGAGGGGGGGACAGGGGATGCCGTTTCAGCAAGAGCAGTGGGATTTTCTAGTTTAAATTTCATGAATAATAGTTATTTAAAATTGAACAATGTGTTATTCATTCCTAGTTTTCGCAGGAATTTAATTTCTGTTTCTAAACTTTTGGATGATGGTTATTCAGTTACTTTTAATAGAAACTTGGTTATTATTGGTAGAAATGGATTAACTATATGCACAGGAAACTCAGAAAATAACTTGTATGTGTTAAGACCGTTAACACATAGGTTCACTGCTCAATGTTGAAATGTTTAAGGTTGAGAAACCTAAAATTAAACGGCCAAAGATTTCTCACGATGACACATATCTATGGCATCTTAGACTCTGTCATATCAACCTTGACCGGATAAATAGATTGATAAAGAACGGAGCCTTAAACCAGTTAAAGCTCGGAACTTTACCAGTTTGTGAATCCTGTTTAGAAGGAAAAATGACCAAGAGACCTTTTACTGGAAAATGTATAAGAGCCAGTCAACCACTTGAGCTAATACATTCGGACGTTTGCGGACTGATGAATGTAAGAGCCCGAAGTGGTTATGAATACTTCGTCACATTCATTGACGATTATTCAAGATATGGTATCTCTACCTAATGCATCACAAATCAGATACATTTGAAAAGTTTAAAGAGTATCGTGCTGAGGTTGAAAAATAATTAGGTAAGACAATCAAAGCTCTACGATCGGATTGTGGAGGTGAATACCTCGACAGAGATTTCGAGGAATTATTAGTTGAGCAATTTGACGCTTGATTTGACTTGCGTGCCGCACTCGAATTCGAAATGCGAATGAGCTCGCAAATAATCTCGGGCTCGAGTTCGCTATTTCCAAATTAACGAATTTTCCGTTGCGTCGTAATTAAATGATTACGCCTAGCGAAATCACTATTCACGTCGCTAACGAATTAATTCTAAATTAATTCGTTCGTCCGAATTTAAAACTAATTTTAATTCCGCGTCGAAATGCAATTCGTTTAATATATCAAATATATTAATTAATCGATTAATTCCAAATTAATCGTTATCTCTCTTTAAATGATATTTTATCCTAGATAAAATATCTCCGCAATTAATCCCAGATTAATTTTCTCTCTCATCATTAATTAATCCAGATTAATAAAAGTGCGAATCATATGTCATCGGTGAATTTTTTGGGAAGCGACCCATGAGATCCCCGGATATGTTGGCAGTAAATTCGGTCGTTGGACTATCCGAAAACGTAAGTACCTCGTACTACGTTTATACTGAATTACAAGACAAGGTTGGCTTCTAGCAAAGCGTCATGCCTACTCAATTCTCCGGAAATATCCTTACAGGAATAAAAGATCTATATCAGGCGTAGTATACGTAGTATTGTGTATTTCTGTCCAGTATCGGATGATCACATGCAAGGTCTGGGGCTGGTACAGTGTCTGCCCCGTACGAAGCATATATCAGATGACAAACAACTAGTCTCTTTAATATCGGATAATCATAAGCAAGTCATATTATCCCGATGGTTGCAACCTTTTTAGAGAACCAGTTCTGTATCCCTTCGCGATCATCATCTCCATATTACTGGAGTGACACTTCCGTCTTGACATCACACCCAACACACTACTATTCTCAATGTACCCAGCATTGGCGTACACAGAACCTGTTAAAGCCCTGGACGACTGCAACCAAAGTATATTGATTGTCGCAAGTATTAGCGGTGCAAGTCTCAGGTTAAGACCAAATACACCTACCCTGATTTCGAATTTCCATAGACACATAGTCATGCTACCAATGGAATTCTGAGGGGGTCTATCCAGAGCGAAGCTGTTCCCGTACCATCGGTGAAACACAACCTCCTATTACACTTGCATGAGTATCATATACCCAAATATATGAGAACTATGTCGTTTTGCCCTCACAACGCGCACAAGTATAATACTAGTCTTTTACGCATTCATCGTTGTCCAATCTCGATAATAATCTGGGTGTTCACAAGCGGAGAGACTAGCATGATGATATGATCCGCCCTTAAGTGGGGTAGCCGATCTCATAGGCTACTAGCGGAGATCCGTCCGCTTGGTGTATCACATGGATGCATGAATTGCTCGTGTCCATCGAACTGACCGCCAAAAGTTTTCATATGGAGTGTTTATCCCATGTTTCTGTGAGAACTTTCATGTATCGATTATATGACAAGTCCTTAGACTTTAGGTCTTTGCAATCTTATGTGTAGATCAAATAACTTTGACATTCTCTTCCCCGGTTCAAAAGATCCGGTCATAAGGGTATGATTGGGTCATTTGTTGAAACACATGAAGTTTTTAAAGATACAACAGAGAATCGCCACTCTCTCAGATAATATATTCTTATGAGAGTAGTATTCCAATTCGCTGGTTGATATGTGTGATCAGTTCTTGAGACTGTGGCCACAGCGGAAGAATCATGTGAGATTCTTGGGTTAGCACGATTCATGACACTATCAACATCATAAATTTGACCATATGGGTACACATTTTCCATACCGTAGGTCAATAGGTGGGGATATAGTGAGGTAAGGGACCGTATCATATGTAAATCGCATACTAAATGAGTATATATATCTTTCCTTCTCATTTGGGGGCCTTGGCATGTTGCTAGATGTCAACCTTGGTCATTGAAATCGAACGACCATCTGATCAGAGGATAATTTATGTTTGATTAAATTATCACGATTCATTTCATGTCCAACTTGAGGGGAACCCAAAAGGTCACACACAACAAAGTCGAAATCAATGGTTAACAATGCACATTACAAATATAACAACATATATGATTGCTGTAGGAATTGTTCATAAATGGTTCAATGTGTTTAATTATTGAACAGATCATTTATGAGGTTTCATAATGGCTTAGGGATTGGTGAATGAAGATGGGGGCACTTTGGGAATTGGAATTAAAAAAAAAAAACTATTCACATGAATAGTAATGTGAATAGTAAAAAAAATTTTATTTGTTTTGAATTCCAATTCGGCCCAAACTATTATTAGGGTTTTATAATCTCATTAAACAACTAAATTAAGATCCAATGGCTAAGATTAAATTAGCTTTTATCCCACATCAAATTCCTAATTAATTTTGTTGTCTTTGGAGCACTATATAAACCCAAATAATTCTTCACAAATTTTTACACCAAACCTTTCATATATTGGGTTTATATAAGTTAGCAACTCTAATGTTTAAGAGTAAGCCACTGATTTTGAGGATCCTTAAGTCTAATTGACTAGAGGAACCTCGAGTTAAAAGTTTTGAGGTATTTGCCTAGGCTAGCACCAAGGGCAAAATACCCGTGCACTCAAGGCGTAGTTTTGCCGTTGAGTTTTGGATTTGGTGTGTGCATATTTGGAGGACACAAACTTGGGTGACTCTTTGGAACGTGGAAGAGCTTGCTGAGTTCGAGAAAAGCTTGTAGATTGGAGGGAGGAGTGGAGGAGTCTACGGTTCAAGTAAGTCTTTTTCTTTCTTTATTTTATTTAGAGTTCTTATGATAGTTAGCATGTTTAGGTTTATGTTCTTTGCATGTTTTATGAGTTTTATTCTCAGAATATATAGTAACATGCCTAGGCTTGTAGAATAATCAAAACAGATGGGTCTTGGGCAAAGGGAAAGCGGCATAATAATTTTAATTTTCCGCTGCGCACTCGCGGTAGCTTCCCAACAGTGGTATCATCGCGCCGTTTTGGTTTTGATTAGTTCTCTCTCATTTGAACTCGAAATTGGGTGTTTAAAAGCTCGTTCGAAAGATAACACCCTGAAATTAATTTTAGGCACAAGTTTTGCATGATTGGGTTAAGATTTGAATTGTGAAATTTCATTTAAAGTTCACTCATCTGCAGAAAATAAAGTGAATAGTAAATTTATTTGAATAAAATAAAATGCAATATCATAATTAAATATTAATCAAAGTTATTTAATGCCTAAAATAATTCCAACATATTAAAAATCATATGCTTGATGATTCTATGTATGATTAGAATTGGCATGATTATTTTAGGGTGCAAGCTTCTATAGACTTTCTAAGGAAATAGAGAGTGTATTGCTTATCCCTTAGCAAAGTAATTATTCTGTGATGAACTTAGAGATTTATTACCTTTAAGGCTAATAAATATAAATCACTTGTTTATAATAAAAGACATTATAAAAGATACAAGTGGGGTGGGACCAAGGCGTTAATAAAACTTTCCAAACTAAAGTTAATTTAACCAATGGTATTACTAGAGTTAGATAATGATTTAGTGTCTTCCTTCACTCACTACCTTTTTATAGCCAATAGGAAAAGCTGTGAAGACATCTAGATAATCATTTACTCAAAGCTTACCTTAAAACATATTTAAAGTGTTGGACTAATTTGAAGGTTCTATTGTTTATTCATGTCACCAAGGCAATATGAGCCTAAGAGGTAAGGTTATTTAAGAGAGTTCACTCCACCCTCCCTTTAGGGAATTTTCAATGGAGGAATCCATTTCACAGTTATTCACTTAAACTTGCTAAAATCCTCAATAATAATTTAAGTCTAAAATTTACCTCCCATTTTAATGTATAGACCGAAATGGCTTAAACCGTATTGACAGGACTAGGCTTACCAGACTGACCAATACCAATTTGTCCCTAAATCATACTATTGACAATGTTTTTACTTTTCTGAGTGATAAGACGCGGCGACCCTTAGGCGTGGTCATATTGTAGGACACAGAAATCGACGACGCTGTTCCAGGCTCGCGGCCCGTCGGGAGTAAGTACGGAGTAGTCCGCGAGGGACTAAACCGGAGAATAAAGGAGTCGCTACCCAGTGTGAACTGTGAAATAATTTAAGGCCGCACTCACCCCTCGCACGGGAAGACCTCAAACCGTTGGGTTCGAAATGGTCCCTTACTTATGTAACTTGTAATGAACGGATTTATGTAATAATATAACCAAGTCTACGCAACATACAGATGCATGAATAACCTATATATAAGTTTGCATACATAGGAGTAAATGAAATAAAGGAAAGCTCGCAATCTCATGAACACATTAAGTAGATAAATGCAGAAATATTAATAAATGATAATCGTCTAAGCGTAAATATTAAAGAGAGATAATTAAATTCTTGACGTGAAAGAAATAACTAAAGAGGCGATCATGCTTGAAAATAAACGTGAAGTAATGCGATGCAAAAAAATGAATAACAAAAATGAAAGAGATGCGACCAAGGCCAACATCTATATAGGACCTGGAATGCCCGATTGAACATATCTCACATTCAACCAAACATACTTTGTCCGACATGGAAAAAGCATCATGGTAAAGGTAGCCCTTAGGCTTTTCATCCCTCAAACAGATGACATTTTCCAACGTGATTGCCCATGCGCATTACATTATCATAGCATAAATAACTAGCATGCGGAAAGTAAATGGCGAAATAATAAACGATAGATGGACATAAGTTTAGATAAAAAGAGATATGTGCGGTTCTCGAGAAGTACGTGGAGTTGTATCCCAAGTTCAGGCCGCACTACCGTCCATTCGGATTCGGCTACGAAATTTACGTCTGGGTTTCCATCCTATATACCACGAGAGATAGCACAAAATCATTCATCCAACAACGATAACATACATGAACCAACAAGATGCATGGGAAGAAATAATAATAATTAACTGAAAAGATGAACGAAAGTGAATAAAGGGTTCCCTCGGGTCTAACCTTTTAAGTCGCCTCATAAAAGTGCGTTAAGTGGCCGTCGGGAGGGTTAATGCTCCGCAATTCCTCTGGTTCACTGGTTCAATATCTTCCTTTGTCACCTCACTATTTTGAGGTATTGTTTCCTCTGTTTTGAGCTGTTATTTTTGCTGTTTTTGCTACTGTTTTAGGGTGCAGTTTTTTGGTGAATAAGGGTTGTTTTTAGGGTGTAGGTTTTTGGTGATTAAGGTTGTTTTTGGGGTGCCGTTTTCGGTATTTTGGGGGGGGGGGGGGGTTTAGGTTACTATTTTCGGTGATCCAAGTGTGTTTAGGGGGTGTTGTTTTCGCGGTGATGGGGTTGCTGGTTAGGGGTTATTTTGTGGTGGTTTAGGGGGATTTTTTGGGACTATTTTGTGGTGAACTGAGGACTGTTTCAGTGTTGTATTTTCGGTGATGGAGGGGGGTGGTTTCTTGATGGTGTTTTCGGTGATGAGAGATTAAGAAGAAGAGAGAGCCGAAGGCTTCTTGGGGTGAGGTTGCCGTGAGGGTCCTAGGGGTATTTTTTGTATTTGGGCGTGAATCTGATAGTGTTGTTTTTGTGAGGTTGGCGTGAGGATGCTAGCTAGGGGTCTTAAGGTTTGGTTTATGTCTCTTTTTATAGGAGTGGGCTAGGGTGTTCCTTGCATGGGAAGGAAAGAAATCATGCAATCATGGAGGGTATCTTCAATTAGTGTGTTTTAAGGAAAATATCTATTCAATTTAGGAAGGTGATTTGTTTTAGTTTAGGAAAATGATTTAAGAGATTTGATTTAATTTATTTAATTTAGGAATGAGATTTGATTTGATTTATTTAATTTAGGAAGGAGATTTATCTAAATTAGGAAGGTGATTTGTTTGGATTTTAACATGTGTTTAATTTTTTAATTATTTTGTATGGTCTTGGAGGCTTGTGGGCGTGTGGGATGGCTTTTTGGTGGGCTTGGGCGTGTGGCTTGGAGGTGAGTGGGCTTGGGCGTGTGGCTTGGTGTGGGATGCAGGGACTTTTCCGCCGAGTCTCATAGTTAAAACATAGATTAATCGAGCGAACCCGAGGTTAAGCAATCGAATGAAATCTAGCAAGGTATCGAGTTTTCCCCTCCGACGTCTATTTCCCGTGACTTCCGCAACTTAAAGGGTAGTGCCTCCATACGAGGCTCATCATCGGGTCTTATGCAAAAATGTAGTGCCTACAGTCGCCCCCACTTTGATGGGACTTGTGCAGTGTGTGGTAGTGACAATCCTATCAAAGTCGTGCATGTATTTTTACTTACCTGGCTTGCCAGCTGCTGTTTGAAGATGCAAGGACTTCTAAAACCTTTTGAACCTAGGCCATTCCCAAATCCTGTGCCACCACACATGAACCTAAACCAGTAATGTTACTTCCATCAAGAAAAAGGCCATGACACCGACAACTGTACTCGCCTTAGGCATGAGGTCCAAAACCTCATTGACTCTCATAAAATACCCAATCTAGAAAAAGAACAACCTAAAACATACAAAAATCCCTTACCTAATTACCACTCCATTCCACCACCCACCTACATGATCAACTCCGGCCTACCCGAAACCTTAGTCCTCCAAACTCTCAACCACCAGGCTTCTTGTATTGAGATATTGGATAACAGTAGTAAAGAACCATAGGTCGAGGAAGAATGCGATACTACAAATGATGAAGCTGTTCTCCCTAGCTTATTTGATCCAGCATTTTTAATAAATACATTAGTTTTATCTACTTGTTCGAACCTTTTTTATGATAATAAAGGCGTTCATTTCATTTACTTGCCTGAGTCTCATCTTTTCAACCTGTAACATAAGTATATTTGACAAAAGCATTCAACCCTGACACTATTATACTCAGCGATATTTAGAACATAGGGAATCCTCGGAAGAAGCAAGCAAAAATGACAGGATATCCATTCAGAAATTGGGAAATGCGGCAGTGAGACTGTCAGGCTTGGAAGGAAATGAGTTCATCGTGCCGATCAATGTGGGTAGATTGAAAATAGTACTTTCTCTAAGGAAGAGAAGAATGGTCATCAAGGGAATTGGCGGAAGACCTAACCCAACGGGATGGGAAACTCATTCACGCATGCACGCATACACGTAACATATTTTGCATTCCTTTTTATGTTTTGTGTTTGTTTTTTATTCACAGGTTTTGAAGAAGAAAGAGAGAAAGCGGCAAATGAAAGCCAATCAGAAGCATCAATATGACATCAGCAGGTTTGGGGACGAGTCCTAGGGTTGAGGCCCATATCAATATCAGTCTGGGGTTGAGGCCCATATCAGTAGCAGTCTGGGGGCGAGGCCCACCTCAGTACCAGTTCGGGAATAAGGCCCACAATCAACATAATTCGGGACAAGGCCTAGGGGAATAACGCCCTATCTTGAAACAGTTCGGGAACAAGGCCCAGGGAATAAAGCCCACATTCAACACAGTTCAGGAAGAAGGCCTACATGCAACATAATTCGGGAACAAGGCCCAGAGGAATAACGCCCTATCTTGAAACAGTTCGGGAACAAGGCCCAGAGAATAAAACCCACATTCAGTACAGTTCGGAAATAAAGCCCACATTCAACACAGTTCAGGAATAAGGCCCACAGTTAACATAATTCAGGAACAAGGCCCAGGGAATAAAGTCCACATTCAGTACAGTTCGGGAATAAGGCCCACAGTCAACATAATTCGGGAACAAAGTCCAGGGGAATAACGCCCTATCTTAAAACAGTTCGGGAACAATGCCCAGAGGAATAAAGCACTATCTTTACACGGTTTGGGAACAAAGCCTAGAGGAATAAAGCCCACTTTCAAAACAGCTCGGGAATAAAACCCATGAGAATAAAGCTCTCTCTCAACGCAGTTCGGGAGAAAAGCCTAAAAGTCAAAGCATCTTAGGATAACAAGTTTCAAAGAACAGAAAGAGAAAGCAGCCAAATCAAGCCAACCAGAAGTAGCAACAATACAGTGTCAACAGTTTCAGGAAGGAATCAGTATCAGTTTGAGGGGCGAGGCCCACATCAACATCGGTTTAGGGGCGAGGCCCACATCAAACATCAGTTTGGGGATGAGGCCCATGTCAGCATCAGCTGGGGGATGCATCCCAGGGTCGAGGCGTACATCCGCATCAGTTTGGGGGCGAGGCCCACATCAAACATCAGTTTGGGGGCAAGGCCCATGTCAGCATCAGTTGGGGGATGAGTCCCAGGGTTGAGGCCCACATCCGCATCAGTTTGGGGGCGAGGCCCATGTCAACGTTGGTTTGGGGGTGACGACCATGTCAGCATCAGTTTGGGGATGAGTCCCGGGGGGCGAGACCCACATTATCAGCATCAGTTTTGGGGATACGTCCCAGGGTCGTGACCCACATTGTCAGCGGTATTGGGATGCGTCCCAGGGTCGAGGCCCCCGTTGTCCATTGCAGTTATTGGGATGCTTCCCAGGATCGAGGTCCACTGTGTCATCAACTCAGCTCGAGGCAACATGAAATTCAGGTGGTAATTGGCGAGCCAGGTAAGTAAAAATGCACTGCGCGACTTTGATAGGATCGTCATTGTCACACACTTCACAAGTCCCATCAAAGTGGGGGTGACTGTAGGCACTGCATTTTTCATATAAGTCCCTATGATGAGTCTCATTTGGAGACACTACCTTTTAAGTCACGGAAGTCACGGGAAACGAATGTCGGAAGGGGAAATTCAGAATAAGTATGTCATCGGATTCAATTTTCATGTTCACTACTTTCGTTTGTGCTGCGTTCATGAACACGTTCGAACGTCAAGTAGATTGCGGGCGTTCGTGCAGTGTTCGAATCGGCATTCGAACAGTGTCGGTACTTCTGGTTTTGCTTCTAGCCTCACGCCCAAGGCCATTTAGCCAACCAAAACCCACCCAAAAATAATTAAAACATTTAAAACACATGTCACAAATTAAAATAATATCCTTCCTAAATTAAATAAATCAAATAAAATCTAAATAATCACTTACATAAACAAAACAAATCATATACCAAATTAAATAAAACAAATAAACCAATCAAATAAACCTATTCCTAATTTAAACAAATCATGTCCCCAATTAAATATTTATTTTCCTTGTGTGACACTAATTAAATGACATCTCTTTAATACACAAATCTTATTCCTTTTCAAACATGGATTCACCCTACCTTTTTCCTATAAAAGAAACCCAAATCCAACCCTCACCTCTCCTAGCTCATTCACACAACAAAAAACTCCTAGTCCATACAAGCAAGAGGTAACAAGAAATTATTCTCTTCTCCTCCTCCCTCCATTGCCGAAAAAACTAAACCAAAACACCCCCATTGCGCACAAACACAACCTAAAACAGCCCCTTATATCACCGAAAATCACCCCTAAAACTTCACTAACATCACCAAAAATCACCATCAAACAGCAGCCCATAAACCATAAAACAGCAGCATTTTTACCATAAAACAGTAGCTGAAACCCACAAAAATAGTGATTGAAAAACAACAGCAAAACAGCAGTGAAACAGAGTAAAGACAACGGTCCAAACAAAGAAACGGTGAAAGGAAGCAGTGGACCAGTGAACAAGAGGAGTTGCGGAGCGTTAACCCTTCCGACGATCGTGTACCGTACGTCCGAGAGGTGATTTGAAAGGTTAGACCTGAGGGCACCTTCTTTACTTATTATTCTTTTTTTTTATTTTAATATATTATCGCATGAGAGTCTTTTGTTGATGTATGATGTGAATTCCGGGTGAACGGAATACGTGTTATCTTTTATGGTATATCGGATGGAAACTCGGACGTAAATTCCGTAGCCGAATCCAAATGGACGGTAGTACGGTTTGCACTCGGGATACAATGCCACGTATTACTTAAGAGATTCACATATTTTGTTTCATCCAACCTTGTATTACGGCATGATCGGGTTGCCAGCATGTTATTTATCTTTTAAGCATGATTTAGTCGTTAGTATGCTATTACTTTCTGCATTTTACTTTCTATGCATTGTGGTGTAATGCGCATGGGCTTAGTATGTGGTCTAAAGGTTCTCTATTTGAGGGGAGAAAAGTTCAAAAGGCTACCTTTACGACATTACTTTGCCACGCCGGACCAAGTGTGCTGGATTGAACGTAAGATATGTTCAATCGAGTGTACGAAGTCCTACATTGTTGTCTTTATTTTATATGCACGGTAACATAATACGCATGGGCTAACTAGGGTGGATTCAAGGTCCTCTATTCGAGGGAAAATGCCTAAAGGCTACCTTTACCACGATGTTTTTCCGCGCCTTTTATTATGTCATTTACCCTTTGAATATCGTTGTTTTATTTACGCATGCATTGCATTCTTGTGCGCATGGGCTAACTAGGTGGATTCAAGGTCTTATATTCGAGGGAAAATGCCTAAAGGCTACATTTACCATGATATTTTGTCGCTCCAGACGAGGTACACCTGATTGAATAGGAGCAAGTTCAATCGGGCACACGGGGTCCTACATTATGGGTTTGCTTATCTATTCTTGTGTTGCGTTGTCTATCATGCATCAGGTCTGCTCCCATTCGAACGCGTTCCCAAATGCTATACGAATGCGAACCTTCTGTTTCCCGTTCAAATGCGTTTACGAACGCTACTCGAACGCGCATGTATTTTATTTCATCTGGTCGTGTCCCGTTCGAACGCGTTATCAAACGCTATACGAACGTGAACCTTCTGTTTACCATTCGAACGCGTTTACAAATGCTACTCGAACGTGCATGCATTTTGTTTCATCAGGTCTTGTCCCATTTGAACGCGTTATCAAACGCTATACAAACGTGAACCTTCTGTTTACCGTTCAAACATGTTCACGAACGCTACACGAACGCACATACACTGACCTAAGTCATTTTCATCACATTTCATGCATAATTGCTTCTTGGGTGGTTTCTCTTGTATCATGTAATCATACCATTCCATTATTGATACTTTCCCTGTTACCATCTATTTTTATTCCCGTATTTATCTATTTGATGTGTTCATGAGATGGTGTCTAAGCATGATTAGGTCGTTAGGATGTTACTAGCTTCTCAAGCATGATTTAGCCATTAATATGTTATTCCTTTATGCATGATTTGATTATCTTATTCCGTAATACACATTCAATTCACGTTTATGCTTAGGTTGTTATTTATCTTTCGTGTTTAATGATTCAGCGTGTTCATGAGATTATTGTGTGATATCGTATGTTTGCCTTTATTATGATTACTTTCATGCATGTGAACTTAAAATTAGAATACTCTTGAAAATATGTTGCGTAGATTCGAATAAATTATTGCAAAAATCACATCATTACAAGTGGCATAAGTAAGGGTCCATTCCGAACCCAATGATTTGAGGTGAGTGCGGCCTTAAATCACTTTCCCGGTTCACACCGGGTGGGGACTCCATGTTATTTCTCCGGTTTAGTCCCCCGCATGCTACTCCATACTCCCAACCAGGTCGCGAGCCCGGAACAGCGTCATCCAATATCTGTGTCCTACACCCACGGGGGAACTAAACCGGAGAAATAACATGGAGTCACCACCTAGTGTGAATCGGGAAAATATGATTTAAGGCCGCACTCACCCCTCGCAAGGGAAGAGCACAAGCCGTTGGGTTCAGAATGGTCTCTTACTTATGTCACTTGTAATGATATGATTTGTGCAATAAACTAATCAAATCTACTCAATATGTATGCTCAAAGGTAACTTAGATCTAGTTCGCATTCATAAGGTAAATCCTATGTCTAGTTTGCATGCTTTAAAAGGTAAGTCATTATAACGGCAAGCATACAATACCACACAATGAGCATGTTAAATCATCGAACACAAAGAATAAACAAATAATCACTTAAACACAAACGTAAACCAAATTCCTAATGCGAAAGCAAAGAACTAAATCATTCATAAAGAAATAACATAATCATACTTAAAATAAATAACATACTAGATTAAATCATGCTGAATAATCTACTATACTAAATTATGCTCAAATACAAGGTTGGATGAAATGAAATACGTGTGTCTCTCAAGTGGTACGTGGTATTGTATCCCGAGTACAAACCACAATACCGTCTATTCGGATTTGGCTACAAAATTTACGTCCGAGTTTCCATCCGATATACCACAAGAGAGAACACATATTTTGTTCATCTGGAAATCACATCATGCACCAATCCACAATACTCAAATAAAGTACTAAAATAAATAAAAATAAAGGATGATAAATAAAGAAGGTGCCCTCGGGTCTAACCTCTTTTATCGTCTCTCGGAAGTGCGTCACACGGCCGTCGAAAGGGTTGATGCTCTGCAACTCTTCCGGTTCACTAGTTCAACATTTTTCCTCGTTGTTTCGCTGTTTGGGCTACTGTTTTCACTCTGTTTCGCAGTTGTTTTCCCTGTGTTTTCTGGTCACTGTTTTAAGGTAATTTACGCCACTATTTTTGCGGTTTTTGTAGGGTTTAGCCTGTGGTTTTTGGTGTAGTTTTGCGGCGAAATCGGTACTATTTTGGGCAGTTTTTAGGTGCAGTTTTGGGTTAATTCGGGGACTGTTTTGGGTAGTTTTTTAGGTGCAGTTTAGGGCAGTTTGTTTGGTGAATTATGGGGCTATTTCAGGGGGAATATTGGTGCAGTTATGGGGCTGTTTCATGACGTGAGACGTGAAGTAATGGGTTGTTACGTGGCTAGGTGTGAAGGGGCTATGCGTGAAGGTGGTATGTGGACATGTTGATTATGTGGCTAAGCGTAAGGATGTGTTGTTGATGCGTTAAAGCTACGTGTGAGGTAGTGCGTGAGTGGACTGTGTTGAGGTAGGTTTACTCGGCTAGTGGGGGCACGTTTTTGGCATGAAGTGGGCTGTTTTTGTGGAGGGTTCTCACTTGGTGTGAAGCTGAGAGTGTTGTGAGGAGTGAGGGCTGGTGAACGGTGCCGTAAGAGTCTTCCAAGGTTTAGGGTTGAATTTTTTTCATTTGTTTTCTTTTTGTGAGTGTGAGCCAGGGTTTAATGTGTTGGTGAAAGGTTATTTTTATAGGAAAATGGATGGGGGCTTTCCTTGTTTGAGAATGAGAAGGATTTGTGCATTAAAGGGAATATCTTTTAAATTAGTATGTGATAAAGAAAATCTTTTAATTAGGGAAGTGATTTGAATTAATTTGATTTATTCTTTTTTAGTTAGGGATATGATTTGGTTTATTTAGGCAAGGGATCCATGGGATTTCTTCAATTTTGGAAGGGGATTTGGCTTGATTTATGCATGTGTTTAATGTGTGTTTTGTTATTTAGGAAGGTGTATTGGGAGTGTGGCTTAAGTCTTTGGGCGTGTGGGCTTGGTCCATTTAGTGGGATTGGTCTGTGATTTAGTGATGTGTGGGCTTGGTGTGTGTCTTGCGGGGGTTTGGGCTAAGTGTGTGTTTTGAAACAGAGGTCCAACAAGCGAACCCGAAGCTAATCTAGCGAATCAAATCCAACAATGCGTCAATTATTGACTCTTCCCTTCTGACGTCTGTTTCCAGCAACTTCCATAATTAAAGAGGTATTGTTTTCATACGAGACTCATCATAGGGATTTATATGCATAAATGCAATGCCTACAGTCGCCCCCACTTTGATGAGACTTGTGCAGTGTGTGACAATGACAATCCTATCAAAGTTATGTAATGTATTTTTACTTACCTTGCTGGCCAGCTGCCACATGACTTGCCTGTTGCTTCGAATAGAGTTGACATGGTGGTGAGGTGCTTCGCCCCTAAGGTTCATCCTTGCAAGATGCTGCGATCTTTAGGAATCACTACCGACTGAACTGATGAGAGTTGGTCCATTTCCGAACTGTTACTGGTTTGGGATTTTTGAACTATGCTCCATTTTGGAGCGCCATTTCCGTCATGCTAAACCTCATTTTGAGGAGTCCTGGTGGTTGTCCATTCTCGAAATATGCTCCATTTTTGGAGTGCCATTTTTGGCGTCTGATGCGTGTGCTCCATTTTGGAGAGCCATTTTCGGCCTCTGTTGTGTGTTCTCCATTTTGGAGTGCCATTTTCGGCATCTGTTGTGTGTGCTCCATTTTGGAGTGCCATTTTCGGCATTTCTTGTGTGTGCTCCATTTTGGAGCGCCATTTTCGGCATCTAATGTATGTGCTCCATTTTGGAGCGCCATTTTTGGCATCTGTTGTGGTCCATTTTCGAACCGTGTTGTGTGAGAATGTGGCTCATTTTTGAACCGTTACTTGATGAGATGGTCTTTGCCGCTACAAACTTGGGAATACAAAATAAAAATTGCATGTATGCATGGATATGTTTCCTATTCTGATGGGTTAGGCCTTCCTTGGTCCATTTCCGAACCGTGCTCCATTTTCGGAGTGCCATTTTCGGTGTCTGATGTGATAGTGGTCCATTTCTGAACCATGTTCTATTTTCAAAGTGCCATTTTCGGTGTCTGATGTGATAGTGGTCCATTTCCGAACCGTGCTCCATTTTCGGAGTGGCATTTTCGGCGTCTGATGTGATAGTGGTCCATTTCCGAACTGTGCTCCATTTTCGGAGTGGCATTTTCGGCGTCTGATGTGATAGTGGTCCATTTTCGAACCATGCGCTATTTTCGGAGTGCCATTTTCAGCGAGTGATGGTGGTCCATTTCCGACCGTGCTCCATTTTCGGAGTACCATTTTCGGCATGCTAACCCCATTTTTGAAGTGTCGCTGATGTGATGATAATTCATTTCCGAACCATGCTATATTTTTGAAGTGCCATTTTCAGCGAGTGATAGTGGTCCATTTCCGAACCGTGCTCCATTTTCGGAGTACCATTTTCGGCATGCTAACCTTATTTTTGAAGTGTCGCTGATGTGATGATAATTCTTTTTCGAACCATGCTCCATTTTCGGAGTGCCATTTTTGACATGCTAAACCCATTTTTGAAGTGTTGCTGATGTGATGATAGTCCATTTTCGAACCATTTTCCATTTTCGGAGTGCCATTTTCAGCATGCTAACCTTATTTTTGAAGTGTCGCTATAATATCTCCATACCCAGAGTGCCGTAACTGGCATGCTAAACCCCATACCCGAGGCGTCGCTGTAATATCTCCATACCCAGAGTGTCATACTTGGCATGCTAAACCTCATACCCGAGGCGTCGATGTAATATCTCCATACCCGGAGTGCCGTACCTGGTATGCTAAACCACATACCCGAGGCGTCGTTGTAATATCTCCATACCCGGAGTGCCGTACCTGGCATGCTAAACCCCATACCCGAGTTGTCGTTGCAATATCTCCATACCCGGAGTGCCGTACTTGGAAAAACTGATACTGATGTTGATGTGTCTCCATAACAGGAGTGTCATACCTGGAAAAACTGATACTGATGTTGATGTGTCTCCATACTCGGAGTGCCATACCCGGCAAGACTGATACTGATGTTGATGTGTCTCCATACCCGGAGTGCTGATGATGTGTATCTCCATACCCAGACCGCTGATGATGTCTGTCTCCATACCCGGAGTCATGATGATGTGTATCTCCATACCCGGAGTGCTGATGTGGGCCTCGCCCCCTAAACTGATAATGATGTGGTCCTTGCCCTCAAACTGATACTGATGCGGGCCTCGCCCCAGACTAATACTTATGTGGGCCTCGCCCTCAAACTAATACTGATGTGGGCCTCACCCCAAACTGATGCTGATGTGGGCCTCGACCCTGGGACTCGATGATTCTGTGATTACTTCGTCATACTGAACATGATATGGTCTTTTTTTTTCTCTTGTCTCTTTCTTTTCATTCTTTTTTCTTTTGAAATTTTTTTTTTTTTTTTTTTTCTTTTTCTTTCTTTCTTTCTCTTTTTCTGACGCACCTACCCTTTAAGGTAGCATTTCTCCTCATGGTGGTCCTAATACTCGCCCATGGGTAGCTTCACGTTTATCGGTTATAGGTGGTCTATTTTTCTTTTCTTTTCATTGTAGAGACTTTTTCTTTGTTCCCAACCATATCATATATCGTGGCATAGGTAAACCATGATGGACATCCAGGCAAACGGTCATTCACCGATCCGCCATTTCTTCAACTAGTCATCTTGCCGACTACTCAGGCTTCCACTGCTAAGATCCACTAATTAGGTGCTCGCGAGTTTAGTCAAGATCAACTACTCAAAATATCGGATGAGGGTGCATCTCGCATTTATCGTTTCTAAGGTTTCACCCTGAAGTAAATAATTTCATCATCGGACTTATGTCTAACTATTAATGACTAAAAACAAACTGTTTTTTTTTCTTTTTTTCTTTTTTTGTCTCTTTTTTATCTTTTTTTTTCGGGCCCACCATGATCTTTCTATCCTTGCTGTAAAATTTTCTGTTTCTCGGCTTTCTTTTCTCGATATCCATGTTTGCTAAACTCTTTTTGACAAATCTTTTTTTTCTTCTCTAACCCAACAGATATCTATGATGGCTTTTAAGACAAATGGGTTAACATGATGCATGTATGCATGAGATGAGTGCGATGCATGGAATTTATAAGCCGACCCATTATCATTTTAAAGCATTCAATCATATTATTGTGCAAACTTGTCCCAGTTGAAAAAGCCCAACATGTTTACACTTTTGCGAAAACATGGCTAAACAACTTCAAATGCTAAAAGGCCTAAACACAAGATGGCCCATTGTCATTTTAGAAGCTTTTGGCCCAATTGCCATAAAGCACAAACTTGTCCCAGTTTAAATGGCCCAACAAGCCCATACCTCATGACAAAAAGTCCAATTGAATCCAAATGACGATGGTCCTAAACGCAAACATAAAGGAATAGTCTCTATTAGTCCTACAACTACAATTCACACGTGGGTTTATAGGGGTACAGACAAATTCTCTCATCGCCGAAGGGTTGCCCACAACTAGGATTCCCACTCAAGGGTTCAAGTGACCAAGTGAGCGCACCTTTTTTATACCTTAAGGTACGTGCCAACGAGTCATGGTGTGTGACTAACTGTCAAATGGATATCCCATTATAGATTCCCCAAAGAGAGGGTGGAGCGAACACTCTTAAATACCCAAGTCTCTTAGGCTCTTATCACTTTGGTGACAGGAATAAACAACAAGTCCTCCAAATTAGTTTGTCACAACGAGCTAAGGGTAATGATTAACTAGGTGCCTTAACAGCTTTTCTGTTAGACAGTTATGACCCATAGCGTCACTATTTTGTAAATGATATTGTATTATTGTACAAAATTAACTATGTAGTAATGAAATTGCCTTTTACCGTTTTGTAATTTATTTACTTTGATATAAATGGTAAGAGTCCCGATGATTAGTTCCAGATTGTGATGATATGAGACGGTATCAATCCATAAAGGTTTAATCATTAAATATCCCTAGTCGTAGTATTATTGAGATTGGACATCGATAATGCGGAATAGACTAGTACTGCACTTGTGCATGTTGTGAGGGCACAACGACATAGTTCTCATATATTTAAGTATAGGATACTTATGCAAGTGCGGTAGGAGGTTGTGTTTTACCGATGGTACGGAAAACAGCTTCGCTCTAGATAGACCCCGCGGAATCCCATTGGTAGTATGTCTGCGTGTCTATGGGAGTCCGCTTCAGGGTAGGTGCATATGATCTTAACCTGAGACTTGCATCGCTAGTACTTACGACAATCGGTAAACTTTAGTTTTGGTGGTCCAGGGCTTTAACGGGTTCTGTGTACACCTCTTCTGGATTTATCGAGAATCGTAGTGTATTGGGTGTGATGTCAAGATGGAAGTATCACTTCAGACATATGGAGATGATGATCGCGAGGGATACAGAACTAGTACTCTATAATGGTTGCAACCATCGGGATAATATGACTAGGTCAGGATTATCCGATTCAAAGAGACTGGTTGCTTGATGTCCGATATGTGTATCGTACGGGGCAGACACATCTCCAGCCCCAGGCCTTACATATGATCATCCGATACTGGTTCGATATACACTATACTACGGTATACTACGCCTGTTATAGATCTTATATTCCAATAATAATATTTCTGGAGAATTGGGTAGGCATGGCGTTTTGCTAGAGGCTAACCTTGTATTGTAAATCGGTAAAAACGTAGTACTTGGTACGTACGTATTCAGATAATCTGACGGCCGTATTTACTGCCAACATATCCAGAGATCTCTTGGGTCGCTTCCCGAAGATTCACCAATGACGTATGATTCAAACTCGATTAATCTTGGATTAATTACGGAGAGACTTTATCTTGGATAAAGTACTAAACATAGAGAGAGAACGATTAATTTGGAATTAAACGTAAAATTATTATATTCGATATAATAATCGAAATTCAATTTCGACCCGAAATTAAAATTAGATTTTAATTCGGGCAAACGAGTTAATTTAGAATTAATTCGTTAGCGACGTAAATAATAATTTCGCTAGGCGCAATTATTTATTTAAATTCGATTTAATTAACGTCGCGACGTAAGTTCGGTATTTCGGAAATATCGAACCCGAACGCATGAGTGCACGTGGGCCCACTTTCATTTGGAAACGTGTGGGGCCCACATGACACATGTCATATTATGCATTATTTAATTCTAATGCATTGCATGGAGATAGTGTACAATGCACTCAATGGTTTTGCATGGAAATTGAGTGTTTGACACTCTATGCCATTGCATGATTTGTGTCATAAGTTTATTATTAATTTAATAAATATTATGGCATAAATATAAATTGATTTTTTTGTAACAAAAATCATTCAACTTTTCTCTCTCACATTGCCGAAACTTGCAAGCAGTTTTGGCTCTCCTTTCTTCAATTTTTGTGGCAAGATTTGAAGAAGTTGTGCATTCAAAATCACAACAAAGGCTAGCACCTTCAAGGGATCATACATAGGTGATATGGGAAACTAATCCTTGAGCTTGGAAGGATCAAACTCGACTTGGAATCCCTCTTTTCTTCTGGCCGAGAGCTTCACTGCACAAGGGAGGAATTTCGCATCATCTTAGCATCCATTTTCAAGTATTGTGAGTATGATTCCGCCATACTTCAATTTATTCATTCATGTATTTATATATTTTGCTTGTTCTTGTTGATCTTGGGGCTTGGTTATTTTTTCCAACAATGGTATCATTGAGCTTAAAGAGCATGCAAATATATTAGGATGTTATTTGGGGAAAATTGTATGAAGCATGATTTGATGAGTTTGCTTGATTAAATATGCTTAGATGTATGTTATTTAGATTATACATCATCAATTTCATGGAAAATAAATTGGATTAATTTTTCCAACCCAAATGAGGCTTGCCGAATACATGCAAGCATATGGACTATATGATTTTTTATTTTAAGACATTAGATGACTTGAACCAATATGGAAATGATGATTTGTACTCGATTGGATTGAAAACGAAATCGGAACCATTTTAATCACCTTGGCCGAATGCTTGATGGAGGATTAGGGACTTGATTTTTTGATTAAAAATGTTGGACATATATTTAGATAAAAATTATGATTAATGGATTAATTTGATATTTTGGAAATATTGATTTAAAGGATTAATCATGATAATACACTTTAATTAATTAAGTTATAAAATTTGGAATTTTAAACTTTGGTTAGTTGGGCTTAATTTTGAATTGGCCTAAAACTATTATATTTGGACATAATGGGCTTGGGTGGGCCAAGTAGATTTGGACCATTTGGATTGGATCCAAAATGGGCCTAAATCAACACCATTTAAGCCCAAATGTAATAAATGGGCTTTTATGTTTAATTGGGCCTTATGGGCTTGATATTGATTTTATGGCATAATGAGGGTGATTCCTTATTGGGCTTGGTAAATTGGGTTTGACCCATACATTGACCAAACCCAAGCCTAAAGAAATCATTGAAAGCCCATCGGACTTTAATTAACGGACATTAGATGTTAGTTGGGCTTTGAGACCCGATTGTAATAGATTTGGAATCTAAGTTATAAAAGCACAATAAAATGTAAATATTTAATTTAGAATTAAATATAGATAGTATTGAATACGACTTAAATTGGATTTACGAAATAGTTCGATATAATTCGTGAATTCATACTATAATTTATTTATTCTCAAATTGAGTTGGACTCGCGCAAATGCAAACAATTGTTTGAACATTGTATTGTCACCTAATTAAGACTAATTAAATCGGATTTGATTGGTTGTATAACATGCCTTTGAAGGAATGAATGTGGGATGTATGTATGAATAGTGTATATCGAATGGATTTAGAAGGGAAGGGTAATTTTAGAAATTATTGTAAATTGAGAATTTATAAATTGGACCTGCGTTCCTCCTTTCTCTTATTGTCTCTTGTATTCATCTTCTCACCTATTCCCCTCATGTACATGAGGGTTTCTCTTATTGTATTATGTAATTGGGTAAGAGTAGAATAGTGCTAGCGGGGAGAGGAAAGGAGTGGATTTGTTTCTAGGACAAGTTGTTGTTCATATCCATTCAGTATATGCGCTATTACTTTACTTTACGGCTTTAAATGATTTTTATAAGCATGCTTAAGGTGTAAATGTGTTAGACAGTAATGACCCATAGCGTCACTATTTTGTAAATGATATTGTATTATTGTACAAAATTAACTATGTAGTAATGAAATTGCCTTTTACCGTTTTGTAATTTATTTACTTTGATATATAATGGTAAAAGTCCCTATGATTAATTCCGGATTGAGATGATATGAGACAGTATCAATCCATAAAGGTTTAATCATTAAATATCCCTAGTCGTAGTATTATCGAGATTGGACATCGATAATGCGGAATAGACTAGTACTGCACTTGTGCGTGTTGTGAGGGCACAAGCATAGTTCTCATATATTTGAGTATTGGATACTTATGCAAGTGCGGTAGGAGGTTGTGTTTTACCGATGGTACGGAAAACAGCTTCGCTCTGGATAGACCCCGCGGAATCCCATTGGTAGTATGTCTGCGTGTCTATGGGAGTCCGCTTCAGGGTAGGTGCATATGGTCTTAACCTGAGACTTGCATCGCTAGTACTTGCGACAATCGGTAGACTTTAGTTTTGGTCGTCCAGGGCTTTAACAGGTTCTGTGTACACCTCTTCTAGGTTTATCGGGAATCGTAGTGTATTGGGTGTGATGTCAAGACGGAAGTATCACTTCAGACATATGGAGATGATGATCGCGCAGGATACAGAACTAGTACTCTATAATGGTTGCAACCATCGGGATAATATGACAAGGTCAGGATTATCCGATTCAAAGAGACTAGTTGCTTGATGTCCGATATATGTATCGTACGGGGCAGACACATCTCCAGCCCCAGGCCTTACATGTGATCATCCGATACTGGATCAGTATACACTATACTACGGTATACTACGCCTGTTATAGATCTTATATTCCAATAAGAATATTTCTGGAGAATTGGGTAGGCATGGCGTTTTGCTAGAGGCTAACCTTGTCTTGTAAATCGGTAAAAACGTAGTACTTGGTACGTACGTGTTCGGATAATCGACGGCCGTATTTACTGCCAACATATCCAGAGATCTCTTGGGTCGCTTCCCGAAGATTCACCAATGACGTATGATTCAAACTCGATTAATCTTGGATTAATTACGGAGAGACTTTATCTTGGATAAAGTACTATACATAGAGAGAGAACGATTAATTTGGAATTAATCGTAAAATTATTATATTCGATATAATAATCGAAATTCGATTTCGACGCGAAATTAAAATTAGATTTTAATTCGGGCAAACGAGTTAATTTAGAATTAATTCGTTAGCGACGTAAATAATAATTTCGCTAGGCGCAATTATTTATTTAAATTCGATTTAATTAACGTCGCGACGAAAGTTCGGTATTTCGGAAATATCGAACCCGAACGCGTGAGTACGCGTGGGCCCACTTTCATTTGGGTTGTGTGGGGCCCACATGACACATGTCATTTTATGCATTATTTAATTGTTAATACATTGCATGGTGATAGTGTACAATACACTCAATGGTTTTGCATGGAGTTTGAGTGTTTGACACTCTAAGCCATTGCATGATTTGTGTCATAAGTTTATTATTAATTTAATAAATATTATGGCATAAATATAAATTGATTTTTGTAACAAAAATCATAACACTCTCTCCTATTCTCTCATGACCGAAACTGTGAGCTCTCACAGCCCTCTCCACTTTTCTGTTTTTGTTGCAAAACTTGAAGAATTTGTGTTTGTTTGGAACATAAAATCACACACAAGGCTAGCACCATCAAGGGATCATACAAAGGTGTTATGGGAAACTAATCTTAGAGCTTGGAAGGATCAAAAATTGCTTGGAGCTTCTCTTTTCTGTTTGGCCGAACCCTCACTGCACAAAGGAGAAAATTTTTGTTTCATCAACGCATCCGCATTCCGATCTTTGTGAGTATGATTCCGCCATACTTCAATATTGTTCATTCATTTATATGTTTTGTTTGCTCTTTTGATCTTGGGACATGGATTAGAATTTCCAACAATGGTATCATTGAGCTTAAAGAGCATGAAAATATATTAGGGTAATATTTGGGCAAAATTGATTGAAGCATGATTTGATGATTTTGATTGATTAAGTATGCTTAAATGTATGTTACATTATGTTATACATTATCAATTTCATGAAAAATAAATTGGATTAATTTTTCCCCTCTTGGAGAGGCTTGGCCGAATACTACCTAGACCATGGAGATGATGATTTGTTGTTTATAAGATCATTGGATGACTTTAAACGAACATAAAATGACGATTTGTGATTCGATTGGATTGAAAACGAAATCGGTAATTTTTCATCACCTTGGCCGAATGCATGGAAGAAGATTAGGGACTTGATTTTTTGATTAAATAATGTTGGACATGTATTTAAGATAAAAATATGATTAATGGATTAATTTGATATTTTGGAAATATTGATTTAAAGGATTAATCATGACATTACACTTTAATTAATTAAGTTATAAAATTTGGAATTTTAAAATTTGATTAATTGGGCTTAATTTTGAATTGGGCCTAAAACTATTATATTTGGACATAATGGGCTTGGTTGGACCAAGTAGGTTTGGGCAAATTGGATTGGATCCAAAATGGGCCTAAATCACTCCATTAAGTCCAAATGTAATAAATGGGCTTTTATGTTTAATTGGGCCTTATGGGCTTGATATTGATTTTTATGGCAAATGAGGGTGATTCCTTATTGGGCTTGGAAATTGGGTTTGACCCACATTGACCAAGGCCCAAGCCTAATGAAATCAATTGAAAGCCCATCGGACTTTAATTAAACGGACATTGGATGTTGATTGGGCTTTGAGACCCGATAGAATTAGATTTGGAATCTAAGTCATAAAAGCACAATAAAAGTGTAAATATTTAATTTGGAATTAAATATAAGGATTAGTATTGAATACGACTTAAATTGGATTTGACGAGTAGTTCGATATAATTCGTGAATTCATACTATAAGTATTTATTCTCAAATTGAGTTGGACTCGCGCAAATGCAAACAATTGTTTGAACATTGTATTGTCACCTAATTAAAGACTAATTAATTGGATTTGATTGGTTGTATAACATGCCTTGAATGAATGAATGTGGATGTAATGTATGAATAGTGTATATCGGATGGATATTAGAAGGGAAGGGTAATTTTAGAAATTATTGTAAATTTAGAATTTATAAATTGGACCTGCGTGTCCAGCCTTTCTCTTATTGTCTCTTGTATTCTCTTCTCACCTAATTCCCCTCAATGTAAATGAGGTTTCTCTTATTGTATTATGTAATTGGGTAGAGTAGAATAGTTCCTAGCGGGGAGAGGAAAGGGAGTGATTTGTTCTAGGAACAAGTTGTTGTTCATATCCATCCGTATATCGCTATTACTTTACTTTACGCGCTTTATGATGTTTTAGAAGCATGCTTAAGGGTGTATGATGATGAGACCTAACAAAGATAAATTAATTGGTTGCCAATTACACGAAAATCCCTCAAACAATATTAAGCGATTTTCCTTCCGTTGAGTGATTCTTTCTCAAGATCCGAAATTGGCATTGGTTTGTTGGCCAAAGTCAAGACCTTTGTCAATTGAGGATGTGTTTGAATCATGAGAGTTTTGTTCCATATCGGTGTCTTGTCCAAGTTGTGATTTGTTGGCCAAAGTCAAGATCACTTCTTGTCCATCGACATTGATTACGAAACTTTCCATGTCAATGGGTCCCGCTTAACTGGAATCATTAAGTTTGTTGTGCCAAAGCCAAGACTTAGTTGATTCAGAGGAAATGGTTAGGAAAATGTATTGGATACATTGACATATGTATTAGATATATATGTTTCGGACTTGGATGTCCACCTACCGGATCTAGGAATTGGATGGGATCCAATTGATCTTCGAGATCTACCTAGTTAAATATCATACAACTTGTTGGCCAAAGTCAAGGTTGTGTGTTATTTAACGGGATCCTAGCCCACTAGGAAATTGGATTTCCCGAGTACTCGACAGAGGGTTAGAGACTTGTAGAAAATAGTGGGAGGCTAGTATTGAATTTGCAATTTCATTCAGATACTTAGCTTTACGCGCTTACAAAATTTATTTCGTCAATATTTTAACATTAGTTGGACTAATAAAATGTTATTTTTCTTGTAACAGTTTGACTGTACCCATATATCGTTAACTAGATAGTTGGACTATCGTAGTTAAGATGGCAAACAAAGGAAATGTCCGAGACATAATCATGGGTGATAATGTATTTAAGGGCACGAACTTTGCTGACTGGGAAATGAACCTGAGGATAGTCCTTGGGGCAGAGAGGCTGTTGTACACCATACAGAGACCTCTCGGGCCGAGGCCCACTGAGCCACTTGAGCTGGAGTTATGGAGAACTCATAGCGATGATTGTGATACAACTCAGTCGATCATGCTTGCTTCCATGACTCAACACTTTCGTCGCCAGAATAGGGACTTGGATCCTTATAATATGATGGCTAGACTAAAGGATCTTCACCGCACTAATAAGCGGATGGAGAGGTATGAGTTGGTGAAGAAACTCTTTCCGCTCCCGTATGACTGATGGCGCTTCAGTTGAGGCCCACGGGACTCAAATGATAGCTGACATTGATGAGCTGGCCAAGATGGGAATAGTCTTGGAGGCTGAGCTGACTGTAGACATGCTTTTACAGTCACTTCCCGATACTTGGAAGCAGATTATCATCAACTACAAGTTGATGGATACGGACGATACTCTTGGAGAGCTATTGTCCATTCTTAAGGAGTCAGAGAAAGAGCTTCTTAAAGGCAACAAGCGCGAGGCGCACTTTGCATCGACCTCTCAGACGTCAAGGGCTGGGCCCAAGGCAACTGGAGGGGTGAAAAAGAAGAAGCGTAAGAACAAGGGCAAGGCCAAGATGCCGATGGCTTCTGGGAAGCCGAGGAACAAGTCACAAGACATATGCCTTAACTGCGGCAAAAGAGGTCACTGGAAGCGTGACTGCCGCATGAACAAGGCGATCAGAAGGGAGATCAAGGCGGGCAAGGCACCGACCTCTGGTATGTTTGTTATTGAAATAAACATGGCTACTTCTAGTTTTAAAATTGGATTTTTGATTCTGGTTGTGGTTCTCATATATGTACTGATGTGCAGGATCTGCAGAACAGCAGGACTCTGGCTTCAGGGGAGATTGATCTACGAGTTGGAAACGGAACTCCTGTTGCTGTTTTGGCCGTGGGCACTTTTGTATTAGAACTGCCCTCGGGGCATGTACTTAAACTAAATGACTGTTATTATGTACCTAGTTTGACTAGGAATATTATATCTGTATCTTTGTTAACCCAAATGGGTACACTTTTGTATTTAGAAACACTGGGTGTTATTTATATAAAAATGATGCAGAAATATGCACTGAGTTGCAAATAATGGTCTTTATATTTTGAATATAAATGAATCTCCTACATATAAATTAACAAACAAAAGGCTTAAAAAGAGTGATCCAAATGATGAAACTTATATGTGGCATTGTCGTCTGGGACACATTAACAAGACTCGCATATCCACACTTTCGAAGAGTGGGTACTTGGACGGATTTGATCCAAATTCATATGACGTCTGCGAATCTTGCTTATTAGGCAAAATGCCTAAATCACCTTTTAGCGGTAAAGGTGAACGTGCCACTGAACTGTTAGCCCTCGTTCATAGTGACGTTTGTGGGCCCATGTCTAGCCAGGCTAGAGGTGGATATCGATACTTCGTAACCTTTACCGATGATGCATCACGTTACGGTTATGTGTATCTAATGACGCACAAGTCGGAAACTTTTGAGAAATTCAAAGAGTTTCGACACGAAGTTGAAAAACAAACAGGCAAGAGTATTAAGACATTACGGTCGGACCGTGGTGGCGAATACTTAAGTAATGAGTTTCAAGATTACCTGAAAGAATATGGTATTCTTTCACAGTGGACTCCTCCTGGAACACCACAATTAAATGGTGTGTCCGAACGGAGAAACCGTACCTTGTTGGACATGGTAAGGTCGATGATGAGTCGCACTGAGCTGCCAATTTCCTTCTGGGGATATGCATTAAACAGTGCAGTTCTTATTTTGAATAAGGTTCCGTCAAAGTCTGTTGAACAGACACCATATGAGATATGGACAGGTAAGAAACCGGGTTTCTCATTCCTGAAGATTTGGGGTTGCTGGGCATACGTTAAACGTTTGGAAGGTACCAAACTTGAACCCAAATCAGATAAATGCCTATTCGTTGGATATCCTAGGGAAACCAAAGGATATTACTTCTATCACCCACAAGAGAACAAAGTATTTGTTGCTCTACATGCGGTTTTCCTTGAGAAGGAATTCCTAAATGCAGTGTTTAGTGGGAAGAAAGTAGAACTCGATGAAAGTCGTAGTGATACTGTTCTTGGCAATGAATTATCAACGGAACATGAACAGTCCATCTGGGATGAGACTGAACCACAATCTTCAAATACACAAGGACCGCGTAGGTCGGAGAGAGTCAGGGTAATACCTGAGAGGTATGGATTCCTGATCTCACCTCATGTAGATATTAATCTTATTGAGGATAATGAACCGGCTACGTATGAGGAAGCGATACAAGGTATCGAATCCGCTTTATGGCAAGAAGCCATGAAGGCCGAAATGGATTCCATGTATACCAACCAAGTTTGGACACTGGTTGATGCACCAGAAGGCGTAAAGCCTATTGGATGCAAATGGGTCTTCAAGAAGAAGACTGACATGGATGGCAACGTACAAACGTACAAAGCTAGGCTTGTAGCGAAGGGATATCGTCAACGACTTGGAGTTGATTATGACGAAACCTTCTCACCCGTTGCCATGATTAAATCCATTCGGATAATGCTTGCAATAGCTGCATATTACGATTATGAAATATGGCAGATGGACGTTAAAACCCGCTTTCCTTAACGGAAACCTTTCGGAGGATGTTTATATGCAACAGCCTGACGGTTTTATCGCACCTAGACTTGCAAACAAGGTTTGTAAGTTAAATCGGTCCATTTATGGACTGAAGCAAGCATCGCGGTCGTGGAACCAGCGTTTTGATGAGATCATAAAAGAATATGATTTCATTCAAAACGAAGATGATCCTTGTGTATATAAGAAGGTTAGTGGGAGTGCACTGACTTTTATTGTCCTTTATGTCGACGATGTATTGCTTATCGGCAATGACATTCCCATGTTAACGTCGGTGAAAGCTTGGCTTTCATTGAAATTCTCCATGAAAGATCTGGGAGGGGCAGCTTTTATTCTAGGAATAAAGATCTACCGGGATAGATCTAGAAAGCTACTTGGACTCTCCCAGAGTACATATATTGATAAAGTGTTGAAGAGATTCAACATGGATCAGTCCAAGAGGGGACTGTTACCAATATCACATGGCGTCTATCTATCTAGGGACATGTGTCCTAAAACACAAGATGAGAGAGACAACATGAGTCGGACTCCGTTCGCCTCGGCAGTCGGATCGATCATGTATGCCATGATATGTACACGACCTGATGTGTCCCATGCTTTGAGCATGTGCAGTCGATATCAGGCCGATCCAGGTAAAGATCACTGGATGGCGGTTAAGAGTATCCTTAAGTATCTTAACAGAACTAAGGATGCTTTCTTAATCTATGGAGATGGAGAACTTGAGGTATCTGGGTATACCGATGCAAGTTTCCAAACCGACAGAGACGACTTTAAGTCGCAATCTGGGTACATATTTTGTTTGAATAACGGAGCAGTGAGCTGGAAATCTTCCAAGCAAGATACTGTTGCCGATTCAACAACTGAAGCGGAGTACATTGCAGCAGCTGAAGCAGCAAAAGAGGCAGTTTGGATCCGTAAATTCCTAATTGGATTAGGAGTAGTTCCGTTAGCAGCTGAGCCCGTTCCATTGTATTGTGACAATAGCGGGGCTATAGCACAGGCTAAGGAACCAAGGTCTCATCAACGATCCAAACATGTTCTTCGACGATTCCATCTGATTCGAGAGATCATACATCGTGGCGATGTGAAGATCGAAAAGATCGCATCAGAGGATAATATTGCAGATCCGCTGACGAAGGCTATTCCTCGGGAAAAGTTTGAGCGACATGTACATAGTTCAGGTATTAGATGCTTGAGTGACTGGCTATAGGCCAAGTGGGAGATTGTTAGACAGTAATGACCCATAGCGTCACTATTTTGTAAATGATATTGTATTATTGTACAAAATTAACTATGTAGTAATGAAATTGCCTTTTACCGTTTTGTAATTTATTTACTTTGATATATAAATGGTAAAAGTCCCTATGATTAATTCCGGATTGAGATGATATGAGACAGTATCAATCCATAAAGGTTTAATCATTAAATATCCCTAGTCGTAGTATTATCGAGATTGGACATCGATAATGCGGAATAGACTAGTACTGCACTTGTGCGTGTTGTGAGGGCACAACAGCATAGTTCTCATATATTGAGTATTGGATACTTATGCAAGTGCGGTAGGAGGTTGTGTTTTACCGATGGTACGGAAAACAGCTTCGCTCTGGATAGACCCCGCGGAATCCCATTGGTAGTATGTCTGCGTGTCTATGGGAGTCCGCTTCAGGGTAGGTGCATATGGTCTTAACCTGAGACTTGCATCGCTAGTACTTGCGACAATCGGTAGACTTTAGTTTTGGTCGTCCAGGGCTTTAACAGGTTCTGTGTACACCTCTTCTAGGTTTATCGGGAATCGTAGTGTATTGGGTGTGATGTCAAGACGGAAGTATCACTTCAGACATATGGAGATGATGATCGCGCAGGATACAGAACTAGTACTCTATAATGGTTGCAACCATCGGGATAATATGACAAGGTCAGGATTATCCGATTCAAAGAGACTAGTTGCTTGATGTCCGATATATGTATCGTACGGGGCAGACACATCTCCAGCCCCAGGCCTTACATGTGATCATCCGATACTGGATCAGTATACACTATACTACGGTATACTACGCCTGTTATAGATCTTATATTCCAATAAGAATATTTCTGGAGAATTGGGTAGGCATGGCGTTTTGCTAGAGGCTAACCTTGTCTTGTAAATCGGTAAAAACGTAGTACTTGGTACGTACGTGTTCGGATAATCTGACGGCCGTATTTACTTGCCAACATATCCAGAGATCTCTTGGGTCGCTTCCCGAAGATTCACCAATGACGTATGATTCAAACTCGATTAATCTTGGATTAATTACGGAGAGACTTTATCTTGGATAAAGTACTATACATAGAGAGAGAACGATTAATTTGGAATTAATCGTAAAATTATATTCGATATAATAATCGAAATTCGATTTCGACGCGAAATTAAAATTAGATTTTAATTCGGGCAAACGAGTTAATTTAGAATTAATTCGTTAGCGACGTAAATAATAATTTCGCTAGGCGCAATTATTTATTTAAATTCGATTTAATTAACGTCGCGACGGAAAGTTCGGTATTTCGGAAATATCGAACCCGAACGCGTGAGTACGCGTGGGCCCACTTTCATTTGGGTTGTGTGGGGCCCACATGACACATGTCATTTTATGCATTATTTAATTGTTAATACATTGCATGGTGATAGTGTACAATACACTCAATGGTTTTGCATGGAGTTTGAGTGTTTGACACTCTAAGCCATTGCATGATTTGTGTCATAAGTTTATTATTAATTTAATAAATATTATGGCATAAATATAAATTGATTTTTGTAACAAATCATAACACTCTCTCCTATTCTCTCATGACCGAAACTGTGAGCTCTCACAGCCCTCTCCACTTTTCTGTTTTTGTTGCAAAAACTTGAAGAATTTGTGATTGTTTGGAACATAAAATCACACACAAGGCTAGCACCATCAAGGGATCATACAAAGGTGTTATGGGAAACTAATCTTAGAGCTTGGAAGGATCAAAAATTGCTTGGAGCTTCTCTTTTCTGTTTGGCCGAAACCCTCACTGCACAAAGGAGAAAATTTTTGTTTCATCAACGCATCCGCATTCCGATCTTTGTGAGTATGATTCCGCCATACTTCAATATTGTTCATTCATTTATATTTTTGTTTGCTCTTTTGATCTTGGGACATGGATTAGAATTTCCAACAATGAGTCGATACCCTATATCACTTTCTCATCTAGGCCAGTTTGCCTTCCTCAATAAGATTTGATATCTACATGAGGTGAGAGCAACCCATACCTCTCAGTTTTTTTCTGACTCTCATCCGACCTAACGTGTCTTGTGATTCGAAGATTATGGAAAGTCCTCAATCCTTGATGAACTGTTCATGTTCCGTTAAGGATTCTGTGGCAGGAATAGTATTACTCCGATTTTCACATCAGTTCTACTTTCCTCTCAGTCCAATGCATATGGAGTTTACTCTTGGAAAAAAACCGCATGGAGAGCAACAATTACATGTTTCTAGTGAGATGTATAATACTATACTTTGGTTTCCTTAGGACAACCAATTACAAATAGGCACTTATCCGATTTGGGTTTTAGTTGGTACCTTCAAACATATGCCCAGCATTCCAAATCTTCAGGAATGAGAAATCTGGTTTCTTTCCTGTTCATAACTAATATGAAATCTGTCTAATAGATTTTCATGGAACCTTATTCAAAATAAGTATGGCACTGTTTAATACTTATCACTTGAAGGAAATTGGTAGCTAAGAGCGACTCATCATTAACCTTATCATGTCTAACAAAATTCGGTTTCTTTGTTTGGACACACCGCTCAATTGAGGTGTTCGGGAGGAGTCCACTGTGAAAGAATACTATACTCTTTCAGGTAATCGAGAAAATTATTGCTTAAGTATTTTCCACCACGGTCTAACCGTGACGGTTTAATACTTTAGCCGGTATTTATCTATACTTCGTGTCAAAACTCTTTGAATTACTCAAAAGGTTCCGATTTGTGTTTCATTTGAAACACAGAACCATAACGCGATGCTATATCCGTAAAGGTTGTGAAGTATTCATATCCTCCTACAGCCTAGCTAAATATGGGCCACTTACATCACTATGAACGAGGGCTAACAGATCAGTGACACTTACATGTTTACCAAGTAAATGTATTTTGGGCACATTGCCTAATAAACTAGATTCGTAGACAACATTTGAATTAGAATCAAATCCGTTCTAGTATACACTATTCGAAAGTGTGGATATACGAGTCTTGTTAATGTGTCATAGACAACAATGCCACAAATAAGTCTCAACTGTTTAATTCAGTTTAAGCTATTTGTTTGACATGTTATATGTTTGAGATTTGTTTATATTCAAAATATAAATATTGTTATTCACATCCAATGTGTTTATCTCAATATCATATTTATAAACAAAACACTTATTGTTCTAGATATAAAGGTATGCCCGCAACTGGTTAAACTTAGATATATAGATAATGTTTCTAGTCAAACTAGATACATTCTAATAGTTTTCCTAATTTAAGTACATGCCCCAAGGGCAGTTCCAAAACATAGGTTTCTACGATTAAAACAGCAGCGACTCTCGTCTCGTTTCCAACTCGCAGGTCAATATCATATGAAGCTAGTCTCCTGCTTATCAGCAGATCCCCCATCAGTATATATGTATGTACCATACCAGTATCAAAATCCAATTTTGAAACTAGTAGTGGTCATGTTCATAACAAACATACCTGAAGCCGGACCCTTGTCCGTCTTCACTTCCTTCATGTCTGCCTTTGTCCATACAACAATCACGCTTCCAGTGACCCCATTTGCCACAGTTTAGGCAGACATCTTGGGATGTCTTTTTTCTTCCCAGAAGACTGTGACGATTTTGCCTTTGCCTCTTTTTCTTATCCCATAAGTCTTCGGGCAAGCCTAGACCTTCTGGGATGTTGAAGTAAGATGCACATTGCGCTTCTTGCATTTTTGTAAGCTCTGGATGTGTCTCATTGAGCATAGCCATTAACTCTTCAAGAGTTTTCTTTTGCAATTAGTACTTCTAAGATCTAAGAATAGATCTATGAAGATCCTTTAATTTCAACATCATGGTTTAACGATCTAATCCTTAGTTCTGACGAAGAAATTAAGGAGTCATTGCAACAAGCATAACGGATTGAGTACTAAAGTTATCATCACAATGAGTCTTCCAAAGCTCATGCTCCACTATTTGCTCAACTCTGGGCTCAGGCCCGCTATGTCACTCTATCAAATAAAGTAACTTCTCGGCCCCTGGACTATCCTGAGGTTCTATTCCCAATTTGAAAAATTGAAGCCGCTTAAAGACATTTTCACCCAAGATTATGTTTTAAATGCTAATCTTTCAGTTATCTTGATTCCAATAGTCCAACTATCCAATCAACGATTTCAGGTACAATTGAATATAATGATTACTATAGTCTAACAATATAATCAATTATAATTGATCGGTTATATTCAAATGTATTGATCACTATAATCCAATTATATAACCAACTAAAAATGAAGTAGTTTGAATACAATCTAACTATTAAATTAGAAACAACAATTAAATATTAGTCCAACTAATATATTAATAATTAATGATGAAAAATGAAATGATCGCATATTGGCAAGTATCTAAACGAAAATTGCAAATTTAATACTTGCCTCCCACTATTTTTCGGCGAGCCTCTAACCCTCTTGGGAGTACTATGAAACATAGTCCTAGTGGGCTAGGATCCCGTTAAATAACACACAACCTTGTCTTTAGCCAAAATATTGTATGAAACTTAACTAGGTAGATCTCTAAGATCAATTGGATCTCATCCAATTCATAGATCCAGTAGGTGGACCTCCAAGTCCGAAACATATATCCAATATATGCCAATATATCCGATATATTCCTTAACCTTTTTCCTCTGAATCAACTAAGCCTTGTCTTTGGCTCAACAAGGTTAAGGAAACCAGTTAAGTGTGACACATTGACAGTGGGAAAACTTCGTAATCGAGGCTGATGAACAAGAAGTGACATTGACTTTGGCCAAAAATCACAACTTGCCCAAGGCGTACGATATGGAACAAAGCCTTCTTGATTCAAATACATCCACGATGGACAAAGGTCTTGAATTTGGCCAAAAACCAATGCCAATCTGGGATCTTGAGAGAGAATCACTCAATGCTAGGAAAAACGCTTAATATAAAATGAGGATTTTTCGTGTAAATTGGCAACCAATTTATTATCTTTGATTAGGTCTCATCATACACCCTTAAACATGCATTCTAAAAGCATAATAAGGCGCGATAAAATTAATAATGATATGCGGATGGATATACAACAAACTTGTTCCTAGAATAAATCTCTCCATTTCCTCTCTCCCGCTAGCACTATTCATACTTCTACCCAATTACATAATACTTCTAAAGAAACCTCATTTGTATTGAGGGGAATTGGTGATAAGAGAAATACAATGATAAAAGAAGTAATAGGCTGGACACGCAGGTCCAATTAAATAAATTCTAAATTTATTACAACAATTTCCAAAATTACCTTCACCCTTCTAATATCCATCTGATATACATTATTCATACATACATCCAAGTATTCACACATAGCATGTTATCAATCAATCTAATGCAATTAATTAATCTTTAATTAATGACCATCCAATGTTCAAACAATGATTTGATTCGCGCGAGTCCAACTCGTTTAAGAATAAATACTCAAAGTACGTATTCTTGAATTATATAAAACTATAATTTTAAATCCAATTTAAATTATATTCAATACTAATTCACATTTAATTCCAAATTAAATTATTACACTTTTAATTGTCCCTTTTAGACTTGGATTCCAAATCCAATCTTTATGGGTCTCAAAGGCCCAATTAGTATCATATACTATTCAATTATGGGTCAAACCCAAGATGCCAAGGCCCAATTAGGAATCACCCTATGCCAAAAATCAATTTAGGCCCATTAGGCCCAATTAAATTATTTAAAGGCCCAATTGTCATATTTGGACTTTATGGAAATGGTTTTAGGCCCAATTGGATCCAACCAATTATCCTAAACCAAACATGGCCCAACTAAGCCCATTAAGCCCAATTACAACAAATTAAATTAATTCATTATTCCAAATTACAAATTAATTCAATTCAAGTGTAATTACCATAATTAATTAATTAATCTAATGCTTCCAAAACACTAATTAATTCAATTAATCATGCTCTATATTTCCAATTCATGTCCAACACAAATTGAAGCAAAATCAATCTAATAACATACATTATGGCTCACGGCAATTGGCAATAAAAACATTCAATTTGATTTCAATCCAATTTAAATCAACATTCATTATTTCTATCATGCCATTTAATACATCCAATTGATAAATTCAAAAATCACCATGATACTTCTAGGGTTCATAATTCGGCCAAGGGGTAATTTTTGGGAAAATTAATCCTATCAATTTTTCAAAAAATTGAAGATGCACAAATCCAATTCAACATCATTCAAATACAACCCAACAACCAATTTAGGAAAATCAAGTTCTAAACACAAAAATCCCCAATTAAAGTCATGAACACTAAAATTCCAAATCAAACTTAGGATGGCTCTAGATACCATTGTTAGTCTTCAAGACATGCCACAAGATCACTAAGCATGATTAAAGTGCGAATAATCAAAAAGTTTGCGGAAAAAAATTTACAATGATTTGGATGATTTCAAGACTTTTTCTTTGATTTAATGGAAGCTCCAAGCTTTCTTTGAGTGTTTCCAAGTTCTCTTTCTCCATAAATTAAGAATGCATCCTTAGTTTCTCTAAGATACTCAAGGATGTTGTTAACATCAATCTAGTGACTATCGCCTGGATCGGCTTGATTGTGACTCCATATGCTCAAAGCATATGAGACACCAGGTCACGTATATATCTTTCAATGTATGAGTTCTCGGAGAGTGCCAAAAAATTTTAGATCTATTCCAGTAGATCCTTATTCTTAGAATAAAGGTTGCCTCTCCCAAGTATTCCATGGAGAATTTTAATGAAAGTCAAGCTTTCACCGATTGTTAATATAGGAATGTCATTGATGTGAAGTAATACATCATCATCTTATAGGACAATCATTGTTAGTGCGCTCTCACTAACCTCCTTATATACACAAGAATCATTATCGTTTTTAATGAAGTCATATACCATTATGATATCATCAAAACGTTGGTTCTAAGAACACAATGCTTGCTTCAATCCATAAATGGATCGATTTAACTTGCAAACCTTGTTTGCATGTTTCGGCACTACAAAACAGTCAGGATGTTGTAAACATCCTCCTAAAGGTTTATGTTTAAGGAAAACGATTTTGACGTTCAACTGTCATATTTCATAAAAGAAATATGCAGCATTAGAAAGCATTATCCGAATGGATTTAATCATGGCAACAAGTGAAAAAGTTTCGTCTTAGTCGACACTATGTCATTGACGATACCCTTTCTGTACAAGCCTAGCTGTGTACATTTGTATGTTGCCATCCATGTATGTCTTCCTTGAAGATTTATTTAGTACCAACAGGCACAATACCTTCTAGTACATCAACCACTGTCCAAACTTGGTTGTATATATGTAATCCATTTCAGACTTCATGGCACTTTGCCATAAAAGGAGTCGATACCCTGTATCACTTTCTCATACGTAGCCAGTTCGTCTGCCTCAATAAGATTGATATCTACATGAGGTGAGATCAGAAACTCATACCTCTTAGGTTGTTTTCTGACTCTCTCCGACCTACATTGTTCTTGTGTATTCGAAGATTGTGGTACATTCTCATCCCTGATGAACTGTACATGTTCCGTTAAGGATTCTGTGCCAGAAATAATATTACTCTGATTTTCATCGAGTTCTACTTTCCTCCCACTTACCACTGCATTTAGGAATTCCTCTTAGGAAAACCGCATGGAGAGCAATAATTACATTGTTCTCTAGTGAGATGTATAAGTACTATACTTTGGTTTCCTTAGGATAACCAATTACAAATAGGCACTTATCCGATTTGGGTTCTAGTTTGGTACCTTCAAACATATGCCCAGCATTCCCAAATCTTCAGGAATGAGAAATTTGGTTTCTTTCCTGTTCATATCTAATATGAAATCTGTCTAACATATTTTCATGGAACCTTAATCAAAATAAGTATTTCATTGTTTAATGCTTATCCCTTGAAGGAATTTGGTAGCTCAGAGTGACTCATCATTAACCTTATCATGTCCAACAAAATTCGGTTTCTTTGTTTGGACACACCGCTCAATTGAGGTGTTCCGGGAGGAGTCCACTGTGAAAGAATACTATACTCTTTCAGGTAATCAAGAAACTTATTGCTTAAGTATTTTCCACCACGGTCTAACCGTGACGGTTTAATACTTTAGCCGGTCTGTATCTCTACTTCGTGTCAAAACACTTTGAATTACTCAAAAGGTTCTGATTTGTGTTTCATTTGAAACACATAACCGTAACACGATGCTATATCCGTAATGGTTGCGAAGTATTCATATCCTCTTCTAGCCTAGCTAGATATGGGCCCACATACGTCACTATGAACGAGGGCTAACAGATCGGTGGCACTTACACGTTTACCAAGTAAAAGGTATTTTAGACACATTGCCTAATAAACTAGATTCATAGACATCATTTGAATTAGAATCAAATCATTCCTAGTATCCACTCTTCGAAAGTGTGGATATACGAGTCTTGTTAATGCGTCCTAGACAACAATGCCACAAATAAGTCTCAACTGATTAATTCAGTTTGAACTATTTGTTTGTCATGTTATATGTTTGAGATTTGCTTATATTCAAAATATAAATATTGTTATTCACATCCAATGTGTTTATCTCAATATCATCTTTATAAACAAAACACTTAGTGTTCTAGATATAATGGTATACCCGCAACTGGTTAAACTTAGATATAGAGATAATGTTTCTAGTCTTACTATGTACATTTTAACAGTTTCCTAATTTAAGTACATGCCCCAAGGGTAGTTCGAAAACATAGGTTTCTACGGTTAAAACAATGACTCTCGTCCCATTTCTGACTCGCAAGTCAATCTCATCTGAAGCCAGTCTCCTACTTATCAGCAGATCTCGCACATCAGTATATATGTATGTACCATACCAATATCAAAATCCAATTTTAAAACTAGTAGTGGTCATGTTCATAACAAACATACCTGAAGCCGGACCCTTGTCCGTCTTCACTTCCTTCATGTATGCCTTTGTCCATACGACAGTCACGCTTCCAGTGACACCGTTTGCCACAGTTTAGGCAGACATCTTGGGATATGTCATTTTTCTTCCCATAAGACTGTGACGATTTTGCCTTTGCCCATTTTTCTTTTCCCAGAAGTCTTCGGCCAAGCCTAGACCTTCTGGGATGTTGAAGTAAGATGCGCATTGCGCTTCTTGCCCTTTTGCAAGCTCTGGCTGTGTCTCATTGAGCATAGCCATTAACTCTCTAATATTTTTCTTTTGCAATTAGTACTTCTAAGATCTAAGAATAGATCTATAAAGATCCTTTAATTTCAACATCATGGTTTAAGGATCTAATCCTTAGTTCTGACGAATAAATTAAGAAGTCATTGCAACAAGCATAACAGATTGAGTACTAAAGTTATCATCACAATGAGTCTTCCAAAGCTCATGTTCCATTATTTGCTCAACTCCGGGCTCAGGCCCGAGATGTCACTCTATCAAATAAAGTAACTTCTCGACTCCCAGGACTATCTTGAAGTTCTATTCCCAATTTGAAAAATTGAAGCCGCTTAAAGACATTTTCACCCAGGATTATGTTTTAAACGCTAATCTTTCAGTTATCTTGATTCCAATAGTCCAACTATCCAATCAACGATTTCAGGTATAATCGAATATAATGATTACTATAGTCTAACTATATAATCAATTATAATTGATCGGTTATATTCAAATGTATTGATCACTATAATCTAATTATATAACCAACTACAAAAGAAGTAGTTTAAATACAGTCCAACTGTTAAATTAAAAAAAACATTTAAATATTAGTCCAACTAATATATCAATAATTAATGACGAAAAATGAAATGAGCACGTATTGGAAAGTATCTAAACGAAAATTGTAAATTTAATACTTGCCTCCCACTAATTTTCGGCGAGCCTCTAACCCTCTGTGGAGTACTCGGAAACCCTAGTTTCCTAGTGGGCTAATTGTATGAAACCTTGTCTTTGGCCAACAAATTGTATGAAACTTAACTAGGTAGATCTCAAAGATCAATTAGATCTGTTCTAATTCCTAGATCCAGTAGGTGGACCTCCAAGTCCGAAACATATATCCAATATATGCCAATATATCCGATATATTCCCTAACATTTTTCCTATGTATCAACTAAACCTTGGCTTTGACTCAACAAGCTTAATGAAACCAGTTAAGCATGACACATTGACAGTGGGAAAGCTTCGTAATCGAGGCCGATGAACAAGAAGTGACCTTGACTTTGGCCAACAAATCACAACTTGCCCAAGGCGTACGATATGGAACAAAGCCTTCATGATTCAAACACATCCACGATGGACAAAGGTCTTGACTTTGGCCAAAAACCAATACCAATCTTGGATCTTGAGAGAGAATCACTCAATGGAAGGAAAAACGCTTAATATAAAATGAGGTTTTTTCGCGTAAATTGGCAACCACTTTATTATCTTTGATTAGGTCTCATCATACACCCATAAGCATGGATTCTAAAAGCATAATAAGGCGCGAGAAAATTAATAATGATATGCGGATGGATATACAATAAACTTGTTCCTAAAATAAATCTCTCTATTTCCTCTCTCCCTCTAGCATTATTCATACTTCTACCCAATTACATAATACTTCTAAAGAAACCTCATTTGCATTGAGGGGAATTGGTGAGAAAATAAATACAATGAGAAAAGAAGTAATAGGTTGGACACACAGTTCCAATTAAATAAATTCTAAATTTATTACAACAATTTCCAAAATTGCCCTCACCCTTCTAATATCCATCTGATATACATTATTCATACATACATCCAAGTATTCACACATAGCATGTTATCAATCAATCTAATCCAATTAATTAATCTTTAATTAATGACCATCAAATGTTCAAACAACGATTTGATTCACGTGAGTCCAACTCGTTTAAGAATAAATACTCAAAGTACGTATTCTTGAATTACATCGAACTATAATTTTAAATCCAATTTAAATTATATTCAATACTAATTCACATTTAATTCCAAATTAAATTATTACACTTTTAATTGTCCCTTTTAGACTTGGATTCAAAATCCAATATTTATGGGTCTCAAAGGCCCAATTAGTATCATATACTATTCAATTAAAATCCAATGGGCTTTTTAATTAATTCTTTAGGCATGGGATTTGGCAATTATGGGTCAAACCCAAGATGCCAAGGCCCAATTAGGAATCACCCTATGCCAAAAATCAATTCAGGCCCATTAGGCCCAATTAAATAATTTAAAGGCCTAATTTTCATATTTGGACTTTATGGAAATGCTTTTAGGCCCATTTGGATACAACCAATTATCTTAAACCAAACTTGGCCAAACCAAGCCCATTAAGCTCAATTACAACAAATTAAATTAATTCATTATTCCAAATTACAAATTAATTCAATTCAAGTGTAATTACCATAATTAATTAAGTAATCTAATGCTTCCAAAACACTAATTATTTCAATTAATCAAGCTCTACATTTCCAATTCATGTCCAACACAAATTGAAGTAAAATCAATCTTATAACATGAATTATGGCTCACGACAATTGGCAATAAAAAGATTCAATTTGATTTCAATCCAATTTAAATCAACATTCATTATTTCTATCATGCCATTTAACACATCCAATTGATAAATTCAAAAATCACCATGATACTTCTAGGGTTCATAATTCGGCCAAGGGGTAATTTGGGGGAAAATTAATCCTATCAATTTTTCACAAAATTGAAGATGCACAAATCCAATTCAACGTCATTCAAACACAACCCAACAACCAATTTAGGAAAATCAAGTTCTAAACACAAAAATCCCCAATTAAATTCATGAACCCTAAAATTCCAAATCAAACTTAGGATGGCTCTAGATACCATTGTTAGTCTCCAAGACATGCCACAATATCACTAAGCATGATTAAAGTACGAATAATCAAAAAGTTTGCTGAAAAAAAATTTACAATTATTTGGATGATTTCAAGACTTTTTCTTTGATTTAATGGAAGCTCCAAGCTTTCTTTGAGTGTTTCCAACACTTGGGTGAGTTTCCCTATCACCTTGATTCACTCCTTTAAGTGCTAGCTTGAACAAATTTGGAAGAAAAAATTTCCTCCCATGGTGAGAGAGTCACGGCATTGTGAGAGAGAGAAGAGGGAATAACAATTTTCGAATATTGATTTCTCAAATCAATTGCAAAAAACAAATAAAAAAGTTGCATTTATATTTTCCAAAAAGCAAAGTGTGTTGGACAATAAACCTTTTAAAAGCTCCCAACCACTTCCATCACTCAAGTGACTTGTTGATGCAAGTTGGTGGGGCCCACTTTAAATTCCAAATTTAAGTCGGACAATCCAATTCGCAACTTCGCTCGGGCCCAGGTTCGTTTAATTCCAAATTAAACGAATTTTTCGTTGCGACTTAATTAAATTCAATTTAATAAAAAAATAATGCCTAGCAAAATTATTACGGAAGTCGCTCGCGAATTAATTACAAATTAATTCGTTCGCTTGAATTAAATCCAATTTTAATTCTGCGTTGAAATCTAATTTCAATTAATATATCTAATATATTATTTTAGCCCACTTAAATAAATTAAATAGTAAAATCTAATTTAACTATTAAATTGACTTTACCGATTAATTCTAAATTAATCGCATTCTCTCTTCTCGACGAATTTATTACCAGATAAATTCTCGATGCAATTAATCCCAGATTAATTCTTTCTCATTTAATTAATCTCAGATTAATTTATTTCCGTAATTAATCCCATATTAATTTTCTCTATCATAATTAATCCCAGATTAATTTTCTATTCGAGTCAAATGTCAACGATGAATCATCGGGAAGCGACCCAAGAGATCCCTGGATATGTTGGCAGTAAATACGGTTATCGGACTATCCGAATACGTGCGTACCCAGTACTACGTCCTTACCGATTTACAAGACATGGTTGGCTTCTAGCAAAGCACCGTGCCTACCCAATTCTCCAGAAATATTCTGTAAACGAATATGTAATCTTTGTAAGGCGTAGTATACATAATATTGCGTATTATGATCTAGTATCGATATCACATGCTAGTCATAGGGATGGAATTTTGTCTGCCCCGTATGAAGCATATATCGGATCTCTGGTAACTAGTCTCTATAATCGGATAATCATGACCTAGTCATATTTTCCCGATGACTGCAGTACTTAAGAGTACTAGTTCTGTATCCTGCGTGATCATCATCTCTATATGACTGGAGTGATATATCCATCTTGACATCACACCCAATACACTACGATTCTCAGTATACCCAGAAGAGGCGTACATAGAACCTGCTAAAGCCCCGGAGGACCAAAACCAAAATACACTGATTGTCGCATGTATTATCGATGCAAGTCTCAGGCTAAGACCAAATACACCTACCCTGATTCGGATTCCCAAAGACACATAGTCATACTACCAATGGGATTCCGAAGGGTCTATTCAGAGCGAAGATGTTTCCGTACCATCGGTAAACATAACCTCCTATCACACTGGCATAAGTATCCAATACTTAAATATATGAGAACTATGTTTTCATGCTCCCACAACGCGCACAAGTGCAATACTTGTCTATTCCGCATTATCGATGTCCAGTCTCGATAATACTACGACTAGGGATATTTAATGATTAATCCTTAGTGGATTAATATTGTCTCATATCTTATTAATCCAGTACTAATCATATGGATTTTTATCATTTATATATCTTGGTAATCTAATTAAAAATGTTAAAAGAGTAATTTCCTTTGCCACATAGTTTATTTGTACAATAACATCATGTTCTGTACAAATAGTGATGCTATGGGTCATAATTGTCCAACACCATCAAACTATGAGCGACTGTAGACACTGTATTTTTGCATAAGCCCGATGAAGATCCTCGTATGGAGGTATTACCAAAAAGTTACGGAAGT
>SKCR01028710.1:0-71650 GCA_019454045.1 Zanthoxylum bungeanum | reverse complement strand
ATTATTTTAATTTTATAAAATAATAATTATAGAGATTAGGTACCACATATATTTTTTATTTTAATGATAGATTATAATATGTTTTCTTAGTGTAGTATGTTTTTTATTTTAATAATTTATCATTTTAATTTAAAAATAATAATTACAATATTAATTAATTAAAGTAATAAGTTTCTTATTTTATAAGGAGATTATATTTTTATATTGTAATAAGTTTCTTATTTTAAATATTTATTTTTTAATAAAAAATAATTTTTACTGATATTTTAATTTTTGTAATTTAATTAAAAATAATAATTGTAGAGATTAAATACCCGTGTAATAACCTACGAACACAGAAAAAAAAAAAGAGACAAACACATGTCTTGGGCGTGAGGCCCATTTAAAAAGGAAAAGGGCGTGAGGCCCATTAGGCGTGAAGTCCATTACCATTGAATCTAGAGAATTCTTTCTTTCTCTTTTACTTTCTCTTCTCTCTTCCTAATCACGACAGATGCTCTCTCATTTGTTCTCTTTCTCATCCATTTCCTTCTACCACACGAATTGGAACCTTCCACTTCCATCTCCATTTTCGGTCTCAGGGCAATAACCTGTTAGGGTTGGCGCTCAGAGTGCCAATTCGGATTGTATTTATGTCTGATTCATGTGGTATATCGAGACTTGGTTCGATGGTTTATCCCAATGAACCATGAGTCTGGGGAGACTCGTATAGACGTGTTTATATTGGATAAACACTGAACGACTCACCGAAGATTTCCTAATATATGGTACACCAACGTCAATAGGAATCTTCTTGAGTCGAGTAGCATAGTGGTCCTTCAACTTGAGATACCACTGTGGATATATGAGATATCCTCCACACTTTGATGGCAATCAAGTCACCGATCTATTTAGATCAGACATCCGCATGTTCGGTGGGTGTGGACTGATGCTCATGATATCCTGTGAGTATCATATAGAATCTGTCAGTCATGTGTATAGGGCATAGGTATCAAGTACGTGTTTGCGATCTAGTAAATCCATGGTCGTTGTATACTTCGGAAGTGAGTTCCGAGTGTATTTAGAGATCGTAAATTTAAAACTTGATTATATTATACCTTATTGATTTGACGTTCTTATATATATCCCCGGTATAATATTGATAGCCTGTGACGGAGGGATTATACGTATGCAATGACCTCGACTTGCATAGTTTAGCGAGATTTTCTGTGGTCGTCATAATTTACGAGTGGGTGAATTATGGACACGAAATTGGATTTCGTGACGGATAAACCTAAACTTAGAGAGTCCCACAATATGAAGTGTACTTTTGAGCACTTGGGCAACACTTATGAATAATATAGATTATTCATAATACTTCACCGGATTAAATGAGTTAATTCGATTCGTTTAATCGGTTAAACGAAAATACATGCATTAGGGGCATTTCGGTCAATTAATAATTAATGTGTATTTTTATTTGATACAAAATTTGGTTCGATACATATTAATTAATTGCAAATGAGATTTTGACACATGTCATTAATATATGTATTTTGTTATTTAATGTAAATAAAAACATATATAGATAATTATATTAATTAATTATTTAGTTATTTAATTGTTAAATAATTAAATAATTAGAAATTAAATATCCTATCCATAAGTCATAATTAGTATGATAAGTGGTGAGATATTATTGGTAACAAATGACATGATTTTTTTTAAGCTTGAAGAATTCAAATTGAATTTGAATTCTTTAAATGTGATTAAATAAATTAAAATGACCATTTTACCCCCAAGTTCATTTTTACCCTAGTATATAAAGTGAAAAAGTATATTTTTCTCATTCATTAGAAGCCTTGGTCGAAACCTCCTCCATGGAAAAGCTCCCAAAATATTTCTTGAAGAAACAAGGATGAAAGTGAAGAAATCAAGAAAAAGTTTAAGGAAATTAGGAGATTTGGAGGTAATCTTCATAACTCTTAAACTTAGAAAGTTTGTTTTTTGTTCTTGAGCATCTAGACAATTTCTATGGTTTCTTCCTTTCTTAGATTTTGGGGCTTTTTGATTTGGAGGATGGATTTGGAGGCTTGATACATGTGTGAAGTTAGATTGAATGATATTAGTGTAATATTAGTTCAATTTTATCATTCGATGACTTGTTGTCATTCTAGAGTGTTATGACCACTCTTGTAACTCCTAGAATTGTTCTTGAGTTCTTCATAGGTGGTGGCTTTGGTTGGTGTTAATGTTGATATGATTAGTGTTGAGAAAATTGGATTTAAAGCATGAAAAATGATATCTTTGGTTACCAAATCATATCTGGATTTTCTGTGATTTTGGTGATTAAAAGTATGTTGTATAAATATTGGATGTTTTTTGGGCATTGGAATAATTTTCGGAAATTATTTCGGAGTTGAAATATACGAAAACGACGAAAAACGGCGTTACCGAGTGAGTTTCAGGCTTACCAGGTGTCCGCTATCCAAACAGTGAATTGGTCACTGTTTGGGAGCCCATGAACTGACCAAGCACTATTGGAGCTGACCTGGGCAGCCCCCATGTGTGTTGGTTGGTCGGTTCGGATAAAAACGCGTTTTATGCCATTTTACGGAAAAATATTTTCGTAAAAGTTTCGCGATGTTTCTAACCTATTTATGTCGTTATTTGATATCGAATAAATATGTTTAGGTAAAATTTGATTGAATTATTCATAGGATATTGAAAAGTTTATTTGATAATTTTAAAAATTTTAAAGTTACGATTTCGCCCGAACCGCGAGCTTCCGCTACGCCCGCGCTAAAACCCCAACAAAAATGGTATCAGACGAGGTCTGATCCTTTATCCATTACATTTGTCATGCTTTATATATGATATATAATCCAATTTTTATATTTGCACATGCATGTAATTTAGATATTTCTTAACTTTTCGGTTCTATGTTAAAGGAAAACATAACGCAAATTTAATGGTTAAGTTTAGTTATGCTTTCCCATGTAGAATTAAACTGTTGAGAAATTGATCTAGATTAAATTCTGCATTTGATGTAGAGATAACCCTCTTTAGGAATATCCCCGCTTAAATAAGGCGTTAAAGTAATTAGTATTAGGAATACTTGTTTATTGGTCCGCCTTGTCAATACAGATGCAAATGATTTCCTGATGCTGTAACTGTATCGTGCCAAAGCTGTACAGTTATGGCTGATGGTAGTTCATTTGCGCCGGTAGAACTTATATGATAAGAGACAAATTCAAGTGAAAGTGGAAATCCTGAACGTGCCAAAGCTGTTAGGACTACATCGGTAGCTTGAGTTTGTCACTGACAAGTGAAGCCTTGATACGCCTCCCTGTGAACGTGCCAAAGTTTTCATAACAAGAAACGGTCAGGACCAAAATCAGGAGTCACAGTGAGTGTGATTGACAATGAAAAGTCTATCTGTGAATATACGTAGGCGAGAACGTGCCAAAGTTGTGAATCGAAATATATTTATGGGGTCCACTTCTCACTATGGAATTCAATTTAATTATTGGATTTTTATTTTCCATTGGGGATTACGGTATTACGTAAAGTAGTGGGAGGCACTGTTAGGTTAAAAATCCATAACTAAAGCAATGTGTAATATTGTGAAAAACTGTTGTTATTGTTTTCCTTATTCTATATTGTTGATAGAATTGAACTTCTAATCTACTGCATGCATATTATTTGTATATGTTTTATGACTTTCCTTATGGTTGCAAATTTCTAGAATATGTTTTAGACTTAGAGTAGGCTTGGATATTGTTAGATTAGATAAAACCATCGAGAACTGTTGTTCCGACTTTCTTGAAAAATCAAGATGGCTAGTGACTTAGTTACTAAGTCACATTAGGTAGTCTAAATAGATATCCGTTTTAGGATATAATTCTTTAGAAAGAATAGTTTCTTGTGCAGTACGAATTGACGTGAATTAGTTCATGTCTATAGATTCTTGACTGGCATTAAGAATTCTCATTAGGTATTTGTTTATCTGATAATGATGTTTCTTGGCTTTAGTGACCTTTAGAGGTCATGTGTTTGATACATTTTGCTAATCAATTATTTATAACTGTTTGAATAGTTGAAGGCAAATTATAAAGCTAAAGAAAAGAGATGTGTATAGTTGTGTGTAGAGAATATTGATTCTCATAATACGACAACTATAGATATTGGATATCAGATCTCCCTTCTAGTTATTTAAAATATTATTTAATGATTATTTTGATATTTGATATCAGAACTTGTGACTGCTGGATAGTTACTTGTTCTTTATAAACAGTTGTTACATATTTTAATATGACTAGTAGTTTTATTGATGAAGAGATAAACATTAAGAAAAATATTTGGTTAACTAAATAACTTTAAACAGTGCTTTATGAGATTTTATCACTTAAGCATTAGATGCTTATTCTGTATGGTAAAGGATGGTCTGATACGAGATCACACCACATATCCTTATCCATTTAATGAATATTGTATTCGGGATTGTGATTAAATCTCATTTAACCAATGATCGTCATTGGACCACAGATTTATTAAACTAATACATTGGATGTATGTAGTTTAATGAATTATAAATTGCCTTGGATAGTTTTCTTTACTTCGTAACTTAGTTAATGAGTTGTCATGACTTAGTTACGTGTTTCTAAAAATAATACATATTGAACGTCTTGAATGGTTCGAGAACTTTCAATATGTTTTTGATGAAACGCGAATAGAATATTTTGACTGGTTCAAAGATATTCGATTTGAAGTTTTTGAAAACTGTATCTTTAAAATTCATCATGAGTCTTTGAATTGTTCAAAAATATTTGATACGATCAAACATATGAATTTATGGCAATAAGTTCTAAGATTATTTAATGAATATGAATCTTACTCAATATTATTCTTCTACGATTCCATCGTGATGGAATTGGTCAGTGGGAGAAATCGAATCTTATATGATTTGATTCATTTGATATTGAGTGTTACCGAATTAGTTTCAATACTCTTGGGGATATGCTCCAGTAACACTAATTAATCCTTTTTTAATGGTTCCATTAGTTTCTACAGTTACGTATTGATATTTATAAGTAGAAAATTTGAATCTTGAAAAGTTTGAGATTTGAATCTTTCTTTTGTATAATGGTTATATAATTGAAAGTACTTGCGCCTCGGAGGTACAAGTGAAAAATTTATCATTTATTCTATTTAATAGAATATTGTATTCTATTTGATAGAATATCTTTTCTACGATCCTAAGTAATTAAATTATTTTATTACTTAGTATGTAACATCAGATGTTGACCAATATAGAAAAGACTAACTTAGTAAAGTCAAATGTGAGAGTGATAAAATTTAAATGGAGCTACATAATTAATAAGATGAAAAGACCCTTAGACAACTTCCATATAAGTCCAGTAGGATGTCTGAATCATTTGCGAAGTATTTGATACTTAATGATTCTGTTGTTTTCTTATCAAAAAAAATTATCCTATAACTTGTAGTGGGAGCGATATTTGATATCGATTTCGAAAGTTAGCATTAAACCATATATCTAAAATTATTCATAGCTTACTACGATCAAGTTTAGAACTTGATTAAGTTTTCGTTATGAATCATTCATAAAATGTGCAAATTATTTGCGCAGCAAAAGCAAAGTGAGCTTATTAAACGTTTGATCTTTATAGTATGACAGTGAGAAATGTTATACTCAATAATCTGTTGTAGATTTTGAGAAAACTTGTCTCTAGTCGCACTAATTGAACAATTAACGATCTGTTGGTTAATGTTGATATTAAACTATGTATTTTGGCTAAGGAATAAAAAGTGGTGTTCCTGAACGGTTTCTTTGAATTAGAGATCCATTGTGGTTTCTTTGTTTGAAGAGTTCGTTCTGGAATAGCCCTGAAGTTTGTATTATGTTAAGATCACAGTTTGATATACCTTCTTATAGAGCCTATTGTAGACTCATATGACCTTTCCGAAAATCTGTATTCTCTAATTTTAATATTAGTCAGATTGTCTGATTTTATCAAAGCATATAGAATACATATTTGATAGTAGGGTTAGTGGGAGCGTACAAATTTCTTTCTAGTGTTATATATCCTAGCGACATTATCGTTATTACTGTAATAATGAAATGTTTATAAGGTAAAAGATTTACCTAAGTCTTCTTTTCTCTGTGAAAGCAGTGGAAGTAGTCTATGTTATATTTGATATAAAGTTTCATATACGATATAAAACAAGAGACTTATGAGATACTCTCATTATTCGTGCATTAGATATGATCTAATAAAAGACATAGTAAAACTATTTGTATGACAGTTAGTGTGTCTCTTGAATATAGTATTTATCTTTCATAAAGGATAATTCCTTTGTCGAAAGAGATATTGATTAGAATGTTTAGTCAATCTTATGCATTATAGTATGATGGCATAATGAATACTATATTATATGCGATTAAAGATATCAATTTAATTGTAATATTTACGAGCTATTTTGATACGCTATAGACCATATGATGTGTCTTGAAACATGTTCTTTGTTATCTTTGAGATATTAAGAACGAGTTTTTTATTCATGGAGAATATAATCTGCAACCAATATGATCAAATTAGTTTTGAGTCTAATTATGGCATTAAATGGTCTATGTCATATAAAGTCAGAAAAGATGCAGTGGGAGTATTACAGTTGATTCTACTGTATTAGTGGAATTAGTTATAACTTATGAAGTATTGACTTATGAAGTTGCATAGTGACCTTATAGATTAGAAGTTTTGATATTAGTATTATGCTTGCGGATGTCTGCATAGTATTTGGATTTGATCCCTAAATACATAGACAACTCAGTAACTGTAGCACAATATTGATGTCGCATCTGAGTCATATTGATGTATAATTTAGGTTATACTATATATGAATGATGCTGACTAAGAGAAACATTTGGGTTTGTTGGACAAACTCAATATGTTATAGCGGGCTCACTTGTTGTTGCCTACCTATTGAGTGTTAGGTCAGTTCTTGAGGACCATACGTGTGTAATACATATTGAGATGTGTGTATGATATCGTGGATTGGCACTAGAGCAAGTGGGAGAAATTGTTAGGGTTGGTGCTCGGAGTGCCAATCTGGATCGTATTTATGTCTGATTCATGAATGCGAATAATTTATTTTTTCATAATATTACTTATTAATGGTAGCACTTCTTGCTTTTATATACATATTCGATCTAATTACGATTAGATTGAAACTAAATATGGTTTAGTGATATGTGTATATTAGAAATATATTTATAGTGCGCAGTTAAAAAGTAGTTGTAATTGATATTCGGAAGTGTCACTACTAAAAGTATATTATCAAATAAAGTTCATGGTCAAGATTTACTAACACGGGTCGGTTAGTAAAATCCACTGAGACCAGTACATGTCGTATATCGAGACTTGGTCCGATGGTTTATCCCAATGAACCATGAGTCTGGGGGACTCGTATAAACGTGTTTATATTGGATAAACACTGAACGACTCACCAAAGATTTCCTAATAGATGGTACACCAACGTCAATAGGAATCTTCTCGAGTCGAGTAGCATAGTGGTCCTTCGACTTGAGATACCACTATGGATATATTAGATATCCTCCACACTTTGATGGTAGTCAAGTCATCGATCTATTTAGATCAGACCTCCGTCTGTTCGTTGGGTGTGGACTGATGCTCATGATATCCTGTGAGTATCATATAGAATCTATCAGTCCTGTGTATATGGCATAGGTATCAAGTACGTGTTTGCGATCTAGTAAATACATGGTCGTGGTATACTTCGGAAGTGAGTTCCGAGTGTATTTAGAGATCGTAAATTTAAAACTCGACTATATTATACCTTATTGATTTGACATTCTTATATATATCCCCGGTATGATATTGATAGCCTGTGACGGAGAGATTATACGTATGCAATGACCTCGACTTGCATAGTTAAGCGAGATTTTCTGTGGTCGTCATAATTTACGAGTGGGTGAATTATGGACACGAAATTGAATTTCGTGACGGATAAACCTAAACTTAGAGAATCCCACAATATAAAGTGTACTCGTTGAGCACTTGGGCAACACATTATGAATAATATAGATTATTCATAATATTTCACTGGATTAAATGAGTTAATTCGATTCGTTTAATCGGTTAAACGAAAATACATGCATTAGGGGCATTTCGGTCAATTAATAATTAATGTGTATTTTTATTTGATACAAAATTTGATTCGATACATATTAATTAATTGTCAAATGAGATTTTGACACATGTCATTAATATATGTATTTTGTTATTTAATGTAAATAAAAATACATATATAGATATTTATATTAATTAATTATTTAGTTATTTAATTGTTAAATAATTAAATAATTAGAAATTAAATATCCTATCCATAAGTCATAATTAGTATGATAAGTGGTGAGATATTATTGGTAAGAAATGACATGATTTTTTTAAGCTTGAAGAATTCAAATTGAATTTGAATTCTTTAAATGTGATTAAATAAATTAAAATGACCATTTTGCCCCCAAGTTCATTTTTACCCTAGTATATAAAGTGAAAAGTTATATTTTTCTCATTCATTAGAAGCCTTGGTCGAAACCTCCTCCATGGAAAAGCTCCCAAAATATTTCTTGAAGAAACAAGGAAGAAAGTGAAGAAATCAAGAAAAAGTTTAAGGAAATTAGGAGATTTGGAGGTAATCTTCATAACTCTTAAACTTAGAAAGTTTGTTTCTTGTTCTTGAGCATGTAGAAAAGTTCTATGGTTTCTTCATTTCTTAGATTTTGGGGCTTTTCGATTTGGAGGATGGATTTGGAGGCTTAAGGCATGTGTGAAGTTAAATTGAATGATATTAGTGTAATATTAGTTCAATTTTATCATTCGATGACTTGTTGTCATTCTGGAGTTTTATGACCACTCTTGTAACTCCTAGAATTGTTCTTGAGTTCTCCATAGGTGGTGGCTTTAGTTGGTGTTAATGTTGATATGATTAGTGTTGAGAAAATTGGATTTAAAACATGAAAAATGATATTTTTGGTTACCAAATCATATCTGGATTTTCTGTGATTTTGGTGATTAAAATTATGTTGTATAAATATATTGGATGTATTTTTGGCATTGGAACAATTGTCAGAAATTGTTTCGGAGTTGAAATATGCGAAAATGGTGAAAAACGGCTTTACCGGGTGAGTTTCGGGCTTACCAGGTATCTGCTGTCCAAACAGTGAATTGGTCAATGTTTGGGAAGCCCATGAACTGACCAAGCACTATTGGAGTTGACATGGGCAGCCCCCATGTGTGTTGGTTGATCGGTTCGGACAAAAACGTGTTTTATGCTATTTTACGAAAAAATATTTTCGTAAAAATTTCGCTATATTTCTAACCTATTTATGTCGTTATTTGATATCGAATAAATATGTTTAGGTAAAATATGAATGAATTATTCATATTGGATATTGAATAATTTATTTGGTAATTTTAAAGGTTTTAAAGTTACGATTTTGCCCGAACCGCGAGCTTCCGCAGCGCCCGCGCTAAAGCCCCAACAAAACCCATTTTCGGTCTTAGGGAAGCCCAGTTTGGTTCAGGGCAGTGAATGGCAGCAATTTTGAATGGATATTACCTTTTCCATTTGGGAAATTGTGTTCTTGAAAATCATTGATTCAAGCCTCAAGTTCAGTATTGAAGGTTATAAACTAGTAAGCAAATAACTCACCCTTCTCTTCTCTCTTGCTGTGTTTCGGTGATATCAGTGCAGTAATAGGGCTGTTGCGTTTCAATCATCTAAAGGTAATGGGTTTCAACCAATTGCTTCTTTTGAGTTTAATAATCTTGTTAATGGCTTCAACTGTGTCGCTTGTGATTTTGAGAAAAGGAGAATATGAGCTTGATTTGGGATTGTTAAGGACTTATTAGTGAATATGATATTTACGAACTTCTTTCTTGAGTTCCTATTATTTTGTAGCATTATTCTGTTATGGGTGTGTTAACAATGGAGGGAATTTTTGGGGGGAAAGTGGCATGTGATTTTCAGCCAAAGAGGAATAGCTGGTGGTGAATTAGATTAGTGAAGAACAATTTAGTATTTTGATGGAAATTGGATCTTGTATAATGTGGTTAGGATGTGATATTAAAACTTAAAGAATAAAAAGGGGGAAAGTTTTGGCCCTAGAGAAAACCGTGTATATGGGATGTTTTGTGTGTGAAGTCGGAAGTTGTTGGGATGCTTTGGTGCTATTAAGGGGATGATAATACAAGCTTTGGGTCGTTGATGAGGGTTATCATAGTGTGCAAAGCTTTAAGGTTAAAGGGGGTAATTTTAATTCGATTTTAATGATGTATAAGGATTGTAAAATAATGATAGCATGTTTTGTTCACATTTAGGAATCAATGCTTAGAATCTTATCTATTCTTATCTTGATGTAGATCGACAGCTTGATCAACCGTCCACCTCTCAGTAATATTTTTGATGATGCATGCATGAAAATCGTTGATCAACCGTCCACCTCTCAGTAATATTTTTGACGATTCATGATTGCATGTCCTCCTTTCTTTTGATGCAATCCTTACTTCCCCCCCCCCCCCCCCCCCCCCCGTTTTTTTCATGATTGCATGTCCTCCTTTCTTTTGATGCAACTGGGGTGGTTAGGTAAAAGGGAAAGTGTAATGCTCAAGTTTGAATCCTTGAGTGATATTTTTAATTGGATGAGTCATGAGTGGCCTGAGGCCCTGTAATGTGTTTGATGTTTTTGTTTGAGTTTGTCTCGATGCTGAATTTTGGTCCATGTTGTATAGTTTTAGGACGGGTCATGTCTGTTTTTCTTTAAAATATTAAAGGCTTATGGAGACGGGATAATCCTGTCTTCTGCCGGTAGCAACCTACCTCCGGTGGAGTGTTACACATGGCGTGGTGAGAAAGTTTTAAAATATTTAACTTATATACATACACACACATATTTATATTTATATAACGGATTATCTGTGATCTTATTCAAAAAGTTATCAGATAGTATAATATATTTTTTTGTTATAATAATGTTTTTATTTTTAGATTTATTAATTTAATTTTAAAATTTAGCAGTATTTTTTATTTTAACATGATAGTATAATATGTTTTCTTATTATAATATAATTCTTATAAAATTATAATATACATTTTTATTGTGATAGGTTTTTTTATTTAATAGATTTATTATTTAAATTTATAATTTGATAGTATTTCTTATTTTAATAGAATAGTATAATATGTTTTCTTATGGTTCTTATTTTTAGATAAATTAATTTAATTTTATAATTTAATAGTATTTCTTATGTTAATAAGATAGTATAATATGTTTTCTTATTATAATAAAGTTTTTATAAAATTATAATATGTATTTTTATTATAATAGGTTTTTATTTAATAAATTTACTAATTTAGTTTTATGATTTAATAATGAGTCATCATGTGATGCAATGGACATGTTTAAAAATATTTAATTATATATATATATCAGGAAAAAAAAATAAACAGAAAAAAATTTGACAGCTCTCTGACAAGATAAAAAAGACTCAATTAACAAAAAGAAAAAATTAACGAGATGAGTCCAAACTTGTATTTTTTAAAACTATTGAAATTAAAATTTATATTTTTCAAAACCATATGAATTAAAGTGTGGTTATGGCAATCTACGTTTTATTTTTCTCTTTATAAAAAACAATATAGAACTAAAATTGTAAAGAATTATATTAAAGGGCAAAATCATTTTTTACATCCAAAATTAAGGTTATGTTCGAAATTATCCGAAAACTTTTAAGTGTTATGTGGTCGACTCAAAGTTATAAAATGTATTATTTTCCACCTTAACGGTAACTTTTGTTGATTCGGTTAAAAATTATTTGAAAAGACAAAAATACCCTTACACTCAATTTAAATATAAATGACTTAACTGAAGAAGAGAGAAAGTTAAATCATTACATGACAATCAAATCGAAGTAAAATTGTCATGTAATTCTTGTATTTGAATAGGATCATTCTCTATCGTTGAACTTAACCTCCTTTTGCGCGTATTATATTTTTTCAGCAACATCTTCAGAACTCATCGCACAGTGCTCTGACATTTTGATTTCTTCAAAACCATATTCAATTTTAATCTTATAAAGATATGGAACTGGAGTGTCCATCCCTCATTTATTGTAAAATCCAGAAGCCATAACAAGCCTGGTGTATGACACAGAAGTGGACGACGCTGTCCCGGGCTCGCCGCCCGGTCGGGAGTACGGAGTAACCTGCGGGGGACTAAACCGGAGAAATAAAATGGAGTCGCCACCCAGTGTGAACTGGGAAATAGTTTAAGGCCGCACTCACCCCTCGCAAGGGAAGACCTCAAACTGTTGGGTTCGGAACGGTCCCTTACTTATGCCAATTGTAATGAAAGGATTTATGCAATAATATAACCAAGTCTTATACAACACATGCAAGATAATTTAATCAACACACCAGTTTGCACACCCATAAACGTAAATAAAGATGAAGGCAAAACGCATAATTCATAAACGCATTAAACGATGAAGCGCAACAGTGTAACTAATAACAACTATAAAGGCATTAATAATAAAAGCGAGCACACAATCTCATGAGCATATCAAATAAATAAGTGCGGAAATATAAATAACTAATAACGGTAAAAGCGTCAATAATGAAATGATATGATTAATTATGTAATGCAAAAGAAATGACCAAAGAAGCGAACATGCATGAAATGTGATGAAAAGAAATATGTTCACTGTATGTGCGTTCGTGTAGCGTTTGAAAACGCGTTCAAACGGTAAACAGAAGGTTCGTGTTCGTATAGCGTTCGGAAACACGTTCGAACGGGATGAGACCTGATGCATGGTAAAGCAAAATTCATGTGCGTTCGAGTAGCGTTCGTAAACGCGTTCGAAAGAACTAAGGCAGAATGCATACGTTCGTGTAGCGTTCGGAAACGCGTTCGAACGAGATTACCAAAATGGTATCTGAAACGACGCAAACCCATACGTGAATAAACAAATACATAATATAGGACCTTGTATGCCCGATTGAACACATTTCACATTCAATCGAGTACATTTCGTCCGACGCGGTAAAACATCGTGGTAAAGGTAGCCTTTAGGCATTTCCCTATAATAGAGGACCTTTAATCCACCCTAGTTAGCCCATGCGCATTAAATTATCAATGCATGAATAAACAAATAAATAATATGGGACCTTGTATGCCCGATTGAACACATTTCACAATCAATCGAGTGTACCTCATCCGGCGCGGCAAAACATCGTGGTAAAGGTAGCATTTAGGCATTTCCCTGGAATAGAGGACCTTTAATCCACCCTAGTTAGCTCATGCGCATTAAATTATCAATGCATGAATAAAAAAATAAATAATATGGGACCTTGTATGCCCGATTGAACACATTTCACATTCAATCGAGTGTACCTCGAATAGAGGACCTTTAATCCACCCCAGTTAGCCCAAGCGTACTAGAATGCAATGCATGCGTAAATAAAGCAATGATATGCAAAGGGTAAATGACATAATAAAAGGCGCGGTAAAATATTGTGGTAAAAGTAGCCTTTTAGCATTTCCCTCAAATGGGGGACCTTTAAACCAACGTAATTAGCCCATGCGCTTCAAGTAACAATACATGAATAAACAAAATGCATAAAAAGATAAATAGTGGGACGATAAGCATATATTTAAATCACAAAATGAAACATGTGCTTGAAAGTCTCTCAAGCGGTACGTGGAGTCGTATCCCAAGTACAGACCGCACTACCGTCTATTCGGATTCGGCTACGGAATTTACGTTTGGGTTTCCATCCGATATACCGCAAGAGATAACACGCAATCATCAACTCAATGTATGCATGGAATATGATAATGCATGTGATGAAACAACAATAAATAACAGAAACGATAAATAGTAAGCTAAATGCGAAATATTAAAGGAAAATAAATGACTGAAAATAAATGCGGAATAGTGAAGAGATGTGACCAATAGTTTGGCCGTTTTTTTAATATAGGGCTTCGCATGCCCGGTTGGATGTATTCCACGTCCAACCAAGCATGTCGTGTCCGGGATAACAAAATAAAATATAACAAAGGGTGCCCTCAGGTCTTACCTTTTAAATCGCTTCCCGGGAGTGCGTTACATCGTCGCCGGAAGGGTTATTGCTCCGTTATTTTTCTGGTTTTCTGGTTTTCTGGTTCAAGATTTTCCTTCGCTGTTCCGCTGTTTTCACTGCTGTTTTCTATGTTTTCTTCACTATTTTTGATGTTTTTTACTGCAGTCTTGCTCGTCGTATTTGTTCACTGTTTTGGGGTGATATTCAGGGTCGTTTGTTCGGTGAAGCAGAAGACCAAAGAAAAGGTTTGAGGGTTGGTTTGATTTATTGTCGTGAGTGTGGTTTAGGGTTTTTTAGTTTGATGATTTTGAGTGTGCATTGAAGTGTAAGCTCTGTGTGTGTGTGTGTGTGTTTGTTAATGGCTTTGGTGAAGGGGGGGCAGCTGCTGCGTGTCGGTTGAGTGTAGAGGCTTGGAGATTTTGTTGCGTTGTGTATATTGCTTGTGTTTGCTGTGTGCGTTCCGGTGAGAGAGAAGGAATTTAGGGTTTATTTTGTTTGTTCGGTTTTTGAGAGAGAGGCGTGAGGGTTCATGTGCTTTTTGGTCGTGAATTCAAGGCTTTAGGGTTTTTGCTTCATTTTTACTGCCGAGAGATTGAGAGAGTTGGCGAGAGAGGGGGGAAGCTGTGTAGGGTTTGTATTATTTTTTGTTTTTTTATTTGGTTGAAGTGAACGAGAGCCGAGGAGAGGTCTAGGGTTTGGTTTTTGTCCTTTTTTTTATAATGATATCATAGGGTTAGGGTTGTGCATGGATTTTGAAAAGGAAACAAATCAAGTAATTGTAAGTGTATTTAATTTAATTATTTAAGGAAAGAAAATTTATATTTTTGGTGGGGGAATTTCTTTAATTTGGGAGGTGATTTTTTTAATTTAGGAAGGGGATTTGATTAATTTAGGAATGACATTTTTTTTAATTTAATTAGATTTGATTGGATTTAATTTAATTTGTTACATGTGTTTTAAATGTTTTAATTATTTTTGGATTGGGCTTGGGCAAAATGGGCTTTGGATGGGTGATGGGTTTTGGGCCGAGGCTAAAATTTTAAAACAGAGGTTAATCGAGCGATCATGAGGCTAATTAGCGAGTTAAATTTGTTGATGTATTTATTTTTAAATTTTTCCCTTCCGACGTCCTTTTCCCGCGACTTCCTCAACTTATCGGGTAATGCCTCCATACGAGGCTCATCATTGGGCTTAATGCAAAAATGTAGTGTCTACACCTGGTAAGTATTGTCTTTCAGAATTCAAAAAAAAAAGTCTTTCAGATGACTTGGCCTTTCAGGAAATCTCCATTGGCATCTTGCAGGAAGAACAAGAAATGGAATGCACATATGGCATAGTTCAGCAGTAGTTTAATTATACATTAATAAAAATATATGTTGATGGTGATTTTCAGACCCGAGAAGAGTCGAAGTATGAAAAAGAATATTAAGGGGATTTCACTTGTCAAGATGGGGCCCAAGATCTTTACAAGGATAAGACTCTCGTTTCGGGAGTGCCTGACCCGACCAGTGGATCAGATTCGGCTACATTTGGATACCGACCCGATGAACATGGGGAATCAATTGAGATACGGTCACATACACCTGAGGAAGGTGATCACTAGAAGATACAAGTTAGAAGGAAATCATAACAGTTCGGATTGTCATCGAGGGAAGGTAATTCTCAATATTTCTACATGAAAATGGGCTTAGTGCAGGCTTGACCTTTTTGTAGAGAAGATGGGGGAAGTAAAGGTTTCTCTATCGACCCGACCTTCTGGTAGATGCAAGGAAGGGTTTCGTTTGTTTCGGCATACCGATCTGAGGATATGGGTCGGGGATGCTGCTTTATACTCTTAGACGGTGGTTTGAGCTTCCCGATGATTGATGGGATAGAAGTATGCCAGCTACTGACGGGACAGAACAGAGCTGGAAGCTTTTCCACTGACACACGCTACCGCATAAGAGTGGTTGGAATACAAGCTAGCATATGGGAAGAGCGTGTAACAGTTACCAAGAATGGATAATTTAATGAAGTGCAGATGGCAGATAGTAGAGGTGTCAGGCGGCTGAGCTATTATCCGTAGGATAATTAGGGAAGAAAGCCTAGGCAATAATGGCTTAGTAACATGGCTGACGTCACGAGTTGGTGCAATAGTAGAATTTGACCTAGTATATAAAGAGGTTGAAGACTCGTTGTAAGGGATTGATCAATTTTATTCTAAGCACTTTTGTAACTTATAATAGAGAGAAAAGAATCCTAAGTTAGAAAGAGAAAAGAGGTCGGTCAACCCGATGTGGTAATAAAAATATTTATTCTTTTTGTACCCGTGGACGTAGGTTGGATCCATTCCACCAAACCATGTTAAATCTTATGGTTTGTGTATTTTTCTCATTTTCTTGCTAAGTTTGCATTTGGTTCCCAACAAACCAAAAAAATTTACAGTTGATGGAGGTTTGTTTGAGGAGCGATTTTCCCGAATTATCCCTGAAACGAAAATCAACTGTCAATAATATATCAATCAGTGCAGCAAATCAACAAGGATGTACTATAACCTTCAATTGAAGGACAGAACAAGAGTAACTGAAAGTTGATGTCTGATATTATAGATCCCTTCCTAGCATCAGCAATATCTGATCATGTTAGTATCGAATTGACAAATACGATATGTTACAGAGCTAACCCTGTATTCACTCACAGGAGATACATAAGGGTAATACAAAACGTACACTAGCATCTGGTAAAATGCAGCAGTTGATAAATACAAAAGTAATAACAATATCCAAGCTATAAAAGAGCGACTAACACGACACTAAAATAAGTGAAATTTGCTGAACTATTCTGTAGCATCTATGAAATCCAGGGATAGAGAGTAGAAAGAAAATCTGTCAATCTCTAGGACGAGCCAACCATAAAGAGCTGAGTGCCCGAAGGCGTGAAGTGTAATCATTTATGACTAGCAGGGCACGGGCAGCTTGACGAGTTGTTAAAATCCGATGCATTTGTTGTAGGGTTTGCCGCCTCAGAAGGTCAGCCTGAAAGAGAAACCTCTAGTTATGATTAAAATAACGATAATACTTTCCAGTAGACATGGGCTGTTGAGTTTACCTGGTGGATAAAATTTTCTAACGTTGCAAGCTTGCCCATTGCTATTGCCATTTGGCCCATGTAGTCGGCAACATTTCCAGAACCAGTAGGGCCAAGAGAAGAAGTTGAAAGTGTGTCTACAAGAGATTGTTGTAAAGCTTCCATTCCTTGGGATAAGGCATCTTCTGCCTGTTGGGACGACTGTTGTAGATTACAAATACCCATCAACTGTTGATCCGTCAAAGGTTCCAAATGGTTCCCAATTATCTGAAATTCCAAATGTGAAAAAAAATATGATGTGAATTATTTCAACCAACTCCTAGACAATCATAAAAACACAATGACAGTTAAATCACCTTGAGAAGTTCAGATGAACGAAATCCGCCCAACCACATGAAACACCTCTCAGCAGGTGTTTTCCACATGCCAGAAAGCATGTGAAACACATCAGCCTTTGTGCCAGTGCTTTTTAGTTGGAATACTTCTTCGTAATGTGCCATCACACCATCAACAAGATGACGCAATTCATTATCACCCATGTTAGAGTTTACAGCGGATCTTAGGTCATTGATCAGTCTTTGATGTTCATCAAGCCAAAGTGCATAGTCCATGTTAAATGCCAACGCCCCTGAAACGGACATTTGTTTATAAAGGAAATATTCTCTACATGTTTTGTATTTTATAAATTTACAAGTTATTGTAAGGCATCTTTCTACAGCCTCCCAAAAGGCAACAAACACCATAAAGAGGACATGAATAATAGAAGATTAATCACATTGGTACAGTCAAGTCAATATATAAAGGATTTGCTGATCACAGATCGCAAGAAATCTAAAACCGATATCCATAGGCCAACAGCTAACAACAGTGCAAGCCATTTTTACTATTCACAAATCATCAAACAAAAAACACACCCATGACAATATTTATCACTCATTCTTGTTACTCATTTCCACACTATGCCCACATTAAGCAGTTGAGCTGTCAATTCATCTCACTCAGCCAATCTGCTCCTCTGGCTCTTCTGCTTTTATAATACTTTTATCTATTGGAAACAGCCTTCAGTGATTCAAAAGCAGTCACAATCAAGAGTGTGTGAAATCTTCCAATAGTCTAGTCAACAATTCATTGTTTCATCTATCAGATATTTTCCTGATCCATTGGACACTTTTAACCAGAAATGTTAAAGGTTGTACAGCATAGTTAATTCTTAGCACTGTACTTGTACCAAATCTAATCAACCATGACAATCCTTCTAAGTAGTATTTAATTCTCTAATGCTCTGTATCAGGGTTCCGCTCAATTTAGAAAGCTAACTATATTTTAGGAAGTGCAGTTTTTCACACCATCATCAACATAAAGTTGGCATCCTGCGTGTACGCATCAACAAATGTAGCCAAGAGGTTGCTAATTCTCAAGCATGTTTGCATATCTCAATATTATTCATTTCTGTACCCTTGGACCAAGACATAAAAACAACCACTAAATTATTTGTCCAATCTCTGACACAGGCACGCAGCAGAATGTACCACATGATTTAGTTATTTGGTTGTAGGAAGAAATATCCTCACAACAACAGCATGAAATTCCTTACCATTTCCAGTCACTGAATGACCAGGATCCCCTGAAACTCCAGTTGCAATAAAAATACCCTACATGCATCAAACATAAAACAAGGCATAAGAAAGAGTTCAGCTACACCAAGACAAACTACTTCCAAGTCCATTAGACAGAGAGAAAAATGAAGAAAGTGAAAACTCCCATCTGTGGCCTTAAATCAATAATAATTCATGTACCTGCTGGCGTGCTCTTTGAAGCTCCTGCTCTAGTTGTGCAAGCCGGACACGACTACTCTCGAGTTGCTGGACATATGCCTATCCAAAACCAAACCCTATAAATGATCCAAGTATGCTTCATTTATTAACTTAAGGCTTGTCAATCCAAACATTCAAGGAGGCAGATACTAATGCTAACTCAGATTCACAGAAATTAACTAGCAACTTATACATAAAAACCCAAAGTTTCGTTATAATGGTTCACAAACAAGAACCCTAAATATAACAGCACTAATCGGAAAATAACTTAAAGAGCGAGCAATTCTTGATCCCATAATAAAGCAACTCAGCAACAATGTTCTTAAGCTTTTCAGCACTTGACTGCAAGTTGACATAGTCATTTCCACTATAAGGCATTACCCTATACTACCCAACAGGCTAAGTAACCAAGGAACAGAGCATCCCAAATTAGTTAAGAAGACCAACAAGCGAGAAAACATAGTAATTGAGTGCAGAAGCTACTAAGGTTATCAATATGGAGGGTTTGAGCAAGGATTGCTTGCTCACATACAAGGCATCCCTATTGAAAAGGTAACATAAAGAATAATTTGTTCAAGAAAAACACAATGCAATGTTTAAAGCTTAAATTTTTATCTGTATACAATTCGCATGATGTGTGCAACAACCACTAGATAAGGTCAAAAACAAATGAAATTCATCTGAAGAACGAAAATCACAAGTCTGATACAAGTGTATAATCTACAAGCTCCGGAAAGCAAAACAGTGTCGTAAATTCTAGTAATCCATGTGAGAAAGAAATTAAAAATAACAGAAACAACTTTACTTTCTTCCTAAGTCGACTCTTCCTTGCAGCTTCTCGATTCTGAGCAAGCCTGCGAAGTGCCTGCAGAATTGTAGCACAACACCTTAGAATTAGATTTCAAATGAAAAGTTGATCTTTTAAACACACATACTCAAGATGCATCATGTCTCACGTTAACAACCTTTTGGTCACCAGTTTTTGCCCGATCTATTGAATCCATGATCCCGGGTGCCCTGCATCGAACTCCATTAACCTACAACAGCATCCAAAATTTCCATCAGCTTGTCCACAACCCTTGCCATACTTCATATGCTTTAAATTTCCATCATCTAATTCAACGGGGATTAATATTATGATACCGTAGCTGAATATTCTTATCACTTTAAATAGGTGGATACTATAAGAAAATTTAGCAACATGTATTTAGAGTACTGATTCTCCAAATAAAACATAGCCCCAAAGTGATGGATTTTCGAACAGGAATAACCATCAGCAAATAATAGAAATCAGATTATTCTACAAAATCTATAAAAAGATTAATAGTACCTCAATGCAAATTCACAGTAGATTTTCAAATACAAAGATGACCGACCCACCATTAAGCCCAAAGATTCTCATTTCACAGTGTACAGATAGAAGAAAACATAGGATTGCAGAAAACAAAACATATAGGAAAATACAAAGAATAAGATCAAGAAAAAGACAAAGATACCTGATTTTTATCATCTGTATCAACATCTGTAGAAGTGTCAGTCTGCTGACTATTATCAGCCATACCTGATTCACCCCAGTTCTCAATATGCCCGTTTCCCAACAAGGCACCAATCGTTGTCCCCTTCTGGTACATGAATTGCTCTGTATCCAAACACCCCCCAGCCCCTGCCCCTGCCCCTGTAGTAGCCACTATCCCTGTAGCACAACCAATGCTCTATATGCACCCAAAAAAAAAAAAAAACACAAACACAAATACCATATAGCATCATTCGATCAAAAAAAAAAAAGAATATGTTAGGTGGGTAGAGATAATAAGTACCGAGTTCAAGGTAGTGTATTGCTGCAAGTTATTTGAAACAACAGTGACATTGTTGGATTTTAAACAGAACAAAGACCCTACCAAGTAACATAAAAAGGTTAAAAACAAACAAACTTAACATATATTATATATGTATATTGAGTACGGAGAAAGAATACTTGGGCTTAAATCAACAGCATCGTTATGAAAAGGTTGTTGTTCAAGCTCTCCAAGATCCGCAAAACTCGTCTGGTTACGGCTGCTTTCATCTATTCCTCTGTTTTTTTTTCCACCAAACAGAATGTGACAACACAAAAGAGAAAGCTTAAAATATATACAATTCATTACTCATTGCCGCCCTTATCTTCAAAGCCATGCACTGAACAAAAACCTCAACAACAAATAAATAAATATATATATATATATATATATACACACACACATACATACCGGAGAAATAATGAAGAGTGGCAAAATATGGGAGGGGACTTGAAGTTTTGCATGACTAAAATAACACTTGGAACCTTCAGTGGGTATTGTCTTGTTTGGTGGGCTGGATTTATGTTAAAGGTGGAGAAAATGTTGGAGTATCATTTTTATTGAAGAAGATAGTACGGCTTCTTTATTTGTGAATAATTTTGACATAAAAACGATCAGGCTTTTCACTGTTGCGTTCTGACTTTGGGATTTTAGCTTCCCAATACATTTTTATATTCGGCTCACTCTCTCTCTCTTTTAAATCCTTACAAATTTCGCCAACAAATCATACATTTCGGATTTAGATAAAATATTTAAATTTTCGACTATCCTAAATTCTTATAAAAACGCTATCATCAAATCACACTACTCTCTTTTTACAGAGAGTTTGCTTCACTCCCGGCTTAAATATTAGCTAGTCACTTTTGTTTTTTTTTTTTTATTACAATACAAATCTACAGATATATAATCTGAAATCTACTGAAATATTGAATACAAACATTGAAGTACATCCAGAATTCTACGTCTACTAGAGACGAAACATCAACTCCCACTCAAATATTGAGAGAATTCTACCACTCTCAAATTGAGAGAAATTATTTTGACTCCCTGCCATGCAGGGAGTCGAAGTCCACCACTGGGCCAAGAGCCCAGTGGCGCTAATCACTTTTGTTAAAGAATAATTATTACGTGTTTTATTTTTTTATTTTATTTTTTGAATTTAGAATAATTATTGTGGTAATCACAAGGGTTTTTGTTACAAGTAGGATACCATGTATTTCGCATGTTAAATTTTTGAAGATTTAGAATAACACGTGATATTTAACCCTCGATTTTAATGCATGAAATTTCAAATAAAGAAAAATACTAACTTATAGCTTATGTCAATTACATTTCAAGAAGGGAGTCAACAAAAAATTGACTAGCAGGGCAAAGATGCAAAACCATTGCATAAGCTTTTTTTTTTTGCTTTTGTTTTTGTTTTTTTAAAAAAGTATTGAAATCATTCGTTACTACATCACAAATATAAATATACAATTATTTTAGCTCAAATACAATACTAATTAGGAACAAATCTAACAACGTAAATTTTATACACTACATGTTCCACATAACCAAATAGAAGTTGAATTCATATCTAAAAATTCAGGATGACCCTGAATTACCTTAAATTTTATAGGACTTTAGGTGAGTTCTTAAAATTAGGTCACTTCCGATAAAAGATAACAAATTTATAAGACATATTACACATTAAAAAATAAATTTTCTCTAGATTCGGTAACCTAATTTTTGGTCAAATTTAAGAGCTAACCGTCGACTCTCCTCAAAACCCAAAAAAAAAAAAAAAAAAAACTATTTAAGATATTGAATGAATTACAGAACTAACTCAGACTAGTGTCGATGAATACAATTTCATAAACAAAAACTAAATAATATAATAAAAAATACAATATAAAATTTTTAGATCTAAATAAATAAAAATAGTAAATTTATCTAAAACCCTATTGAGAGGCTCAGGGAACAAATGTTATAGAAGTTACCTTTTTAATTTGTATATTTATTCAATTATTTGTCTATCACGATAGAGCATGCGCATCCAAATTCTCAGAATAATAAAAACTGGTTTTGAAAATATAATTTTACGAACATCTGAATTCTGAAAGACCAATTTTATAAAAAAAACAACCCCTCCTTCTTTATCTTTGGATAATCTATCATCGGAGTTTCTTTGTTCTATCTCTCATCCATCTCATGATAGCTTAGCTTTACTTTACAAGCCATGGGGAAGTGTGGTCGCCTCGCAAAGATGATGTGATGTCATTGAAATGAAACCCTATCTATAATATAATATAATATAATTAATTAATTAATTAATTAAAAAGACAAACATTTAAAACCCAGAATTAAGTTAAAGTCTTTACTTCAAAGGAACCTCCTGTTTATAGCAGCTAAAGGGCTACAAGGCACATAACTCCAGCGTTGTAGCAGAAGCCAGAAGCCAGTCAAGCAGCAGCAGTGGGAAGCAGAATGCAGAAACCCTAAATTTGGTATTCTTGTTATATTTATTTATTATTTCTCATTTCTTTAAATAATAATTTATTTATTAGAGAGAGAATGCCAAGAAATAACAAAAGAGATTAATATTATGACGCACGCATATCATACGGTGTCAGATTTTGAATAGCTCCGGCGTTTATACTTTATATGAATTTGGTATTTTATTCTGTCTTTTCTCCATCTCTGATGATGTCATTTGTTTTTTATTTTATTTAGACCATAAGAGACTATTCTTCTTCTTCTCTTCCTCCATTATTGCTCATTGGTTCTGTCCTTGTACGCTGTCGCCTGCACATTTATCTATTTATAATTTGTACTAATCCATCTTTCTTTTTAAATAAATCAACTGAAAATACTGTATTTATCCGTATACCCAGCTACCTACCTACCTACCACCTTATTACTTCCTACGTAAATTTGAGATTCCATTTTAGAGATTATGCAAATCCTGTTTTTGTTTGTAGATCAAATGTTAAATCTTAATTAATAAACAAAGGAAAATATTAAGGAGATCAAAACATGTCTAAATAATGATAAAATTATCATAAAAAAAATACGTGATTTTGATAGTAAATAAAATAAAATAATTTCATTTTAATGGTGATTTTATCCTCATTTAATTTTTATTTAATCCTTATATCATTTTTCATAAAGAAATTAAAACTTTTGACTACTTTATTCCATTTTGTGCTTAAGAAGTAATGGATCAGATCCATCAAGTTTCACAAGATTCTTTCTGTAGACAATGGATATAGGAATTTTGATGTCGCCTGAAGCATATGCCTACTTCCTTTCAGTAATATAATTAGACACACCATAACCTCCCTGAAATTACCTACAAGCAATAGCGACAAGCAATCTCTATATCCAAGAGGGGGTGAATTGGGTTATCGCTATAAATGCGGAATTAATAAATCTTTACCGATTTTTAGCTCTTATTACCAAATGGGGACTTAAGGCAATTTTCTCTATTCCAATTAATAGCCTATATGCAAGTTTTCTATTCAATATATATAAGCATAAATAAACTTGCTATGAACAAATGTATAGGGAAAGAGAATACGACACCAAGATTTATAGTGGTTCGGCCAAACGTGCCTACGTCCACTCCTCCAAGCCTCGCTTGAAGATTTCCACTAGAATCGAGTTTCCGTGGTTCACTCGCAACCAAGAGTTTTCCGCAAAGGTGCACTCCAAACCTTTTACACTTTTGAGTTTTGTTCGTAGGCGCACTCACAACCTTTATACTTTACCCAAACTATGGGATTTCACAAATCACAAGTGTTTTGTATAAAGAAGATTTAAAACACATTTGGATACTCACAATGATAAAGAAGATTTTGTGAGTTGGTTATCCAAATGTTCTAAGCTCACTACTAATGAATATGAAGATGGAATATGAGCTTTTTCAAATGTGAGAGTGTAAAATGATTTGAAGATGGTTATACTCTCAAGAATGTTTTGACATGATTATAGGATAAATATATGTGCAAGAGGTGTGTTAGAAGTGAGGAAAATGATGAATTTATAGATTTTGCACAAAACTAGTCGTTTTAAAGTTCTGGGACCGGTATGGGACCGGTATGCCGGTCTAACGGCTCAAAAAATGACCTTTGGCACCTCTGGAACCGGTATGCCGGTTACAGAGACCTGTATGCTGGTTACAGAGACCGGTATGCCGGTTTTGGGACCGGTATGCCTGTTTCTGATGACCAGTCAAGACTGACATCACTCGGTATTTTGGCCGTAACTTCATCTAGATATTTCCAAATCAATATCCGTAAATTGCTACGTAAACTAGACACATAGATCTATCTACTGTAAAAATTTCAGCTTCAAAAACATTAAGATGAATTTTATGGAATTTTTCTAATGTGACATGTATGCAGAAAACGCACATCTGAACATGTTGTAGTAAAATGGCTCTAGCAAAAGTTCTATATATCGAAATTGTGTTCCCTTTGAACCGTAGCAAACTAGAGACACATATCCATCTATCGGTATATCATTTGATGTTTAATTCAACCGTTTGCTAGTTTTTGGAAGATCATTTACCGATGCACGTGTGCTTGAAGTTCATTTTGGTGCAAATAAAATGCAAATGATTTTTTTTTTGCATTCTAAGCCATTTTAAATGCAAGTGATGCAAAATGTATGATTCCTAAGAGCTTTGAAACATTTGAATAAACTCACTTACAATTAGTTTTAGCTTTTAATCATTATTTTGATCTTCATCTTGCTTGGCTAATTCTTTGACTTTTTCATCATCTTTTTGCCTCTTTATCATCTTTGCTCTCTTGATCATCATATAACTTATTTTAGCTCTTCATCAATATTTTGACTTCATTATCATCTTTTTGTAATGTCTGTTAAAGCACGTCGAAGTCTTCACTCTCGTTGCATCATCAAAATCCATTTATGCGACCAAGTCGCCAACAATCTCCCCCTTTTTGATGATGGCAACCCTTTAAAACTTGTTGATACTTGTGAGCTTCTAGGAGTCAAATATTGACGATTTTGCTCCCCCTCAATATAAGCTCCCCCTCAATGTGTGATTGTCTTTAATATAGCTCTTTAACAACTTGACAAACACATTAGTACAATTACTCCCCCTTAAACCAAGGGTGAGGGTAAAACAAGTTTTAATCTCATTCTAATGATTTCTCCCCCTTTGACATTATCAAAAAGTGGAGAAGCAAAAATTTAAAATCAACTGAGATACCAAATACTTATGTGCATAAGATAATGATACCAAAAACTAAAAAAATATGCACATTTTAGCATTTCCCCTTTTCCATAAGATGTAAAATCATGTATAATGCAATTTTTTTTAAAAAATGTACCAATGATACCAATTAACATTTTATATCAATGTTTCCAATTATATCATTTTAAGCATGGTTTTTCCCAATTGTGATATCAAATAAAATAAGTCATTACATATCATGATACCAACTAAAATCAATGAATTCACTTCAATGCATTTTTAATGATTGTCTTCTTATAAGTATCTTACCAATTAATAAACAATCAAAATCCATGCTTTTCATTATCAATGGAAACTTATATCAATATACATGCATTTCATTTTCATTCCAATATGTTACATGGCAAAAGCATTTTTAATGCAAAATCAATCAAATGATCACATACATGTAATTTAACTCAATAAATTCAATGTGATACCAATTGATATGAAAAATGGGTTTGAATGTATGATTTAGGCATTTAGTGATATCAAATGAGAATTGATACCGATAGAAAGTTAAATACATTGCCTAATCACTTTGTATGCTTAAAAAAAATATTAACCAATTTAAAATATGCATACATACACTAAGAGGAAACGGTACCAATGTTTCCGTGAATACGAATTTTACCTTTACCGTTGCGATTCCTCATATCCTTGAGCCTTTGGGATCAATTTGCATTTCTCTTTAAAGATTCATTCCCAAAGCTCCCCCTACCAATTTATCAATTACACTTTGGTACCCAAACTTTCTTGGGTCCATTGGGGTTAATTTTGATTCCTTGAGGAATCCATGCATTCTTAATCACATTTTTGTACATGCATTCAAAAATTTTATGTCCATTTTTATTACATGCATGACATGTGATATTTTCATCTTTAACATTCTTAGCATGAGAATCGGATGCCTTAACAAAACAATTCTTCAAAAAATTTTGTTTAATGTAAGGCCTATATCCTAATCCTTCTTTTTTAAAAGCACATTTTTGGGATCCAATAAGCATATTAAAATTTTTATGTCCCAATGTGAACTTGCTAAGTATGTTTTGCAAATCAATAACCTTTGTGTTTAATAACACATTTTCATTTAAAATTGATTCGCAATCGCATGTCTTAGAGCTAGATGGCATATTTGATATGACATTTTCAAGTTCTAGCTTTTTCAATTTTAAACATGAATTTTCATCATTTAAGCATGCGATTTCTTTTTCATGTTTAGCCTTTAAGCATATAATCTCATTATCTACAACATGAATTTTATTCATACAACATGCATGATCATTTTTAAGTGATGAATGCTCATTTTTAACAATTTTAAGTTTCTTCTTAAGCATGTCACACAACTCTTTTAAGCCATTAAAAGCATCAAGTAAATCATTATAGTCTTGAGAATTGTGTACCTCTTCTTCTTCACTTTCAAAATGGAAGTCCTCATCCGTGATAGCCATGAATGCTATTGATTTGTCTTTGACTTCGACCTCTTCCTCCTCGGATGAGCTTGAATCATTATCGCTCCAAGTTGAAGTAGCTTTCATTGTCTTTTTCTTTGTTTTTCCTTTCATTATTCTCAATGGGCAATCGGTGGCTATATGACCCGGTTTGTTGCATTCATAACACACAATTTTCTTGTTCTTCCGCGGCCACTTTTCTTCTTTCTTTTCATCCGTCTTTGATTTTCCTTTAAGCTTTACGGATTTGAGGAGCTTCTTGAAGTTCTTGTTTATTTGAGCCAACTCATCATCATTATCACTATCACTTGAGCTTTAGTCATCTCTTTTTCTCGCTTTTAAGGCCAAGGGCTTTCTTGTCCTTTTTCTCATTGTAGGACACAGGACCTGGGCGACGCCGTTCCTAGGCTCGCGCCTAGTTGGGAAGTACGAAATAACATGGAGTCGCCACCCGGTGTGAACCGGGACAAAGATTTAAGGCCGCACTCACCCCTCGCAAGGGAAGACCTCAAACCGTTGGGTTCGGAATGGTCCCTTACTTATGTCACTTGTGATGATATGATTTGTGCAATTAATTACCGAGTCTACTCAATAATCATGCTCAAGGGTACTTAGATCTAACATGCTTTCATCCAAACAACTCCACGCAATATAACACAACGAGCATATTGAACCATTAAACCAAAGTAAACAAATAACTAATTAGACATAAATATAAACTAAACGAAACATCATGCATAAAGAATGAAGAAACAACATGCCTAAATAACACAACCATGCTTTGAAAATTAAATAACAAGACTAAATTAAATCATGCTTAAAATAATAAATAAACGGCCTAGAACTATGACATGCTCAAATACAAATTTGGATGAGACGAGATACGTGTATCTTAAGTGGTACGTGGCGTTGTATCCTGAGTGCAGACCATACTACCGTCCATTCGGAATCGGCTACGGAATTTACGTCCGGGTTTCCATCCGATATACCACAAAAGGGAACACATATCCCGCTCATCCAACAATCATATCATGCCTCAAACGACTCTCAAGCAATAATATTTTTAAAATAAATAAAATAAAACGAAAGATATAAATAAAAAGGCGCCCTCAGGTCTAACCTCTTTTGTCGTCTCACGAAAGCGCGTTACACGGCCGTCGGAAGGGTTATTGCCCCGTAACTTTTCTGGTTCACTGGTTCACTGTTCTCGTTCGTTGTCTTTACTGTTTTGCTTGCGGCTCGAACTCCGTTCTGCTCCTATTTCCTCTTTATCTTTTGCTTACTGTTTTTGGGTGTCTTCTTCCTGTAGTTTTTATGTGTGTTGTGTATGAGTTAGAGACTAGCTAGCTAGCTAAGGACTAAGGTTGAGAAGGTTGGTGAAGGGTTCTTTTTATAGGCAAAGGGTTAGGCTTGACAAGGAAAGAGATTTGGCTAATTAAAGAGGGATTTGATTTGGTGTTGGATAAGGGAAGTAAGAGATTGAGGGGGGACAAATCTTGGCTAGATAGGGAAGGTTGAATATTTGATTGGCTTGGATTAGGAATACAATATTTTAAGTTTGGGAATAATCTTATTAGATTGGGAATATAATTGGTTGATTGATTTTAATTAGGCATGATTATATTTTGATTTAGTGTGTGATTTGTTTAATTTAGGCATGATTTTAGTTTAAGTTGGTAATTGTTTATTTTATGTTTGGTATATGTTTTATTTAATCAATTAATTAATTTAGTTATTATATTATTTAGTTAATGTTTTAATTAATATTTATTTATTTAAATTGGGATGTATTTTATGGGCTTTGGGGGGCTAATTGGGCTGGATGTGAGGCTAGCAGCAAAACCAGAATTACCGACACCGTTCGAACGCTTCCTCGAACGCGGCACGAACGCTCGCAATCCGTTTGACGTTCGAACGTAAACACGAACGCAGCACGAACGAAAACAGTGAACCTTGTTTATTCTGAATTTCCCTTCCGATGTCCGTTTCCCGTGACCTCCGTGACTTAAAAGGTAGTGTCTCCAAAATGAGACTCATCATAGGGACTTATGCGTAAAAATGCAGTGCCTACACTCATCTTCCTCTTTTTTGTCCATTTTGATCTCCATTTCATACTTAAGTAATTTGCCGACTAAATCATCCATCTTCAATGTGTTTACGTCGTTTTCTTCTCTAATTGAGGAGGTATAGCTTCTAAATTCCTTTGGGAGTGATCTTAAATTTTTCTTCACATAATCGGATGTCCCAATGGCTTTTCCCAAAGCACCCAAATGATTGATGATGACCGTAAACCTTGAAATCATGTGATCAATTTCTTCCCCGGATTTCATTTTGAAATTGTCCAATTCGCACATGAACTGGTTGATCTTTGATTCATTTACTTGGCTTGTGCCCTCGTTGACCATTTCTAATGACTTCCACAAATCATAAGCATTTCCACATTCCGGAAGCTTGCTTACTTGATCCCGATCAATGACACATAGGAGTTGGTTGAGTGCATTAGCATTTTGTGAGGCTATTTTTACATCCTCACTATCTCATTCTAAACTCGGCTTCGGAATCTCAACCTCATTGCTATCCCTTTTTGTTGGTCCTTTTGCACCTCGTGTGATAACCAAATAAGATTGCGGATCTACGGCAATGAGATAATTTAGCATTCTCATCTTCCAATAATTGTAGTCCGTTCCGGTGTAAAACGGAGGTCTAGTCGTTGAAAATCCCTCGGCAAGATTTGACGAGTTGCTTGTAGATGCCATGATCTATTCTCGGACGGTTAAGTCTTTCTTGAGAATACCTCGCTCTGATACCAACTGAAATTACCTACAAGCAATAGCGACAAGCAATCTCTATATCCAAGAGGGGAGTGAATTGGGTTATCGCTATAAATGCGGAATTAATAAATCTTTACCGATTTTTAGCTCTTATTACCAAATGGGGACTTAAGGCAATTTTCTCTATTCCAATTAATAGCCTATATGCAAGTTTTCTATTCAATATATATAAGCATAAATAAACTTGATATAAACAAAAGTATAGGGAAAGAGAATACGACACCAAGATTTATAGTGGTTCGGCCAAACGTGCCTACGTCCACTCCTCCAAGCCTCGCTTGAAGATTTCCACTATAATCGAGTTTCCGTGGTTCACTCGCAACCAAGAGTTTTCCACAAAGGTGCACTCCAAACCTTTTACACTTTTGAGTTTTGTTCATAGGCGCACTCACAACCTTTACACTTTACCCAAACTATGGGATTTAACAAATCACAAGTGTTTTGTATAAAGAAGATTTAAAACACACTTGGATACTCACAATGATAAAGAAGATTGTGTGAGTTGGTTATCCAAATGTTCTAAGCTCACTACTAATGAATATGAAGATGGAATATGAGCTTTTTCAAATGTGAGATTGTAAAATGATTTGAAGATGGTTATAAACTCTCAAGAATGTTTTGACATGATTATAGGATGAATATATGTGCAAGAGGTGTGTTAGAAGTGAGGAAAATGATAAATTTATAGATTTTGCACAAAATTAGCCGTTTTAAAGTTCTGGGACCGGTATGGGACCGGTATGCCGGTCTAACGGCTCAAAAAATGACCGTTGTCACCTCTGGAACCGGTATGCCGGTTACAGAGACCGGTATGCCGGTTTTGGGACCGGTATGCCTGTTTCTGATGACCAGTCAAGACTGACATCACTCGGTATTTTGGCCGTAACATGCTCTAGAAAATTCCAAATCAATATCCGTAAATTTCTACGTAAACTAGACACATAGATATATCTACTGTAACAATTTCAGCTTCACAAACATTAATATGAATTTTATGGAATTTATCTAATGTGACATGTATGCAGAAAACGCACTTCTGAACATGTTGTAGTAAAATGGCTCTAGCAAAAGTTCTATATATCGGAATTGTGTTCCGTTTGAACCGTAGCAAACTAGAGACACATATACATCTATCGGTATATCATTTGATGTTTAATTCAACCGTTTTCTAGTTTTTGGAAGATCATTTACCGATGCAATTGTGCTTGAAGTTCATTTTGGTGCAAATAAAATGCAAATGATTTTTTTAGCATTCTAAGCCATTTTAAATGCAAGTGATGCAAAATGTATGATTCCTAAGAGCTTTGAAACATTTGAATAAACTCACTTACAATTAGTTTTAGCTCTTAATCATTATTTTGATCTTCATCTTAATTGGCTCATTCTTTGACTTTTTCATCATCTTTTTGCCTCTTTATCATCTTTGCTCTCTTGATCATCATATAACTTATTTTAGCTCTTCATCAATATTTTGACTTCATTATCATCTTTTTGTAATGTCCGTTAAAGCACGTCGAAGTCTTAACTATCGTTGCATCATCAAAATCCATTTATGCGACCAAGTCACCAACACTCCCAATATCTAGAAAAAAATTAGTGGACAGAGTTCTGAATGTTAGACACATAATTCTACAGTGGAAGGTATGGGTCAGATAATGTCTAAACAAGTAATAAGATAAGAAGAAAATCTATGAACTTCTTTGAATTTCACAAAACTAAGAAGTAGGTTGAATTTCTTCATATTACTTACAGTTTTTCTCTTCTTTAAAATAAAAATCCATGTGTTCATGTCGACATCAGCTTTAAGAAAGAAAATATGTCTTGATTGGCAAGGGGAATCATTTAAATGAAAATTTTGATTCCAAAATCGTTTCTAACTTTTGGTTCCATGGGTAGGTTTCTGTTCCACATTTTTGGAACCGGAACCGTTGATGAACTTTTCCCATTCACCTACTCATTCTGGAATATATAACTTTTCCCATTCACCTATTCATTCTGGATATTTGTCAGTGGTGAACATATCACCACTGATGATGACTCCTTCCATCTTCCTTGGACTACAAGCCCTCTGTTGATGAAATTTTCTAAGATGTTAGAGTTGGTGCTCGACGCGCCAATTTTTTAATTTATTTATTATAAGTACATTTTACATTTATATTTTAGTAGGAATAAAATTAAATTTTTTTACCAATATAATCTTTTAGTTATATGGTAAAGGCGTAAGTTGACCATGGAATGAGTAGTTGTGATGTAGTTGCAAAAGCGTCGTCAATTGACATTGAGAAACATCACAACATAATTCATTCTTAAATTATTTCTGGTCAAGGTTTACATACATGGTCGTTTAGTAAACCCGTGAAACTGGTACATGTTGTATATTTGAATAGCTCCAATGGTTTATCTCAGTGAACCATGAGTCTTAGGGGGACTGGTATAGACATATAGGTATATTTAATGGATGATTACTGAACGACTCACCGAAAATTCCTAATAGATGGTACATCAATGTCAATAGGAATCTTCTCGAGTCAAGTAGCATATTAGGTCCTTCGACTTGAGAAATCATTGTAGATATGTGAGTTATCCTCCACACTCTGATGGCAGCCACGTCAATGATCTTTTTAAGATCAAACCTCTGTCTGGCCGTTGGATGTGGACTGATGCTCATGATTATTTAAATCATTAGCCAAGGTATATTGCGGAAGTGAGTTAGAAGTATTTATCTAGAGAATCATGTATATGTCGCGACATATATGAATTGTATATAGCGGATATTTGACGTATCATTTATATCTCCAGTATAATTCGAACAGTAATGGAGAGATTGTATATATGCAATGATCTCGACTTATATGGTTCGACTCGATTATATGTGGTCGTCGTAATTTGTGAGTGGGTGAATTACGGACATGGAAATGGTTTATGTGACAAATAAACATGAACCTAGAGAGCCCCACAATATGAAGTGTACTCGTTGAGTATTTGGACAATAAATTATGGATAATTTGGATTATTCATAATTTGTACATGTGAGTACATTTAATGTGTATTTATATATTATACATAATTTGATTTGATACATATTAAAGGTCAATTGGAAATTGACATTTGTCCTTATTATAATTAATTGAATTAATTAATTATTAATTATATTAAGAAAGAATATTCTTAGAATATTTTTCATGATTAATTTTTGTTTAATATTTAAATTTTAATTATTATTTAATTTAAATTTCTAGAATTAGAATATTGTTGGAATATTATTTTATATTTGGCTAATTTTGATCGGCCAAACCATGTGTATTTTACATATGGATTCCATTAGCTAAAAATTAATTAAATAATATTATTTAGATAAGATTAAAATTATTTCAAAATTTGGACTATGTATTGACTTGGTAAATTGACCAAATTTTCCCTCCGATTTTCGGCCATATTGGTATTTGAATGAAAAATATTTTTCATTTTTTGTTAGAGTTTCTCATGTGTTGAGAACAAAATATTAGGGTCGGGTTACAAAATTTAGATACCAAAGGAGAAGTATTTTGAGACTGAAAGTAAGGATAAAATCTTAATAGGATTTAGGTATAATCTTTGTTTTGTTTTTGAAAAATTATTTTCTTATGCATGTTAATATTAGGAATATGCCTTATACCCAGCTTGTGGGTGGGTTACATGTACTTGTACTTTTAATATAATAGGGTAGTAATAATTTCATTAAACAATAAGATGACATTTATTTATTATTCGTGTCTCGTATAAATCTATATGAAATGATTTACACTTATAATAAAGTCCTTAGAGTAATAGGAGGATGACTTTCAAGTCTTATGAGAATCTTTACTCCTAAATGTTCTTAGTCATGGTTTTATGAACAACTAAGGCATTCACAAAGCGGAGAGACTAGCATACTGATATGATCTGCCTTAAAGTCGGATAGTTGATCTCATAAGCTACTAGCAGGGTTCCGACCGCTTGGTATATCACATGGGTGCGTGAATGGTTCATGTCCATCGAACTGACCACCGAGAGTTTTCACATTGAGTGTTTATCTCATGTGTCTATGAAAACTCTCATGTATCGATTGTATGACTAGTCTTTACAGTCTTGTGCATCGATCGGGTCACTTCAACATTCTTCATTCCTCATTTCATAGAGTCGGTCACAGGTGATTGAGTCATTTGTTGAAATGCATAAAGGTTGTGAAGATGCAACAGATGATCACCACTCTCTCTCGGATAACTTTTATTCATAAGAGTCATATCATATTACGCGGGTTGACATGTTTGATCAATACTTAAGATTGTGGCCACAACAGAAGAATCATGTGAGATTCTTGGTTTAGTAAAAATCATGTATTATCAACATTATACATTTGACCATATGAGTAGACATTGTCAATGGCCCTGGTCATTCGGAGGGGATACAACAAGGTGATGGACCATATCATATGGGAATCGAATATGAAATGGGTACATATTTTTCCTTTCTTATTTGGGAGCCTTAACATATTACTAGACATTAACTTGGTCATTGAAATTAAATGATTACATGATACCTATTATTGGAAGATAATTTATGTCCGATTAAGTCCCCATTGTTGGACAATTATGACACATAGCGTCACTATTTGTACAAATCATGGTGTTGTTGTACAAATTAACTATGTGACAAAAGAGATTGCACTCTTATCATTTGTGATTAGATCACCTAGATGTATAAATGACGAGAGGTCCCTATGATTTGTTCCTGGACGGAGAATGATATGAGACAGTATCAGTCCACGAAGGATAAATCATTAAATATCCCTAGTCAGAGTATTATCGAGATTGGACATCGATAAATACGTAAAAGACTAGTATTACACTTGTGCGTGTTGTGAGGGCACAACGGCATAGTTCTCATATATTTAGGTATAGGATACTCATGCAAGTGTAATAGGAGGTTGTGTTTTACTGATGGTACGGGAAACAGCTTCGCTCTGGATAGACCCCCTCAGAATTCCATTGGTAGTATGACTATGTGTCTATGGAAGTCCGAAATCAGGGTAGGTGTATTTGGTCTTAACCTGAGACTTGCACCGCTAATACTTGCGACAATCAATATACTTTGGTTGAGGTCGTCCAGGGCTTTAACAGGTTATGTGTACGCCAATACTGGGTATATTGAGAATCGTAGTGTGTTGGGTGTGATGTCAAGACGAAAGTGTCACTCCAGTCATATGGAGATGATGGTCACGTAGGATACGGGACTTATTCTCTTAAATGCTGCAGCTATCGGGATAAAATGACAAGGTCATGTTTATCCGATTATAGAGACTAGTCACCAGACATCCGACATGTGCTTCGTACGGGGCAGACACAACTCCAGCCCCAGGCCTAACACGTGATCATCCGATACTGGACAGAAATACGCAATACTACGGTATACTACGCTTGATATAGATCCTTTATTCCTGTAAGGATATTTCCGGAGAATTGGGTAGGCATGGCGCTTTGCTAGAGGCCAACCTTGTCTTGTAAATCGGTATAAACGTAGTACTTGGTACTTACGTGTTCGGATAGTCCGACGACCGAATTTACTGCCAACATATCCGGGGATCTCATGGGTCGCTTCCCAAAGATTCACCGATGACGTATAACTCGCACACTAAATTAATCTGGGATTAATTAGAAGAGAGAGAAAATTAATCTGGGATTAATTGCGGAGATATTTTATCTGGGATAAAATATCATTAAAAGAGAGATAACGATTAATTTGGAATTAATCGATTAATTAATATATTTGATATATTAAACGAAATTGGATTTCGACGCGGAATTAAAATTAGATTTTAATTCGGGTGAACGAATTAATTTAGAATTAATTCTTTAGCGACATGAATAGTGATTTCGCTAGGCGTAATCATTTAATTATGACGCAACGGAAAATTCGTTAATTTAGAATTAGTGAACCCGAGCCCGAGATTATTTGCGAGCGCATTCGCATTTCGAATTCGAGTACGGCACGTAAGTCAAATCAAGCGTCAAATCGCTAGTCGCAACTAGCGTCACATCATTCGTCAATCAAGTGATGGTCTTTCACTTTGAATGATTGACGCAAGTCACTATTCATGATTGATGGATTGATGTGAGTTGATGGAGGTTGGTGTGGCTTTATTGTTTGACTTTTGTAAAGCCAATTTTGTGGTAAATCATTTGATTATTTTTGGAAAATATATAAGTGGATTTTATACACAAAATACCAACAATTCAACACATTTCTCTCTTCCTCTTTCTCCCTTTTCTCACGCCCAAACCAGTAGCATTTTTCTTCTGTTTTGCCGAGCAGTGAGGGAAGCTTGGAGTGGGATTTTGTGGCAAAATCTCAAGTGCTAGCACACTTACGAGACATGCGAAGGTGATAGGGAAGTCCACCCATGAGCCGGGAACCATTCGACGAAGCTTGGAGCTTGACGAAGGACCAAAAACGAGGCCAAACCAGTGAGTTGTTTCAGCTCACTGCCGAGCAGTGAAGAGAGGCAGAATTTCATTTTTGTTGTCTTCGCGTCGCTCAACCGATCGATGTGAGTATTCCGCAACTTCTTCGATATGTATTCGCACTTTATTCATGCTTATTATTGATCTTGGGACCTTAATAGAAACCAACACCCATTGGGTGTGGCTTAGTGGTAAATGACTTAAGACTTGGTTTCAGGTCCTGAGTTCGAGTCTATGGATTATATTTCTTGAAAGAGTTGAGGGCAGCGTGAGGTCTAACCTACTCCGCTTAAAGCCGAGTAGAGTGGTTTTGCGGCGAGGTTTCCAACATTTCCAAAAAATATATGTTTGATTAAATTACTGTTTTTCAATTTCATGAAATTCGAAATGGACTTTATGTATCAAAATCAAGCCTGAGACTTGATTGATTCACCGGATGGGATAAACACACATAGGCTACAAGTGGGTTTACAAACGTAAACTGATGAAGAAGGCAACATCCAAACCTATAAAGCTAGGTTGGTGGCGAAAAGTTATAGACAAATCCAAGGAATTGACACTGATGAAACCTTCTTGCCTATTGCAATGATAAAGTTCATTCGAATTTTACTATTGCTAGCCGCACACTTTAATTATGAGATATGACAAATGGATATCAAAACAACTTTCCTTAATGGGAACCTCATAGAGGAAGTCTATATGATTCAGCCTCAAGGGCTTACATATAAAGAATATCATAATAAAGTATGCAAGCTAAAAGTTCCATTTATGGACTTAAGCATGCCTATAGAAGTTGGAATTTATGATTTGATGAGATTGTCAAGGAATTTTACTTTGTCAAAAACGTAGATGAGTCTTGTGTTTACAGAAAAATAATGGGAGTGCTATTGTGTTTCTAGTATTGTATATCAATGACATATTTATCGTTGGGAATGACATTTTCATGATGCAAGCCACCAAATAATGGTTATCTCATAATTTCTCCATGAAATGTTTGGGAGAGGCGGCCTACATCTTTGGGATTAAGATCTATTGTGATATATCTAAAAGGTTGTTTGAGCTGTCTCAATCCTCATATATAGATAAAATCTTGAAAAGATTCAAGATGGAAGATTTCGAGAAGAGAAATCTACTTGCCACTCAAGGAATCAAATTATCTAAGGAGCAATGTCCACACACTCCTTCATATACAGAGCAATGTCCAAACACTCTTTAATATGTATTTGATATATATTACATGTTTCCAAATATTTAGTGTTTATAATTTTTTTGATAATCTTGATTTTGTTCTAATTAAATTAATTAAGATCAAAATCAAAAATTATCATTATAAGTGTTATGACCACCTTACAATGCCTAAAAGTGTTCTTACGATTTCATATGTTGTGACTTTGAATTATGCATGTAACTAAATAATTATTTAATTTGATTAAATCTGAAATTAATTTATTTTATGTAAAATATGTGATATTTAAATGTGTTTGGATGTTATGGGTGTTGAAATAATTTTCGATAATTATTTCACGGTCAAACCCTAAAATTACTCGAAAACGACAAAAAAGGCATATCAGATAATATGTGACTATGTAATGAACTGCGCACTGCACAGCCACATTAAGGGCAAACTGATCACTATTTATGTGATTGGGACAGCCTGACCCGTGAACCGATTGACCGATTTGACTGATCACTTAGTTCGCATAAAATTTTTAGAAAAAGTTTCGTAAAATTTTTACCTTGTTTCTGTAATTTAATTAGTTATCATTATTTGATTTCGATAAAAATATTTAGGTGAAATATGGACAAATTAACAGTATACAATACATGGTAATTTGTCTGGAAAATTAAATTTTTTTAAGAATCCCATTTTGCCTACGATTCTATTACTAAAACCCCAACGGGTGCATGTTGTACATTTATCACATGCCATGCTGACATGTAAGATTATGTGTAATTACACATGTTATTATGCATGTTAATCCAAACTAATATGTTTATTTAAGTGGAATTACCATTAAAATCCATTAACTTTGGATTATGGCCCATAACTCCACATGCTCTGGAGTGCTGATTTAGGGATCAAAGTTTTTCCATTCTATACCATTGTTAAATCGTGGATTCCGAAATGTATCCTCTTCGAAGTGAGTTGACTTTGGAATGAGCTAATTTGAGATTCAATTGATTTTGGAGTGATGACACTTCGGAGTGACATCACTGTAGAATATTACTACTCCGACTTTTTATGAGTCAACATCTGAGTTTTTTCAAGGGTTTGAGGGTTCCAAAGATTGTCCTGACTTTTCTCGTCTGATGATACTTTACATCTAATAGTATTATAATAAGTATCACAATTTTACTGCACCTTACTCTGTCTAGCACAATTCCACTGAGGAAACTTAATAAGGAAAATTCATTGATAGTATGGCTGACATCATGCACTTACAATATATATATATATATAGGTCTCCAATTGGCATTTTAAGGTAAAGATTAATGTATGTAATTACTATATATAGTGATGATAGTCACACTCGAAAAAGGATAAAGGATGATCTAATACACGAGACTTCCTACACCGTAGGTTATGGGGAGGATTCAATATGTATGCAGTCTTAACCTTACTTTTTTTTAATAAAGAGGTTGTTTCTATGATTCGAACATATGACCTTCAGGTCACAATGGAGTTGCAACCGAAAAGATCTAGAAAAACCTAGATCTGCATTAATAAAAATACTAATCGGGATTTAGATTTCTAAGATTTGCATGAATCCATATAATCCAAAATAAAATAAATCCATAGTTAAACAACCAATTTTAACATCCAAAACAACATTTACAATTCACAATCTATCTAAAATAGTCTAAATCTAAATCTAAAAATATAATAAAATTATAAAATAAAAAATTAATTATTTTTTGTTTTGTTATCGAGTTCCTGATTATGAAGTTATTTTTCTGATATTTTCTAATCCAGATCCATATATTTTTTGGGTATAACTGTCATCCTTATATATAGCTGTTGGAGACATTAACTTTTACCTTAAAATTACCGATGAAAATCCATTTTCAAATTTTTTTCTATATAAATTAATTATGAACATTCGAAAATTCACAATTTTTTCATTTGAAATTTATCAATACTTATTCATTTTCCATATGAAATTCAAAAAAAAATATTCATTTTTCCACCAGAAGTTTCAAAAGTATTCACTTTTCCACCCATACATTATCCAATGATCAAAATACCCTTATGACATCACCAAAACTTTAATATCGTTAACTATGAGGAAAAAGTGAATATTTTTTGAATTTCAGGTAGAAAATAAATATTTCAAATATTTTTGAGTTTGTCTAGACTTTAACCAATGTTTTACATACCGTTTGGAACAAATGAATTGAAAATATGGAAAATGAATTTTCATGTTTGATTGTTTGGTATGTTATAATTTAAAACATATAATTTAATTGAATTTTATATAATCATGTTTGGAATAAATTCAAAATTGAAAATTTATTTACCTTTATTTTCTAATATACCCCTAATTTAATGATTTTATAAAAATAAGTAAGAAACATTGAGCCATCAAAACCAACATTTAATTTTTACAAAAAAGAAAAGCATCCTTTTCCAATATCATTATTTTGCTTAAGTAAATAAGCAACACAACGCTCAAGGTAGAAGTATAAATAGGAATCTGGAAAAATTCTTCAACGGCGAATATGCTGCAGTATTAGTACACAACTCTCATAAAATTTTCTATATGCAATGAAACCTATGCTCTTAAAAAAATCAAAAATAAAAAAATTTGAATCGAGATTTATATTTATTTAAAAAAATTCCCTATCATTATAGCTATTAAGATAAAAGTTTATAAAAAAACCCTAAATTGAATAACAAAAACCCTATTTTTTATCATGATCAATTGCACTGACATAAAGTACATAATATGTGATTTTTTGGAGACGAACACCATCCCCATTGAAATAGATCCTACACATTTTATTCATGAAATGGGTTGGATTGGTATTAGTTTGGACACATCAAAAGAATAAGGGGCTTTCCAATCAACGTTGCACTTAAACCAAATAAATAATCAAAATAAATGTGGTATAAGGAATAAACAAATTTCTAACATAAAATCCTAATTCATGCGACAAAACGAAAATAAATAAATAACTAATAACAATAACACTCACGTGAATAAACAAGTATTGATAGATAATCGGCGATAAGATGATCTTGCAGTTGAATCATCTACGTATGCTGCCCAACTGGAGAGTGAAGAGTTTTCAGTGTTAAAAGAGAATAGAGAATAATATAGTCTTCAGAGAGAAGATGAAAGAGAATAAGAATGAATAATATAATGTGAGAAATAAAAAAAAAGGATAATTTTATCAAAATAAAATTATTTGTTTAGAAATTCCATCAATTTTGATGGAATTTATTTAGTTATAATCAATTTCATAAAATTAAAGTCATAGAATTGAAGTCAACTTTTTTTTTTTAATTCCAAATTGTAAATGAATTCCACACAAAATATTAAGGTTGAAAATTGATAATTTGACTATAATTTTTTAACTAGAAAAAAAAAACATATTTTGTGCATCTCTTAGATTTGATATTGATCTCATTACATCCAATTTCATCATATCTCATTATAATGTCATTTTTTTATAGTTACTTCACGATTCACAAATCCATGTATCAAATTCAAATTTAATGATAGAAATTTTCAATTTAATTACTTATTTCTAAAGTTTAATAAATTACATTATCAAAACCCCTGAATAAACCGATGCATGCATTTTTCTTAAAGACAGCAAAGGCTTGAACGTTTATGGAACGCCAGTTGGTAGCTGCAGTGCCCTACTCTTTAATACTTTGAGATGACAAGAAAAATCACAGAAACAAAAGAAGACAAATATGTACGAATCCAAGATTGATTTGTTGAAAAACCAAAAAAAAAAAAAAAAAAAAGCCTAATCTATTCTTCTTCCCTAGTTGTTCAAATATTAAATTTTTTTTCCTGCCAAAAAAGCCCTGATCCCTTTGAGTACTCGAAGGTAGCTTTTATAAAAAGCATGCAGGAGGTGTGAATCCCTCGTAACTATTATCAAAGATTCCATTCTCTAAGATGTGAATTTAAAGATTTCACAAGTGGGTTGTTGAGTTATTAAAAGTATTAGGGTGTTCCAGTCACATGTTCAATAGTGTACTTCTTCTTATTGAATTTGGAATAGGGTTAAGTTTTTCATAATTTTTTTATTTTAAATACATACTACATATTAGTTTATTTTTAGTTTATTAGTATGTTGAAATCACATTGTGATTAAAAAAATACAATAATGATGTAATTGGAGTCACAAATGTGACTGATAATAGACAACATAACTGAGATAAATAATGTGACTGAGGTCACGAGTGTGACCGAGGGTCGGCTCTGTGACTGATGTCATAATTATGAGTGTATTCAATATGATCGAGAGTCGGTAATATGATTGTGCTTAATGTGACTGAAGATTGACAAAGTGACTGAGATAACTATTGTGACAATGCTCAATGTAATTGAGGGTCAGTAATGTGACTAAGATAACTAATGTGACTAAAAATAATTAATGTTGTGTCTGAGGAACACATAACACAACTTTCAGTTACTAATGTGACTTAAGTAAAAATGTGATCATGATGGAGTTCAATGAAAAGCATGTGCGATGCAACAACTTTGGTGCTAATTTTGACTTTACGTAAATCCGAATTTGATAGAGTTTTATTAATGAAAGTTGTAAGTGTTAGTTTCATGTTTGTTGGCATTGTCCGTAACAGAACAAGTTTAATTAAGTTGTAATGAGTCTTGAATATATCGGTGTAATTGGACCAGTATTCGGACGACATCAGATGAAGTTGTCAGAGTTTGCGTTCTTGGTGAGTACTTATTTGGGTTCGATCTCTCTGCGTTCGTGGTTCGTTTGAGTAGACGTTCGAACAAAAACTTCCAGATGTTCCACGTTCGAGGTACGTTCGAATGAAACTGTCCAGAGGCTTCGCATTCAAGGTGTGTTCGTAAGAACGTTCGAACGATTTTTCGGAACAACTCACGTTCGTAACACGTTCTTGTGGCGTTCGAACGGCTGTGTGTAAGTGGGTTATTTTGGACGAATTTTTGAACGAGTTTTGCCCAAGGAAAACCCTATCTCTACCCTACATATATAAACAAACATATTGCCATTTTATCAACTGTTGGAAACTTATTTTTCTGAGCTACAATATTGTTTGTTTTCAACCTTCTTGACAATTCACCTAGAAAACTTATTTGGTTTCCTTGTCTTCTCTCTTTTGGTGAGATTAAAGTTTGATTTACCATCATCACGGAAACACAACCCTAACCTAATTAACTAAGCCTTCAGAGTTCTCTAGAAGGAAGATTGATAGTCAGAGTTTCGACGTTGCGAGTTCGCAGGGTTGATCCACTCAAAGACTTTAAAGGTTATAGAGAAGGCCGATCGGTGCAGGCTCGTGGAGTTTTCCGATTTATTATAGCCTAGGGGTATTCGAGTCGGTGAAATTGTCATAATAGGTTCTACACCATCGCTGTAAATAATAGCCTTTACCCGTAGTGATTTTTTACTTGCACAAGTTTTCCACTCCGTAAAATTATTTTGTTGATTTTGTTTATTACTTTGATATATTTTCTTTGATTCATATTTGCATAGACTTAAGGGTGATTGTTAAATCGAACTATAGTCACTCTAACGTTGACCTGTCTTAAATTAAAATAGTTGTTTAATTTCGCACAGGATCAGAACCTTAGACAAAAATCAAATTTTCAATGGTTCAGAGCCCGAACTCAATCCTTGACCCATTTCCTATGGACATAAGTTAACCCTTAAATTGCCCATGTTCTTTGATGAGACTAGGTATCTTCATTGTAAGGCTCATATGAGAGTGTTACTTAAATATCTAGATGAGATAGTGTGGATGTTAGTAGAGTATAGGTGGAAACTTCCCATGATCATGGTTAATAGAGTCTCTTCTCCTAAAAATAAACTTACTTGGACAAAAGAGGAGTTTGATGCGGTAATAGGAACATCAAAGCCATTAATGTCATTCATGTTGTTGTTTGCTCCACAAAGTTTTGAATAATTTCTATATGTGAGATACCCAATGATGCATGAGATATCATTCAAACTGTTCATGAGGGCACACTGTGAGTTTGAAATATTAGACTCCAAGATTTTGCTACTAGGTTTGAAACGGCTAGAATGAGACCTCTGATGAATTTTACGGTGAGATTAACAACATTATTAATTTCAACTTTAACATAGGTGAGACTATTCATACGAATATGATAGTTAGAAATTATTTTAAATCTTTACCTGAAAAGTTCTTGCTTAAAATCACTGCCATTGAAGAGAGTAACGATTTATATCACCTCAAACTAGATGACATTGTAGGAAAACTTCAGACGTATGAGAGCAAACTTCGTGGTTATAGAAATCCCAAGAACATATCTATGAAAATCTTGAAGGAAGTTACTCTTGATTCATCCGATAATGATAAAGAGGATGATACTCTCACAGATGCTAATATGGCCATGTTTGTGAACAAAAAGTCAAGTCAGTCTCCCATAGTGATTTATAATATGGCTATTCTTTTGATCAGTCTCATAAGGAGAAATGCAATTACATTTCATTCTCTTCCAGTGTGGTGGGTGAGAGATAGGCCAATGTTAGTGACCTGGATGCATATTCGAAGTTCTCTTATGATGATTTCGTTGATGAGGATGATCATCAAGTAGCTTATACTAAATTGTTTAATGAGAGTTTAGCTATCAAGAATACGAATGTTGGAATTCCGTAAGAGGCTGAAGGAAACAGAGCTAGAAAAGAATGAAATTCAAGCCAAAATTGACAAGAGCCTTACTTTTATTGATGACATTGAGGAGAGGAATAAATGACTAGTTGATAGAGTCAAATTCTTAGAAGCAGAATTTGGAAATGCTAGAACCCAGATATCTGTATTTTCTAGTGGAATTGAGAAACTAAATCGCATGATAGGTATTAGTGTGTTTTCCTGTGATAAGAGAGGATGAGACTTTGTTGAGTCAAGTTATGACAATGTGTCAACGTCTAAAACTAGGTCTTTCACTCATCCACGTGACTTAGGAAAGAAACTCATTATTGAGTATCAAGTGTTTCCCTATGTGGTTCCTTGTTTTGTGTACCAACCTCAATCTAGATATGCTTCTGGCAAACCTCGCTCTCATTCGATGTTTGTGCCTATTTGCTATCACTGGGGAAAGTCAGGACACATTAGGCCTAAGTGTTTCTTGTTGCATAAACAAAAGAAAAAGCCTAAGAGTGTTTCACATAGATTTGATTCTTCGAATCTAGTTCGTCAAGTTTCTGCATTAGCTAAACATACATATTTCATTAGTAAGAAACTTGCATTGATGACAAGGAATATTCAAGTGAAAGAGGTTCTTAAGGAAATTTGGGTGAGAAATGAAACTTCTTTCCCAATAACGTCAGAATGCTTTGATCCTATAAGGTGTGATGAGAGTGCACTTCGGTGCAACTCTACTTAGTTGGTGTATTCATATTTCCCTATTGCACGTGTGTGTGCATGTGTTTTATGTGTTTGCACAACTACATGCTTTTATTTTCACTACATATGGGTGTGTTTATTTTGTTTTTGTTATATGTTATTTGGTATATAGGATGGAAACCCGGATATAAATTTCACAGTCAATTCTGAATGGACGGTAGTATGATCTGCACTCGGGAATACAACTCCATGTACCATTGGATAATGACAAGTCATGTTGTGTCTTTTCTTATTTTTGTGTTAAAAGAAAAATACAAAAAAAAATGGAAAAGACCAAAAAGATTGTGTGGCTTGATAGAGCATGAAAAAATTAGTGCATTTGATCCTGGCTTGATAGAGCATGAAAAGACCAATGTTGTTTATTTCCAAAATCTAGTGGTGTTGGGTTTGAACACCTATTTTGCGGACTTGATGTGTCATGAAATGAGATTTCTTTGGTTGTGTCCAGCTCATAAAATAAGGTTTTAAGCTTAACTTGATGTGCATTTATTTTTCACGCAAGTGCTTGCTATGCTTTGGTGTTTACGTTATATACATGCGTGTATTATTTAGCATGATAAAAAGTGGTGCACATTATCTCATGTCATAACAAGTTGAATATTGATTGGGTATCATTGTACTTGCTTGAAGTGATGTTTTGAGTCATTTTTGACTTTTTTATGTTTTTTAACTCATTGTGTGCTTTATATCATCGCATATTTTTTTTAGCATTACATATTTTTAAGTTCTTACTTCCCGTGTGTTCATTTTGCTAACTGGGTAGGGCTGTTAGTGAGGATGAGTACGTTAAGTTTGCATATTCTCTTGCATGTGGCTTTTAATTGGTATCTTGATATGTTGTTTTGACATGTTATTTTTACCCATTGTCATTTTGTGACAAAAAGGTGGAGTAAGTATATCGATATTTATTTTTGTTTTTAATACATGAGAATTTTTAATTTTTAGTTTATCTACTCTTTATATTTCATTTGCTTTTCACAAGTATCTTGTTGTTTGTGAATGTTTCAGGTGAGCAGAGTTAGTGGTTGTGGTGGCGTCGACTTCAAGACTATTTGTTTAGGTATAGATCGAGTCATATTGTAATAAGTCACTGTCTTGGAGGTGGACAGTTGGCTATTTTATTTTTGGGTCTTTTACTATAATCTTTGTATTAGGTGGTTTTGTCAAGAAATACTAAAGGGGGAGATTGTTAGTTCTATGTTTGTTGGCAATGTCAGTTACAAAAGAAGTTCAATTGAGTTGTAATGAATCTTGAAGATCTCAGGCAATTGGACAAGTACTTGGATGACATCAGATGAAGCTGTCGGGGTTTGCGTTCGTGGTTCGTTCTTATTTGGGTTCGAACGCTCTGCGTTCATGGTTCATTTTAGTGGACGTTCGAACAAAAACTTCTAGAGGCTGCACGTTCGAGGTACGTTCAAATGAAACTTTCCAGAAGCTTCACGTTCATAAGGACGTTCGAACGATTTTGCAGAAAGATTCGCGTTCATCACACGTTCTTGTGGCGTTCAAATGGCTGTACGTAAGTGAATTATTTTGGACGCGTTTTTCAGCTAGATTGACACAAGGAAATGTTGGGGGTCTAATCAGAGAGGCGCAGCGGAATGAGCGCGGTTCGGGCAAAATCGTAGTAAATTTTTAAACTTACGAATAAATTATTCAATATCAATATTAATAATTCATTCATATTTCACCTAAACATATTTATTTGATATCATATAACGACATAAATAATATAGAAACATCGCAAAATTTTTACGAAAACATTTTTCCGTAAAATAGCATAAAACACGTTTCTGGCCGAACCGACCGACCAATGCTCATGGGGACTGCCCAGGTCAGCCCCTAAAACATTTGGACAGTACATAGGCTGCCTGAACAGTGACAAGTTCACTGTTTGGGCTACCGTTACCCGGTAACTCCATTTTTCACTGTTTTCGCGTATTTTCCGAAATAATTTCCGATAAATATTTTTCTTGGAAATTAAAATAAACTAATATATTCTAATTACTCAATTAATAAAAACTGAATTTCTTATCTGAAAAATCAGATTTATCATTAATTTCAATAAGACCCCAGAGATTTGCAATTTAATCATTTTAGTTTTTAAATATGTCAATTACATATTTAATTGATTCCAAATCAATCCCAAAATATTTTTACAATTTTGCAACAAAACCAGAAACTTTTCCAGATTTGCGCAAACTGTCCAGTAATTTTCCAGAATTACGAAACAGTCACTGAACTTTTCATTAATTGCAATTTGGCCCAATTTGTTCAAAACACATCAAGATCAAATCCAATCAATCCCAAATTTGACATACATCAAATATATATCAAATTATAACATATACATGAAAAGCCCCAAAATTTGAGTGGGTTAAGAACCCTAATTTCACAAATTACTCAAATTGGACAATTTACATTAAATTGACAAAATTCAATAATTTAATCATTCAATTACCACACCAATCAAGTGTCACCATCATGAAATTAATCAAGAACAATTCTAGGTTAATTATGAATGGCTAATCAACTCTAGAATGACAACTTTAATTTTCTAATTAATTTATTAAGCTCAATTACACTAATAAGCTTTATAAATCAATTATACATGCTAATTACATCCAACAAGCTTTGAAAAAAATTTAATTACAAACTTAAAGAGTAGAGACATAATCTTAACAACACAATTTGAAGTTAAGAATATTTGAAACAATTTTCATGTTGAAGGAAATAAAGAAATACTTACTAATTTTTCAAAAATGCTTAAGCTTTTCCTTTTGTTTTCCTCCAAATGCTCTCCACTCTTCTTTGCAATTTTTGTTTCATAAACTTGTGTTTTTGCTCTCTGGAAACTTATTGAAAAACCAACAACCTTTTTGCCTTTTTTTTTTCCTTTTACGTAAATGCCATTAATTAAAACAAATAAAAATAACAATTATTTTTATTTGTTTAAATACCATTAGTCCACATTTTCATTTACTTTAATAAAGCAAATAAATGTGTTCCAATGGCATTAAGCCATTTACAAACTTTAATAAAGCATAAATCATTACAAAGATATTTGTAATATTAATTATTTAATTATTTAACAATTAAATAATTAAATAATAAATATAAATATCTCAAATATATATTATATTTACATTAAATATCTCAAATACATATATTAATGATATATTTTAAATATCACAATTTGATATTTAATTAATGTGTATTTAATAATATCAAATATTAAATACAAATACACATTAATTCGGAAATGACTGTTAGGTCCCGATTGCATGTATTTTTCGTTTAACCGTTAAACGAGTTATAAATAATCAATATTATTTATAACAGTTGCCCTAGTGCTCTACGAGTATATTTCATTAGTGAGACTCTCTAGATTCAGGCATATCCGTCACGAAATCTAATTTCGTGTCCATAATTCACCCACCCGTAAATTATAACGATCACGGATAAACTCGCTAAATCATACAAGTCGAGGTCACTGCATACGTATAATCCCTCTGTCACAGGTATCCGGATTATCCCAGAGATATAGATATAAACGTCAAATCTCTATAGGAATAATTCCGTCAACGTATCAATTAGCAATCTATAAATAACATTCGAAACTCTCTTCCGAAGTATACTATGGCCATAGATTTAACAGATTGCTAATCACAAATGGACTACCTATGCTCTGTACACAGAACTGACGGATCATTTCTTGATACACACAGGATATCATGAGCATGAGTCCACACCCAACGAACATGCGGAGGTCTGATCTAAATAGATCGGTGACGTGACTGCCATCTAAGTGTGGAGGATAACTCATATATCCACAGTGGTATCTCAAGTCAAAGAATCACTATGCTACTCAACCCGTGAAGATTCCCATTGACGTTGGTGTACCATCTATTAGGAAATCTTCGGTGAGTCATTCAGTGTTTATCAAATAAACACCTACACGTCTATACGAGTCTCCCAAAGACTCATGGTTCATTGGGATAACCATCGGACCAAGTCTGATATACGACATGTACTGGTCTCAACGGACTTTACTAACCGACCCGTGTCAGCAATCTTGACCAGGAACTTAATTTAAGGATATACAACTTATAGTGACACTTCCCAATGTCAATTACAAGCTATATTGTAACTGTGCACTACGTTGTAAATCCTAGGGTCTTTGTCTAATGTATATACATATCACTAAACTAGATTTAGTTTCAATCTAATCGAAATTAGATCGAATACGTATATAAAAGACAAGATGTGCTTCCATTAAATAGTAATATTATGGAAAAAAGGTATTGTTCGTATTCATGAATTGAACATAAATACGATCGTGATTGACTCTCAGAGCACCAACCCTAACAGGAAAACCCTACTCTACCCTACCTATATAAACAAATATAGAGCCACATTATTACTGTTGGATCTAAGGTGCAACATTGTTTGTTTTCAACCTTCTTGACAATTCACCTTGAAGACTTTTTTGGTTTCCCTGTCTTATTTCTTTTGGTGAGATTAAAGTTTGATTTACCATCAATACATAAATACAACTCTGACCCAATTTCATAAGCCTTCAGAGTTCCCTAGGAGGAAGATTGGTTTTGGCACTCTCGGGTGGGCCCACACTACCTGTCCACGTGACATGAACCAGGCAAAAGACCGGTCTATACGTGAGGGGGAGTGTTGAGGAAAATATCTCACATCGGCTGAGATAAACAATTAAACTCAAAATATAAACATTGGACAACCCTCAACTCTCAAGCTGACTTTTGGGTTGAGTTAGGCCCATGAATTTCAATATGGTATCAGAGCCATACTCATGCACAGGTGGGCCCACACCGGGATTTCGCTCCCTCTCTGGCTTTGGCACTCTCGGGCTTCGACTCTCTTTTCAGGATTTCGCTCCCTTTACAGCTTCTGCATCCTCTTGGGCTTCGGCTCCCCCTTCGGGCTTCGTAGGTTAAAGCTCATCATTTATATCAAGGTTTCCAGCCTCTAAGTTTCCATATTTCCAGTTTCAGAACTCCACTCTCCGATTTCAAGATGCAACCTCAAGCTTGTTCCTTCGTCACCAGCTTGGGTTTGAGGGGGTGTTAAGGAATATCAATATCCAAAATAGAATTCCTAGTACCATTAGGATTCATGGTTTTATTATATTTCCCTATTAGATAAAGATGTCATATATTCATTATTATTCATCATAACTATAGGATTCCTTTTCTATTTAGCCTATATAAAGGCCTTTATCATTGTAAATTCAGATAGAGTGAATTCAAGACTTTCTTTCATTATCTAACATGGTATCAAAGCTCAGGTTCTGACTTTTCTAGTTTCACTCTCTCTGATTCTCATCGGCGCGTGGGGGATCACGGCTACCATAATTGCGTGACCCTCATGCGCCCCCGTTGCCAACCACCACATTGCTTTTCCCATGCACCACACCTTCACAAGTGTGCTCTGGGCCTTCTCCTTTCAGGTTTCAACTCTCTTTAAGATTTTGCTTTCGCTCTCTTTTCGTCTTCGGCTTTATTTCAAGATTTCGCTCCCTCTTGGGCTTCGGCTCTCTTTCGGGATTTCGCTCCTTTTTTTCGGCTTCGGCTTTATTTCGGGATTTCGTTCCTTCTTGGGCTTCGGCTCTCTTTCACGATTTCGCTCCCTTTTTTTCGGCTTCGGCTTTATTTTGGGATTTCGCTCCCTCTTAGGCTTCGGTTCTCTTTCGGGATTTCGCTCCCTTTTTCGGCTTCGGCTTTATTTCGGGATTTCGCTCCCTCTTGGGCTTCGACTCTCTTTCGGGATTTCGCTCCTTTTTTTCGTCTTCGGCTTTATTTCGGGATTTCGCTCCCTCTCTGGCTTCGGTACTCTCGGGCTTCGGCTCTCTTTCGGGATTTCGCTCCCTTTTCGGCTTCGGCATCCTTTTGGGCTTCGGCTCCCCCTTCGGGCTTCGTAGGTTAAAGCTCTTCGGCTTCGGCATCCTTTTGCGCTTCGGCTCCCCCCTTCGGGCTTCGTAGGTTAAAGCTCTTCAATTATCTCAAGGTTTCCAGCCTCCAAGTTTCAAGATTTCAAGAATTCAACCCCGCTCTCCGATCTCAAGATGCAACCTCAAGCTTACTCCTTTGTTACCAGCTTGAGTTTGAGGGGGGTGTTAAGGAATATTAAGGAATATTATTATGGAAATCTATATTATGGAATCAAGATCCAAAATAGAATTCCTAGTACCATTAGGATTCATGGTTTTATTATATTTCCCTATTAGATGCAGATTTCATATATTCATTATTATTGTTCATTACTATAGGATTCCTTTTCTATTTTGGTTTTCTATGTAGCCTATATAAAGGCTCATACCATTGTAAATTCAATCAGAGTGAATTCAAGACTTTCTTTCATTATCTAACATGGTATCAGAGATCAGGTTTTGACTTTTCTAGTTTCACTCTCTCTGATTCTCAACGGCGCGTGGGGGATCACGACTACCATAATTGCGTGACCCTTACGCCCCCCCCCCCCACCCCCCCCCCCCCCGTTGCCAACCACCACATTGCTTTTCACATGCGCCACCCCTTCATAAGTGTGCTCTGGGCCTTCTCCTTTCAGGTTTCAACTCTCTTTAAGATTTTGCTTTCGCTCTCTTTTCGGCTTCGGCTTTATTTCGGGATTTCGCTCCCTCTTGGGCTTCGGCTCTCTTTCGGGATTTCGTTCCTTTTTTTTCGGTTTCGACTTTATTTCAGGATTTCGCTCATTCTTGGGCTTCGGCTCTCTTTCGGGATTTCGCTCTCTTTTTTCGGCTTCGGCTTTATTTCAAGATTTCGCTCCTCTTGGGCTTCGGCTCTCTTTCGGGATTTCGCTCTTTTTTTTCGGCTTCGGCTTTATTTCGGGATTTCCCACCCTCTCTGGCTTCGGCACTCTCGGGCTTCGGCTCTTTTTCGGGATTTCACTCTCTTTTCTGCTTCGGCATCCTCTTGGGCTTCGGCTCCCCCTTCGGGCTTCGTAGGTTAAAGCTCTCCGGCTTCGACATCCTTTTGGGCTTCGGCTCCCCCATTCGGGCTTCATAGGTTAAAACTCATCATTTATATCAAGGTTTTCAGCCTCTAAGTTTCCAGATTTCCAATTTTAGAACTCCACTCTCCGATTTCAAGATGCAACCTCAAGCTTGTGCCTTCGTCACCAGCTTGAGTTTAAGGGGGGGTGTTAAGGAATATGGAATCAATATCCAAAATAGATTTCATAGTACCATTAGGATTTATGGTTTTATTATATTTCCCTATTAGATGCAGATTTCATATATTCATTATTATTGTTCATTACTATAGGATTCCTTTTCTATTTTGGTTTTCTATGTAACCTATATAAAAGCTCATACCATTGTAAATTCAATCAGAGTGAATTCAAGACTTTCTTTCATTATCTAACATGGTATCAGAGATCAGGTTTTGACTTTTCTAGTTTCACTCTCTCTGATTCTCATCGGCGCGTGGGGGATCACGACTACCATAATTGCGTGACCCTCACGCGCCCCCCGTTTCCAACCACCACATTGCTTTTCCCATGCGCCACCCCTTCACAAGTGTGCTCTGGGCCTTCTCCTTTCAGGTTTCAACTCTCTTTAAGATTTTGCTTTCGCTCTCTTTTCGGCTTCGACTTTATTTCGGGATTTCGCTCCCTCTTGGGCTTCGGCTCTCTTTCGGGATTTCGTTTTTTTTTTTTTCGGTTTCGGCTTTATTTCAGGATTTTGCTCCCTCTTGGGCTTCGGCTCTCTTTCGGGATTTCGCTCTCTTTTTTCGGCTTCGGCTTTATTTCAAGATTTCGCTCCCTCTTGGGCTTCGGCTCTCTTTCGGGATTTCGCTCCTTTTTTTCGGATTCGGCTTTATTTCGGGATTTCCCACCCTCTCCGGCTTCGGCACTCTCGGGCTTCGGCTCGTTTTCGGGATTTCACTCCCTTTTCTGCTTCGGCATCCTCTTGGGCTTCGGCCCCCCTTTCGGGCTTCGTAGGTTAAAGCTCTCCGGCTTCGACATCCTTTTGGGCTTCGACTCCCCCCTTCGGGCTTCATAGGTTAAAACTCATAATTTATATCAAGGTTTTCAGCCTCTAAATTTCCAGATTTCCAGTTTTAGAACTCCACTCTCCGATTTCAAGATGCAACCTCAAGCTTGTTCCTTCGTCACCAGCTTGAGTTTGAGGGGGGTGTTAAGGAATATGGAATCAATATCCAAAATAGATTTCCTAGTACCATTAGAATTCATGGTTTTATTATATTTCCCTATTAGATGCAGATTTCATATATTCATTATTATTGTTCATTACTATAGGATTCATTTTCTATCTTTTGCCTGGTTCATGTCACGTAGACAGGTAGTGTGGGCCCACCCGTGCATGAGTGTGGCTCTGATACCATGTTGAAATTCATGGGCCTAACTCAACCCAAAAGCCAGCTTTTGAGTTGAGGATTGCCCAATGTGTATATTTTAAGTTTAATTGTTTATCTCAGCCGATGTGAGATATTTTCCTCGACACTTCCCCTCACGTGCAAACCAGTCTTTTGTCTGGTTCATGTCACGTGGACAGGTAGTGTGGGCCCACCCGTGCATGAGTGTGGCTCTGATACCATGTTGAAATTCATGGGCCTAACTCAACTCAAAAGCCAGCTTGAGAGTTGAGGGTTGCTCAATGTTTATATTTTGAGTTTAATTGTTTATCTCAGCCGATGTGGGATATTTTCCTCAACATACTGAAATTTGTGGGCCTAACTCAACCCAAAAGCCAACTTGAGAGTTGAAGGTTGCCCAATATTTATATTTTGAGTTTAATTATTTATCTCAGCCGATGTGGGATATTTTCCTCAACACTCCCCCTCACGTGCAAACCGGTCTTTTGCCTGGTTCATGTCACGTTGACAGGTAGTGTGGGCCCACCCGTGCATGAGTGTGGCTCTGATACCATGTTGAAATTCATGGGCCTAACTCAACCCAAAAGCCAGCTTTTGAGTTGAGGATTGCCCAATGTTTATATTTTGAGTTTAATTGTTTATCTCAGCCGATGTGGGATATTTTCCTCAACACTCCCCCTCACGTGCAAACCGGTCTTTTGCCTGGTTCATGTCACGTGGACAGGTAGTGTGGGCCCACCCGTGCATGAGTGTGGCTCTGATACCGTGTTGAAATTCATGGGCCTAACTCAACCCAAAAGTCAGCTTGAGAGTTGAGGGTTGCCCAATGTTTATATTTTGAGTTTAATTATTTATCTCAGCCGATGTGAGATATTTTCCTCAACATATTGAAATTCGTGGGTCTAACTCAACCCAAAAACCAACTTGAGAGTTGAGAGTTGCCAAATGTTTATATTTTAAGTTTAATTGTTTATCTCAGCCGATGTGGGATATTTTCCTCAACACTCCCCTTCACGTGCAAACCGGTCTTTTGCCTGGTTCATGTCACGTGGACAGGTAGTGTGGGCCCACCCGTGCATGAGTGTGGCTCTGATACCATATTGAAATTCATGGGCCTAATTCAACCCAAAAGCCAGCTTTTGAGTTGAGGATTGCCCAATGTTTATATTTTAAGTTTAATTGTTTATCTCAGCCGATGTGAGATATTTTCCTCAACAAATCTCAAAACTCATCTAAAATTTTATACAAATTAAAACAAATTTATACATTGACGCGTCCGTTCAATATATACATTTATTTTGAGAATGACAAATCATTATAAAGAGATATAACTTAATGCATATGATATACATTGACAATCCCATATAAGTTTTTCTCCGGACAATGACAACTTCATCATCTAGCACTTTGAACTTTTGGGGATCGTGGACAATCCAGTTTCAAACTTATTCGGTTTTCACTTTCCAATAGTTCCAAAGCTAACAATTGAAGCTCTTCTTGGTGAAATGTGTTGTCTGTTTCTTGCATTTACTCAAGAAGGCCCATGTTAATAACCTTGTCATTTTCAAGTGCTCCTGAAATTCAGTCAATTTTGAAAATGTAAAGGGAAAGAAAGTTTCCTTTTTCACACATGATACATTCCCTCTGTTACTGACAGATGTAAAGTCAGAAACATGCCGTTACCAAAAAATTTAGCAGTAGAATTGCATATTCATGAGCCAGTGGTTCAGTTTTGAAGAGCAAGTCCTTGACAATATATGATTATGAGAAAATGAACAGAAATGAAAATAAAATGATCAAATGATTAACTTTTTGCACTCATGACTTTCCAATTAAATAGGAAAGGTAATTTGTCTTTTCCCATGTTTTCATAACCGGACCGGCCTATTCGACGGAATCGGTCGTGAGTCCGGTCCGGCCAAATATAAAATACCGATTTGACAAAATATTGATAAAAACTGAACTAGACCAGCCCAATTGTTTTTTTTTTTTGTTTTTTTAATTTTTAATTAAATAAAATTATTTATTACGTCAGTTGATTTTACTGATTTTTTAGACACAGTTCAACCGGTTGAACTAGTGACCCAAACCTTTGACATCACATGTTCAATCCAAAAACATTAATCTTTTCTAAAGAATATAAACTGGAAATTTCAATGCCTCGGCTTTTTCTATTCTCTCATCATTTTTTAACTCTCTATATATACACATACATTCTTTTAAAGTTAAACTGAATTTACCACACAGTTATGTAATATATAATAACATATTATATAAGATATTACTAATTATTTTATAAATTACAAAATTTACCGACTTCAAAAGCTATGATTACCAAAAATCTATTTACTATCTTAACGGCTAGTAATTCCATTTCACAGTAGTTGTGGCTTCAAAGACAGCCACCACAATCCCGAACCAAATCTCTGTTTAAAACAGTGTCATAAATACATCTACTCTCCTTAATGCAATAGATATGCCCATTCATAGTTGTTAAAGACGCATCGAGGTGTCAAGATCCTCTTGGGGCCCAGCTACAAAGCACAAGATGAGACACCCATCTTATCAAAGTGAGACGCATGACACACCCTGCATTTTTTTAGTTCTCATATTAATTTCTCAATTGAAATAATTCATAAACATTGTATTTAATAAATTTACCCTATAAATTTCAACTAATAAGTAAAATTAACAATTATATCATATGAGCTTTTATTATTTCATGTTTTTTTTTTTTAAAAAAATAAAGATTTAATGAGGCGCACCACCAACAAATCTCGTCAAATAAGTATAAGACGCTGCGACAGCGCATCAATGAGAAGCAGGCCTTTACTAAATATGCGCCTATTTGCTCTCATCACCTTTTGCCATTTAGCTCTTTCTGAAGCCATATAAGTGACAAATAACCACACTATGATTTTCATCTAAAATTTTTCTTTTTATGAAATAAGACACCCATTCAAACTCCAAACCCAACTCAAGATTTCATAACTTTGGATAAATAATTTTAATGCACAAGGAATTACACTGTAAAATCTGCACACATTTTCAACAATTTAAACAGAAAGTGATTCTTGTGTATGGGAATCAAACCGATTGTTGGTCAATACTTCCCTAGCTCGTGCACTCCTGTATTGAAGACGCTGGTGTAGTGTCTCAGACAACTGATTGAAGAACTCAGCATCCCATCTGTGAATCAACAAAGGATCTTCTGCATAACAGATATATATGGAAGTAACGGCACTTTCTACTACAACCATTGCCAATCCCACCTGAAGCAAGTAAAGCTAAGTTTCAGATAAATAAATGATAGCTACATGCCTTCCATCGTGTTGTTATGTTGTAACTCAATAAGATCCCCGTTTTTTAATGAAAATATGAGTCTCATTGACCTCGTTTGAAGTTTAGATGCAATGCCCACAGTCCACTGGTTTTGAAATTCATCAGAAACCACTTTTGAAATTCTGAAAATTACCAAATTCATTCTTTCAATTTGACAGAAACCTTTCTTAAGGTTTAATAAATTAGTCAGAAATCCCCAGTAAAGTTTCATGAAATTTGTCAGAAACTTATAATGGGAAGGTCACCAATGAAAAACTAGAACAATAGCATCTGATGGGAAGGTCACCAGCGAAAAAAATAGAACAATAGCATCCATCTACTTTTTAGTCCAACCTTGAGAAAAACTCAATTTAAGATATAATTTGCTTGAGTGGTAAGTAGAAAACTTACTAAGACCATTCCCATCAGCATTGCTGTGGAACCCACCATAAGCACTCTATCTTCCCATTTAGTATATGTCCAAGCCCCTGCGCAAGTTCCAGTGATAAGCCCACCCACAACAGTGCCCATCAGCAGAACAGCACCTGAACAATCATAGGCAACAAGCGCTTCAACCCCAGTTGACTGGAACAACTCCCATGCATCCCTCGCTGACCCGTTAAAACCTTTTCCGTGGACAGCTATCTGCAGGTAATATAGGTTGCATACAATGTCACTGATAAATTTTCTAGAAGTTGACAATTCCTGTTGCTACATGAGCAACGCCAACAAACTTGAAGCACAGAATCAGCTAATACACTTCGAAAATTTGTTGTTGATTAAAAATTTCATCATACACCACCCTTTAGCAGAATATGTGGAGAGTGTATCACCATAAAAACTCTGGAATAAAGAGAATGACGTCCTCTTTTATAACAAAAAAACATCATCACCCCAAAAAAAAAAACTGATAAACCAGTGTCAGGACAAGAAAAGGTAGAGAGAGATGAATGCTTTCAGTGGAAAATTTGAGGTAGCAGTAGTCAAGTAGAAAAAATTGTGGAGATCAGGGGCGGAATTAGCTAGAGAATATGAGGCCACTGTTAATAGAAGTTTAGGAAGAATAAAAGAGTGTTCATGTTTTGACAATCTGATAAATACAAGGAGCTAAATTTGGTCATAACCATATTCCGTTCCTAACAGGTACTGATATGAAAACTTCACAATTAATAAAGGGAAAAGTACCCAAAAAAAAAAAAAAAAAACCTTGTGGTTTTGTTTATTTGAAAAATCAGAACTGATTTTTCTCGACAAAAAACTACACTGTGATTTCGTCCGTTGGCAAAAACCAGCAAAACTGATAATATCATTAGTGATCGCTGAAGTGGCATGGGCATAACTGTTGATGTGGCATGGCATGGAAACATGGAAAGGATGACCATGCCACATCATCACGCACGGTATTACCATTTTTGCCGGCTTTTGCTAACGGACAAATTCACAAGGTAGTCTTTTGTCACGAAGAAAAACCACATGTTTTTTCTTTTACTTGTCCCTTAAATAAAGGGATCTGTTTGTATATGTTTTAAAGAATTGGGAATAACTTTTTTTCCAATTTTTTCATCCTACGGTAGTTTCGCCCCTGGTGGAGATGCAAAATAAAAATGCATCTTTCACAACTCAGTGAATGAAGATATACTATCCATCAAGTGAACTAAACAACAGTCTTCGTAACTCAATGAACTAGCCACTATTGAACATTGTGGAATGTGAATGCCTAGTAAGGTCTCTTGTAGTGGTTAATTGAGTTTGGAATCAGATCACATTATAACGGGGCTTGCTGGATTTTGTTCACCATTTTTTTTTCCTTTTTTGTTTCAGTGTGGGTAAGGGTAAAAATGTATCCACTAGTAGGACAATGTGAGATGAGATAAAATAATAAATATCGGAGAAATAGAGAGGTACAAGGAGAGAAGATAGAAAATTTAAAAGAAAGGAAGAAACAAATTCAAGCATCATATTATTCCTAAGATCAATCAGTGATAACCATTGACAAACATAAGGTTAAACGTAGCCAAAAGAAAGAAAAATAAAAGAAGAAACCCAAATCTAACTTTCAAACATGTAATTTAAAGAAATTAATTGCTGATTTCAAATAAGATATACAATTTAAAGAAATTAATTGAGGAGCAGCAGTGAGCTAGAAAATTTTATACAGATGTAAGCATCAGTCCCTTAAAGAAGAAGATAGTCCAAAAATAATAGGAAACTGGAAAAAAGACGATAAGCATAGAAATATTACATTGGTACAATACAGACAAACAATACAAACCACATTACCAGCCAATAAGTCAATGCAAATATGATAGCTTAAAACACATAAAATTGAGGAAATAAACTAAATATGAGAGTTTTGATTCCCTGATATTGTAAATCTTCAACCATTCCCCAAAAATATGTTCATCATAGGCAAATTTCTAATTAAAGTCTAGGAGCAGTTATTATTGAAAGGTCATAAACAAGAGAGATTGCAAGATAAATAAATAAATACCTGGACGTATGCATATTTGTTAAAAAACCTAACAAGAGTCTCCACAAGATTGAAAAGAAAATCAACACAGCAAAGCAAACACTCGTTGTTGCCAATCTTTGACCGGATCCCCCTGATCTAAGTAAATTTTGAAACTAAAAGTTAAAACAATGAAAAGGCTAAAGAAAAACAATGAGAAAGAAACATGCAACCTTGACGTTGAGAGTGGTGAATCAACCAAAGAAAAGGCAACATCGGTGCTCTTACCTCCCACCTCAAAGTCCGAATAAAAGCCGTGAAGAGTGATCCATAGCAAATGCTGCCCAAAGATGTTGTCACAGCATACTGTAGAGACTTCAGCAGTGGGTTGTGAGGCATTGATACTGATTCTCGGCCATCATGAATAAGAACAAGAAACACCATCCCCGAAACTATCACATGCAATGTGTTACAAAGGACTGCGCCTGTCCAAAATAAGCTTACAGATAGAACCTGCAATATAAAGACAGCATAATTACTGTCGATATCCAATGGAATACACATCCTAACACTACTTCACTGCAATTAGGATTGCAGTAATGACAGACGAAATAAAGAGCAAAACTTGCCAGCTCACCAAAAGAAGCCACCAGCGTCCACTATCATCCATGCTTGAAGCAACAACACCAGCTGTCCCAAATGACCATATCCCCATCCACAAAAGCATGACTAGCATGAACACATATGCAACTCTCGTAACTTCAGGAAGACTCCACACCATCTTCACTGCTTTTTGCAGCACCAGCATGGTAAATGAAAGTCTACGGAAGAATAATATGTAGTCAGAGAAGACTTCAGAGGAATAACAAGGTGTCTCTTCAAGACAAGACTGCCAATATTTTGCTATTGGCGAAAACCACAGTTGAATGCAATGAGATAGCGTCTCTAATCATCTTCTAAATTTGTAAGTTATTGTAATAATTCAAAGATCATCATCTTAACGACGAACGTACAATGTTGTAAACCGTAAAATTTTCAGTGATGAATGGACCATGGAACAATAAACTGATAAAGCAAACTTATGTGAACGGCTAAAATATATCCCACCGCAGTAGATAAACATGTTTCACTTTTACAATACACCAAAGGCTTTTAAGATAATTTCAACTAAATAAACAATAATTTTCAAGCTCATACCTGTCTATAACTGATATAACATACAAGAACTGTAATGCAGCAGCAATTGCAAAAGAAACACCCCAGAAAAACTTATCGCACCAGAAACACAGAACACTGATCACAGCAAGGTAAGTAGTCAAAATGTGCACTGAAATCTTCAACATTTGGTTTGCCTGAGAACCAAGCAGCAGCAACCACATCCATCCAAGGAGAGCACCAATCCCACCAGCAACAGCATACATTGGCCAGTAGTCCTCTGTCAATCTGTCCTTATTCTCCACTACTCGATTTGTGTATCTATCGATATGAAGCCTATCTTTTTTCTTAAACCTATTGAGCCCAAGAACTGCGAGAAGAAATACTAAACCAATCAAATGAATTACAAATATTCCTAACCAGAAGACATCTCGCCAATGACGTGACTCAGATGGCAGTATTTGACTACCATCCGTACTTCTTCGACTTCTCCCACCAGCCTGAAATTGAAAAAAAAAAAAAAAAAAAGAGAGAATTAATCAAAAGCAAATTCAGAAAGCATCATAAAAAACAAAAAGCACTTTTCACGTTCTAAAAAACAAAACCACCGAGAAGATCCTTCTGTTTGTTTTAACCAAACATTACAAAATAAATACAAGAAAGCTTTTAATATTTGAAAGCCTGAAAGCCACTCTCAATCATACGAATAATATATTAATACATGTAACTAAGGCTCTGTTTGGCACTGTTGTCTAGCTATTGTGCGCGGGCACCAAAACAAAGTTGCTAAAGTATTTTGTAAACACTTACAATCGCAGTTCGGAAGGTAAGAATATGAATTATCATCTAATTTACTAAATGTCTAAATTAGAATTACAACATCACTTGGAAATTTTAAAGTTTCCATTTGTTGGATACTAACGAATCAAGAGGCAAGGAAACTATGAAACTAATATAACAAAGCTTAGCCTTTCAACGATAAATTACTTGACTAGAAAATTAAGCAAGCAATAACAAAAAGTATCATTATTTGCTAATTAAAAAAATTACTAAATATATAAACTAAAAAAGTCGGTCGCTAAAATCAAAGATCATAGGCAATAACAAATCGAGTAAAAATTAAATTTTGTTTTAGTAAACAGAGAAGTTATACGACTAGAGTGAAATGAGAGAACCTGATCGACGGCGGAGATTGAACCGGAATCGGAGGTGGAGGAGGGAGTAGGAGAGTCGCTCATTGCGGGAAGTTGAATTTGATCAGAGCATTGTGAGGATTTGATCAAACGGTGATAAATTGAGGAGTTTCGTCAACGGTAAACGGAGAGACATAATATAGAAATTACAGTGAAGAAATAAAGACGCGTTAAGAACAAACAAGGTTTTGATGATGGCAAAGTAGAAGAAGAAAGTCAAACTAAGAAATTGTTGATTAAATATTAAAAAAAAAAAAATTAAATGGAAGGGGAAAGAAGAAACTGAAACTCAAAGAAACATTGGACTTTTGAAAATTGAAAGGGATGCGTGTGTCCTCTTTCTTTTGCCTTAATGGGTTCAGTTCCTGTTCGGTTTTAAAAATAATTTTTTTAAATGAATTGAATTTACTCTTTATTCAATCAAACTTTTATCCCAATTTTATAATTGAAGTTGAATTCAAACTTTCAGACAAATTTCATCCGGTCTCAATTTTTTTAATTTAAACTATTCGGAATCTCGTGGCATATCCATCTGCATTATCTTCAAAAGTTTTTTTTTTTTTTTTTGGGGGTGATTTACATGGTCTTCATGAATTAAACAATTATTATTTGAGTTCTTTTAGCAAACACTTGTAAGGCAGCTGACGTGGAAGGTGGAATAATAAATAATAAAGCTAAATCCAGCGAGGAAGTCATGAGCCATCATTCATGATGGTTCTAAATTGCCATCTTATTGGTTTGATATTATAAGATTCATGATTTGATCTTCACATCTTAAATTCGAATCTAAAAAATATATTTTTATCTATTTTATTTAAATTCGAATAATTTAACAACGATATTTTCTAACTTTTCAAAATAAAAATTCATCATGATTACAGGTGATGCATGCTAAAAAAGTTTATGCACACCCAGGGTGCTCGTCCACTTTACACCGTTGCTTGAGCAGCTTGTTTATTCCCATTTTTTTTCTTGGCGCGTGTATCAACGCGTTAAATGCTCGGGTGACGAAATGCATTAGAGACGAGCCGCCGGAACCGTAAATTTTGGTATTATATTGCTACTGTTACAAACAGTTGGGCTGTTAATGCAAATCCTCTTTCTTACTTACTTAGTTTCTTTCTTACATAACAACCACAACAACTGCTGGGAAAGGAACAGTTTCAAGTAGTTCCTCATCCATTCACAACAATTAATGCCATTTCGTAGCTGTCCAATTATAACTTACCACGTCACCATTAAAGTGGTTTAACCGGTGTTTTAAAGGTTATATCCGACTGTCGAGTTCAACAAATCGAATCAAGAATTAATCGTAAATTCAGTCGGATTGAACATTCAAAATATACCCTCAAATCACACACACTTTTTTTACTTATAGGTGGCAAGTAGATACAATTTTTTTTTTTTTTTTTTATTTTGAATTGACATAAAATAACATAGTTAATCGTATTGTGTTCGTAATCATATTGTATCCGTTCAAAAACCAACGCAAATCTGTTTATGGTACAATTAATATTCATGTTATCATGTCGTGTCAATATTTTTACTCGTTGATTTGTATATAAATTTATCGTGTTATAATCAGATAATTGTATATAATTATTTCGTAATCATGTCTTAATCGCGCCAAATATGAATTGACTTGTTTTTATTATTGGGTAATCATATTGTGTTGTGTCGACAAGTTTAATAAACAGATCGTATTTGTATTCAAAAACTCTAACAATATTATTAAATATATTGTATTCATATTTACTTAAATTTAACATGACACAATGCGATAACACAAATTTTCACCTATAATTCTAAAGTATATGAACATAATCCAATTATAATATACAAACAATACAAACTAATTTCATTAATTTTTTTAAGGTCGAAATTATTCATTATTATTGTGAGAAACTAAGAAACCGAGAGAGAGTTTGAAGAAAATATTATTTTTCTTAACTTTTAGGTGAGAACATATGTTGCCTTTATATAGGCTTACAAGCTCGGATATTTCGGGAATATATCTGTTACAATATTATGGTAATAATGTATAATTGATTACAAAATCAATTATAATCAATTGGCTTAATTATAATTGATTATAATTGACAACATATCTTGCCATATCTTAACATCTCCCCTCAAACTCAAGGTGGTAGTAGAGGAACCAGCTTGAGTTTGGAAACAAGAGTGAGAAAGCGGCTGGGAAGAAATGACTTAGTGAAAACCGCCAATTGGTCAGCGGATCGGAGATAAATCAACTGAATAGTGCCCTGAATAATATGTTGACGTATGAGTGACAATAAATCTCGATATGTTTGGTTCGCTCATGAAAGACATCATTATGAGCGATTTGAATAGCACTCTGGTTGTCACAGTAAAGTCTGATAGAAGGTGGTTGAGGGGCACCAATATCCTCCAACAACCATCGTAACCATAATAGCTCGGCTGTAGTATCAGCAAGAGCCCTATACTCAGCCTCAGTACTAGAACGAGCAACAAGAGTCTATTTCTTACTACGCCAAGATATAAGAGAGTCACCGAGAAATAGGCAATAGCTAGTGGTGGATCGACGATCGGTAGGATCGCCCGCCCAATCTGAGTCTGAATAAGCACGAAGCTCAATGGAAGAATGAGAGGAAAAGTGAAGACCGTAGAAGAAAGTGCCCTTAAGATAGCGAAGTATACGAAGCACAACAACATAATGTGTGGAACGAGGAGCAGCCATGAACTGACTAACAATGTGAACAGCATAAGCAATATCAGGTCGAGTCACTGTAAGATAAATGAGGCTACCAACTAATTGACGGTAGAGAGTATGATCATCCAGAGAGGTTCCATCCATAGGCGTAAGTCGAACATTATACTCAATGTGGGTAGGAGTTGTCTTGCTGTCGGTCAGACCAGCTCGAGAAATGAGATCATAGGCATATTTTGCATGGGAAAGATAATATCCATCATCAGAGGAGGTAACTTCAAGACCGAGAAAGTAGCTCAGAATACCGAGATCTTTCATCTCAAATTGGCTACTAAGAGACTGTTTGAGATCAGTGATTTCAGAAGTATCATCACCAGTAATAACCATGTCATCAACATAAAGAAGTAACAAGATAATACTGTTATCAGATTTACGAATAAACAAAGCCGAGTCATGTGGGCTGGAGGTGAACCCAAGCTGATGAATAACAGTACTAAATTTGTCAAACCATGCCCGAAGAACTTGCTTCAGACCATAGAGAGCCTGTCGTAGGCGGCACACTTTCTTTGATGGATGAGAAAGACCAGGAGGTGGTTTCATATACACTTCTTCAGAAAGAACACCATTGAGAAACACATTCTTAACATCCATCTGAAACAAACTCCATTTCCGAATAGCAGCAATAGCAAGTAAGTTGCGGACTGATGTGAGACGAGCAACTGGAGCAAAGGTTTCCTCATAATCAACCTCATATTCTTGTGTAAAGCCCTTGGCAACAAGACGTGCTTTATAGCGTTCAACAGAGCCATCTGAACGAGTTTTAATCTTATACACCCATTTACACCCCCACAAGAGTTTTACCAGCAGGAAGGTCAACTAAGTCCCAAGTACCGGTCTTGTCCAACGCATGTAATTCTTCGTGCATAGCTTGCTGCCAATGAGGATTAGTGGATGCTTCTTTATAGGACTGTGGTTCTTGTAAGGAAACAATAGCAGAGAAACAGTGATATCGGTTAAGATAAGGAGGATGATGTCTTACTCGAGTATGATAACGAGAAGAGGATGCATCAAGGTGGTTTTCTATCTCAACAGGAGTAGTAGTAGGATCAGCAGACGAGGCGGCATCAGGAGCATGCATGAAAGTAGATTGGTCATCGGTAGGCTCGTCCATGTGTCCTGCATCATCATTAATGGGAAACAACTCTATAGATGGGTTAGTAAATAATGGAAGGTGGGATGAGGAAGACACTTTGAAGTCGGAAAGAGATGAAACTATTGTGTGTTCCCAGAAGACGACATGACGAGAGATTCAAAGTTTTTATGACACAGGATCCCAACAACGATAGCCTTCGTGTACGATACCATAACCTAGAAAACAACATAATCGAGCATGAGGTTCTAACTTGTGATGTTCAGTTGGAGGGAGAAGGACAAAGCATGCACACCCAAAAACTTTAAGAAGCTCATAGGAATGTGAAAGACCATGTAAGCTCTCATATGGAGACTTGTGGACGACATAAGAGGGTATTCGATTGATAATATAAACGGCTGTGAGGGCGGCCTCACCCCAAAATTTCTCGGGGCAAGAGGATGAAACGAGCATGGATCGGACTGTATCTAGAATATGACGATGTTTACGTTCAGCTCGTCCATTTTGTTGAGATGTATATGGACATGATCGTTGGACTTGTGTACCGTGATCGGTGAGGAATGATTGAAGCTTAGAGTCAAGATATTCCATAGCATTTTCGGTGCGTAGTATTTTGATGGTTTTGGAGAATTGAGTTTTGACCATTTTGGCAAAGTCAATGTAAAACTGGGGAAGTTCGGACCGCTGTTTCATGAGAAATATCCAGGTAAAACACGAATAATCATCAATGAATATCAAAAAATATCTTGACCCCCCATAGTGGGTGTAGGTGAGGGACCCCATATATCAGAATGAATTAAATCAAAACGAGCAGTCGAAATAGACTGATTATTATTAAAAGACAAAGCTGGTTGTTTGCCAAGCTGACAAGAAACACAATGTAAATCTTTGACTGTAATAGAACCTAAAGACCCATTGGAAATAAAAGGACGAGGTTTACTTAAGGAAACATGACTGAGACGCAGATGCCAGAGATGAAGAGAAAAATAGCTAGTTGCAGCACATAACTGGGAGATACGAGTGGAAGGAAGATGCAGGGAAGTGAGCTCAAATAGACGTCCAATTCTACGGCATGTCCCAAGAATCTGTCCCGTCTGCGGATCCTGTACACGACAACCATTGGAAGAAAAAATGAGTTCAAGGCCAAGTTCACATAATTGTCCAACAGAAATAAGATTAAATGTAAGCTTGGGAATTAAAAAAAGTGTTGGGTAGTGTGAGTGTAGAGGTAGTAATTTTTCCAGTTTGACTGACATTCATTTGTGAGCCGTCGGCAGTATGTATCGGCGGTGCAGTTGTGTTTAGATCTAAAATGGAGAAAAAATGAGGTTGAGAAGTCATGTGATTACAACAACCAGAATAAAAAAAAACCAAGAGGAATTACCTGATGCAGTAGACAAGGCAGTGGAAGTACCAGGAGGAATGAAAAGTATTTGTCTAAGAAGGGATTCTAAGTTACCAGTAGGCATAGGAGAGGAAGAAGGGATACTGACGTCATTGGCGGCAGCAGCAGCTATCACATGCCTCAGAGGTTGACCGGGTCGGGGAGGACGAGTGGGGCAATGTTCAATTGTGTGTCCAGACAGCTTGCAGTAGCGGCAATCCATCTTAGTGGGGCAATGGGATGCAACATGGCATTTTTTCTTGCATTTGTGACATTCAGTAAGGCTGCATTCAGTTAAAGTATGTCCAGATTCATTGCATGTACGACATATCTTGGGACCACCTCTGAATGAGTGTTTGTTGGCAGCGGCAAGCACGATATCATTTCGATGAGGCTTAAGTAACCCTAATCTGGTTTCATCAGACAATAAACGAGAGACAGCAGCCTCCAATATAGGCAGGGGAGTCTGATGTAATAAAGAAGCTCTGCAAGATTCAAAGTCATCAGTAAGAGCCATAAGAAATTGAATCTCATTCGCTCACGGTGTGCAGTATATTTGGCCGCATCAACAGCACAATCCATCGGAGGTTCTGAAAGAGCAAGTTGATCCCAAACAGTCTCCATTTTAGCAAGAAAGCTGGTAATAGGCTGACCTCTATCCTGTTTTAAATTATGCAACTCCTCCCACAATTGGTACTGACTAGAGAGATCAAAGGTAGTGTATCACATTTCAAGTAAATCCCATACTTCTTTGGCAGTGTCATAGCGCCCAAGTTGGTGGTGAATAGAGGGAGTAGAAGTATATCGAAACCATGTCAGAATCTGATGATTCTTACTATCCCAATCCTCAAGACGATCCGCAAACTTATCATCAGGCTCATCAACACTCTGGTTGGGGAGCTTGATATCGCTGTAACATAGCGCCATAACTTTCGGCTTGAGAAAACTGCGCATCCCCTGAACCCAGAGACAGTAGTTTGAACCTGTGAGAATGGTAGGAATGTGCTGCATAACATCAGATTTGTCCATTTGGAAAATTTTAGAAAAGTCCTCGAAAAATTTCAAAAAAGCCCTAAAGATTTGGAAATATCAGAAAACTAAGGAAGTTTGCAAATCTAACACTTTAGTCTAAATCAACAACAAGAATCTGAATCGGAGTGCCGGTGGTGGAATCAGAGGCAGGCAAGGACGAGGAGTGCAATGGTGGTGGTCGTGGAGCACCACTCACCGTATCGGAGGAGGATCAGAGGGGTAAAATTGGCGGTTTGGTGGTAGCAATAGGGCGTGGACGGCAAAATTGGAGGCTCCAAGTATGGGGCTTTTGGTCGTGGGCTTAAGGGGAGTTGAATGGTGGTAGTTGTAGGTGGTGAGAAGGTCGGAGATGCTGCCGGAGAGAGGATTTGCGTCGCGCCAATGAGGGGCTCGGTGGGGAGGTTGACGGCGCGGCTGGGGTTCAACGGTGGGCGTGCAAGCTCGCCGGAGATGAAGGAGTGGATGGCGGTCGTGGGTGGGGGAGATTCTGTCGTGGGTGGTGGTATTGGTGGCTAGGGTTTGTAGTGATTAGGGATTGGAGAAGAAAACTAATGGGTAGTGTTTGGGAACAAGGATAAGAAGGACCTGGAGTGGAACAACTTTACAAGGGACTGTTTGGAAACAGTAACTGAGGGATGAATCTAGGCGTCTGATATCATGTGAGAAACTGAGAAACCGAGAGAGAGTTTGAAGAAAATATTGTTTTTCTTAACTTTTAGGTGAGAACATATGTTGCCTTTATATAGGCTTACAAGCTCGGATATTTCGGGAAGATATCCGTTACAATATTATGGTAATAATGTACAATTAATTACAAAATCAATTATAATCAATTGGCTTAATTACAATTGATTATAATTGGCAACATATCTTGTCATATCTTAACAATTATTAATAATACTTACATTGGTTTCAAAATTAAAGTGAATGCCTTCTATTTTAAATAGTGACGAATAATACTATGAAATATGAATGTCACAGTTGTAAATATGTTTTTTTAAAGCCAAAATCACAAACTATATGTACAATACAAGTTATTTTTTTATATATTAATATGGCATAAACAATATTAGTTGTATGAAAACAGCATATAGTGATCTTTTTTTTTACTATTGTTTTATGTTTCATTCAACCAATACCACCTTAACGCCAAAAATTAAGTTTTTAAAGGTGGAATAAGTAAATCACAAAATCAATGAAATTTATATATATAATATAATTTATTTACATTCTTATATTTGTATTATTGTTATTAATTATAACCCAATAAAACCTGCACAAGAGGGTCTATCAACATTTGTTATCTTTTTTTTTTTAAAATTATCTTTTTTACTCTTATAAATTATAAAAAATTTCCCTCATATAGCCTTTTAGCTTCGCCTTAATTGTAGGATCATCTATCTCCATACCCAAGTCACCAACCATAATTCCTTTATACCTTTGTGTAAAATCACAATTTCACAAAATTGTTGGTATCTTTATTTTATAATTGTAGGTCACTAACAATTAAAGAAATGTATTCACTGTTTAATGCAAAATATGCATTTTTCTTTCTTTCTTTCTTTCATTCTTTTTTTTTTTTTTTGAATGCTCAAACTATTTGTTGATTTATACGGTATTTCCCCTTTTTACGTTTGGCAGAATGGTTTTTGTAGATACTTGATTTTAACGTACTAAGTCACGTGTCGCTCTATAAATAAAATTTTCGCAGTAAAACTCCTTAATGGAACTCTGCTTACAGTGAGACCTAGCCATCAGTCCGGTTCGGTTCCGATTCCACACTTGTGGAACCGAGACAGGAACCGAACTGTTCGATTCCGGTTCCCTTCGATTTTTTTTTTAATTTCAATAATGATTTTTTTAAAAAAATGAGTTTAAAAAATTTATTTAAAATTATGAATCTGAATTTAGATTACATTAAATTAAAAATAAAATTAAAGAGCTTAAACTTAAATTTTTAAAAACTTAAGTTGTCTACGTATCCTCAAGGGATGAAAAGAATCAAAGCTCACGTAGTTCCATTACATTTTAAAGATAATTTCTCATTACAATTTATAATTATTTACTGATCAATCATCATAATTATCAGTGTTTGTTGATCTATCAGCTCTCGTTTCGCTTGCACTTGCAGATGCATTGTCGAACAAGTCTTCAAAATCATGGGGGATATCTTCTTGTTACCTCATATCAGCACGGGTCCAATCATCCACACATGATATTGCTTGTAAAGTTCTTGGATGTAATGAAGATCGTCTCGCTTCCAATATATTGTCTCCTAAGCTGAAGGCTTACTCAACCGCAACAGTGGAAACAGGTGCTGTCGGCACCTCTTTAGCAATAATTGATAATACATGAAATATATTTTTATGTCGGTTTCACCAGTTAAGTACTTGAAATTTTTTACTCACTAAACTTTCAGTAGGAAACTTGAAATTGGTAGATAAATAATTATCTAATTCCGGGTTGTTAGTCGTATTATCCCTATGTTAATTTCGTTGTAGTAACCAACGATCATCTACGCTAAGTCTTGAATGTATTACGGGTTCGCTACTACTAGATTGTCCTACTGATTGCAAGTTATATCTACTAACAAAATCATTGAATAAATCTATTAAATCAATTTTTATTCTATCTATTATTCTTGTAATATTAATTTCATTAATTATTTCTAAATATTCATAGTAAGCTTGTAAGGCACTAATCAAATGTTCTAATTTAAATCTAGGATAAAAAACTGTGGCAATAAGAGAAAATAATGGAATGCCTTTAAAATAATTCAACCATTTTCGTTTCATAATAGAAATAGCTTCAATTAAAACAATATCATTAGGATCAGAACTTTCAGTATGCTAAGATAGAGTACCAACAATATTTAAACTTTCAATAAGAAATAAATGTGTTGTAGGATAATAAACTCTGCTAAAAATATTTGTAGCATCATTAAAAACTTTTAAAATATCTAAACAAAATTCAAAAATATCCCATTGACTAGGAAAAAGTGTGATATGTTGAACATATTGAAAAAAAAAAATTACATAATGCATCTTTGTATTGGAAAGGTTGACATAAAAGAATATAAGTTGAATTCCAACGTGTTGGAACATCTCGTTAAAATTTTATCGCTTTAATCTATTTAATTTTCAAAACTTGGCTCATTCTCTCATAACTTGAGAATATGACCAATTACAATTAAGTGCAATTTTAATAGGATCAATGAAATGTGCTAAACAAGTCAGAACATTTTGAACACATAAATTAAGGACATGGCATGAACATGAAAAAATCGACCCCCCAAATTTGGTTCGCATATTTCTTTTAAATCTCTAATTGATGCTGTCACACCCGTCCCCTTAGGTAGGGTAGGGGTGAGACGGAGACTGGAAACTGGCAGAGTTTCCCCT
>SKCR01028709.1:0-86977 GCA_019454045.1 Zanthoxylum bungeanum | reverse complement strand
TTCGCCATTCTTACTTTAGTATTCACATGATTTCATTGCTTAAATGATCTTGGGATGTTCTTAGAGACTAACACTCTCAATCAGGCGTCATGAAGCACGTAAAAATTAAGGCTCTAACTTGAATTTTCACTACAATGTGTCGCAACCCGCTGATCAGTATTGAGACGCGCAAGCTGACTTTAGAATATGGCCCGATTTTGCTATAAATTTGCTAAATAAAGTTGAGTTTATTAATTATAGTACTTAGTGTGAGTTTGATTTCAATCTCTGTGGGTTCAACACTCCTACTTATTTTTTACTAAAACTTGACACCGTATACTTGCGATACGATAATCTCACAACAAGTTTTTGACGCCGTTGTCGGAGATTGTTTAATTTTTTCACGTTAATACTATTACCAAGTAACCTTAACTTTAATTTAGATTTTTTATTTTATTTTATATTTATTTTAGCGCTTATGAAATTTTGTGTAATTCAAAACAAGCATTATAAAATCCTATACTCTAACCCATTCTTATAATGATGCAGAGTGCTGTCTGTCAAGGTCAGGATAAGATAAGGCTTTCAATGATCACTATATTATGAGAAGAGTCCTAATTGGAGTAAAGACATATTGTTTTTCATAGTAGATCACTTATTTCAAGTAAGAAGTGATGTCACTTCCATGAGAATTGTAAGATTGGATTTTTTAAAGTACTTGATAAAGTTAGGACCGATATTCTTGGCCGAATTGAACACAACCGTAGAACGGGAAATGGTCGAAGTTAAGCTGTGTGATGGCTATTGTCTTGGTTTACATCAACAGTGGAACAATTCAAGACTATGGGTCACTGGTTCGCCAAGTAAATCCGATTGTTATTCACTAGGAAAGATTCATGGTGAAAACTACCAATTCCGATGTAATTTTATTTCACTAAAACTCTCTTAAATGTCTGCAATAATATTTAGATAATTATAGGGGATTGTAGGAAATTCTTGACACACTCAAAAAGTGGTTCTTTACTCCCAAGTATAAGAGTGTCGAAGTAATAAAATAACCTAGTAAGTCCGGGGTCGAAACACAAGGAATAAATTTAGTAAAATAAAATAATAATTCTAGTGAAAAATATAAAAGATTGAATTGTTTGAAGTGATTGATAATTTTAAATTGGACTGCAACAATAAAATAAAATGTTGGGGTTAATAGATCCACTTTTAATATTTCAAATTTAGAAATCTTACTTTTTATAATATATAAATTGTCATTATTACCCAATTAATTTATTTCAGGAATTAATTATGCCAAAACATATAAAACCAGTCATAAAGGCGGTGATGACATTTATCTATAATAAGTTCAGTTAGGTACTCAATTATGCTAAATAAATAAAACAAGCCATATAGACGGTAACAAAGTTTGTCAATAATTAATTCAGATTTAAATTAAATATTCGTCTTTAGATTACAATTCATATATTATAATATGTGTAAGATTAATTTATATTCTCATATTAAAAGCTTCACCCTTTAACTCACCAAGATGAAATTAGCTACTCATGATTTGAATAAAAACATGCATAATTTTATTATTGAAAGGAAAAAAAGAAATTATAACAAAGCTTGAAAAATAAAACACACAAGAGCTAGATCTCCACAATTTTTCAGAGATAATTATGGAATTCATGCTGATTTTCTAAGGTACTGAGCACCTCTATTTATAGTAGAGGGCTCATCACCCTCCATGCAAAATTACAAAATTACAATTTGCATGTTTTGTGGGAAGTGACAATCCACCGAAAGGTCAATGTCATTTCCCACCTTTTATATATATATATATATAAACCTCAGACCTAGAAAACTTGTAAATATCAAAGTTGTAGATATTTGAGTATTCTTTTATCTGGATCTTGAATCGCCTAAATCCGATATCAGAGTAAAAATATGAATATATATATATATATATATCTAAAAACTTGTAAGAAAATTTTATTTTCGAAAATAACATAAAAATTACTTTTGCCCATGAGCATTTAATTCTTGCACATTTATCCCAGCCCCACTTCACCTTTATCAATAGAGAATTGAATGGTCTTTTTCAAGCAACAACAGGAAATTGGTTGCTCTTTCATTAGTAAAAAAATGACTGCCACTAACAAAAAATAAATTAAGGAATATAAATAATAGAACATAATTTCTATTATAAAGCAATGAATCTACAAGTTAATCTAATTTTAGTTGCTTGCATTTTGAGACTTTCAGTCATTTTTCAGAATATTTGTTTAAATATGAAAAAAATAGTAAAAGGTTGTTTCTATTACCACCTTCAAGATTTTTATCCAAATTGTCAAAAGTAAATAAACCTTTGACTAATCATTTATTTTTTGCATATAATTTTTTGAATCACGAATTGAATATTGCATTAAATATTTAGGTCTTTTGGGAAAAATATATATAATAATAGACTTTTTATTCAAACAAAATAAAAAAGAATTACATCCTCTTAAAAATTAAACACTATTATTTTCTTTTAATTGAACCAAAACATATTGTGTGGATACCAATTAGTCGACTAGATTTTTTTTTTTTTTTTTTTTTTTTTTTGTATTGGAATAAGGATATTAAGACACATTTTGTGATTTATTTGAAAAAAGAGAAGAAAAAGGAAATTAAGATGTTTTTTTTTTTTTGGAATCGTTGGAAATCTCGTCGCCAAACTACCCCTTCCGAGCTTAAGGGTAGCAGGTAAACTCCTGATTGTCTCAGGCTCTTACAAGAAAAGCATTTCATGGATTCGAACCCAAAACTTCAAGATCAGATCCTGAACCTTATACCACCAAATCACGCCCCTTATGGACAAAATAAATCAATATGCTTTTAAGAAAAAAAGGAAAAAAATTGGTGTAATTGAACAATTATAGATTTAAAAAAAAAAAAAAAAAAATTTGTGATATGGCCTTGCGGATGCTAGAGACATACTTGAGAATCTAAGGAATGTGGTGGTGCCTTTGCAGGAACAAATGTTCACTCTCCGTTTCTTTCAAGCATCCAGAGAATACGAGGCATTTAAGGATATGATTTGTATTATGTGATTCAAGTTAAGCCCGTTACACTGTAGTAGCCAAAGCCCTCATCACTTTCTTAACATCCCCAAGATGTAAATATATACACTTGTAGGACAACCTAGATTCATTTATTCGTTCAATTCGATTCGATTCGATTCGATTCGATTCGCTTTAGAGCGAATACATATTTGAAAAAATAGATTTGTTTAATAAATGAGTCAATTCAATTCGGTTCGTTTATTAAACGAATCAAATACGAATTTAAGCTCATTTATTCATTTATGATTCGTTTTATTATTTTCTTTTACTAGTTATTGTTATTTTTCAATTAAGATTCAAGGAATTATGACTAATTATCATTGAAAAAATATATTATCTATATTCGGTGAACTATTTTTAGTAAGTATATTAATTACGTATTTTATATGTGTATATTTATAAAGAATTAATGTAAATAAATTATAGTAATTTATATTATTGAATAATATTATGATTAAGCTAATATTCATATTTGATTTGTTTAATAAACGAATCGAATACGAATCCTGATATTATGATTCGTTTTATAAATGAATAGAATATGAATCCATCACATTTGATTTGATTCGTTTAGGATTCGATTCATTTATAATTCAATATAAATTCGATTCGTCAATTCGTTTTGCCACCCTAAACCAAATTCTTGTCATAACATATGGTCAAAAATTAAAACATCACATGTGTAGTCTAGCTATTTGAAATAGAGATAGAGACCTATTTGATTCAAATAAACAAATTATATATTTAATTGATAAAATTTAAAACTTAAGGATCAATATGTTATTTTTTAATTGTGAAAAAAAATAAAGGTATATTATCAGTAATATACATCAAGAATATCACATTGTCAAAAATATATAATTTTTCTAATTTTGTTCTTTAGTGCATTTAAGGGTGCGTTTGATAGAAAGTATTGTTAGAGAATATAAGTTATAATAATATCATATTGTGAGATTATAATTTTGTGAGCGTTAACATTAATCTTAACTTACCCGTTTGATGAAATGTTAAAAATTAGTGTGAACGTTAGCGCAACGTTAACGTTAAAACTCCATCAACGCTCAATTAAACGCATAAGTGTACAAATTTTGAGTATATGATTGATAACTACAATTAATTATTTTTATTAACGGATTGGTGGACAATAAGATGGATTGGTAAATAAAATTAGATGAAGGGTGTATTTTTAATAAAGAGGGTCTTAAAGAGAGAGAGAGAGAAAGAGAAAGAAGTCCATTTAAGCAAAAGAAAGCCAACCTGGACGGTGCCGTCGTCACCGGATCTTTTTGGCTTAAAATAACGACTTTTGTCTGTACAAACTCTCTCTATCCATAATTCTGTCAAATAACTCTCCTCTTTTCACATCATCATCATCATCATCATCCCAATTCATTTTCCCCCTTTCCCTCTCTTTCTTCTGAATTACAATTCTCAAAAGCCCCCCCTCCCTCCCCTCCCCACAAAAAAAAAAAAAAAAAAGATTGGGAGTGAGAGAGAGAGAGCCCATAACCCGCAACACATACACACACAACGTCCTCAATTGTTCACTTTTCTTTCTCTTTTTCCCAGTATCTTTATTGCCAGCTCGTCTTTTTTTCCCCAAAACCTATCATAACCATCACACACATAGAGATCTATCTTTTTCAGGTACTTTTTTTTTTTTTTTTTTCTCTCTCTCTCTGATTTCTTTTGCTGTTTGTTGATCTGGGTATTTTTTATTTTGTTTTATTTTTAGTGGGTTGTTTTTTGTTTATGTTATATATGTTTTGATCTGGTAATTTGAAGTTTTAGTTGTTTGCTTGTTTGTTGTCTTTCGGCTTCTTGATGATTTTCATTTTTTGTTGGTTTGTTGTTGTTCATTAATTACACTTTTTGATCTGAGCTGGTGATAATTTTTGGTTGTTTAATTGTTTGTTGTCATGATTTTCAATTTTTGCTTGTTGTTCATTAATAACACCTTTTGATCTCTTTGTATGTTTATACCATTTCGACTTAGATGATTCTATTATGCTATAGTTGTGGAAACGATGAGATTTGTTACTTCGGTGGGAGCTTAATGATCTTACTTTTGAGCTAAATTTTGCAACAAAATCAGTTGAATTTTTGAATGCATCAGAAGGGCCAATTGTGATTGCTGATTGATGAGCCTAGTGCTTCAATACTATTGCTGTTTAAAATAGTGAAAAGTTTTAAGATAAATGGAATGCTTTGAGAGGATTGCTCTTGAATAGTTGGATTTGGGTATCTTTTTGAATAGTTGGATTTGGGGATATCGTTTTGAATAGTTGGATTTGGGGATATCGTGAATCAATGAAATACTGATTGAGGGTCTTCTTAAGATTTTACATGATTGCCAAGGGACTTCGCACTTCGGGAATCTTGCATGCTATGTTCTATTTTTACTTGGGAAATTAGACTACTTGGGGGTGTGGCATTGGCGATTCTTGTTATGAACTGTAGTCTGTATATTCCATTGAATAGTATATTCATGAAAAATCATCAAACATCCAGGAATATATAGATATATATAAACATAAATGTGCTCATTTTTTATACATGAGAATTTAAGATCCTTTAGCATTTGTAGTCTTTTAATGTAAGCTTGCCAGATTTCCGGTAGAAAAGGACAGAGTATGCTGGCTGACAAGTTGTCTTTGCATATCCAATTAGCACCTTGTGGTTTAGGTACATTTTTGCAGAAACCTCAAACTTACTTGGGGGTCAACTTGTGGAAACTTATTATTTATATAATTTGTCAAACTAAATTTGGATTTGTTAAGTGAGGACTTTTGGAATATTATATGATCTCTGGACCTATACTACGAGAATTCAAAATTAGTTTGAAGGATTTCGAAATAAACAAGTGATTCCATGTTGTAGAGATTTGGTAATGCAGCTAGGAATAGTGGAAGTTAAGAACATCTTAGGACAATATAACTTTGTGTGATTTATGGAATTTCCCTTAAATCTTACATATACCAGAATAACGGAAAGAAGAAAGATGAGGGAATGAATAATTTTGTTGTCCTTAAGGCATCAAAGTGGACATGTGCTTTAAGGTTCTTGTCTACAGGATGAAAGTTTGTCCTATTCGTTTTCTCTTTGAGAGTATCAAAGACTTGATGCATGTGCTTAGCTTTACAAAGTTTTTGTAACTTGATATGAATTGATGATGACATTTGATTATTTTGTCACTTAAAGGATCTAGTGAGAATTTCTGTGGGGGAAGTCAGATTGCCATTCGGCTCAAACTTGAAGGGATGATCCTGTAGTTATGGACGATGCAAAAATCAGCTTGACTTGCCATTAAAAGGACCTAGAGAGCTAGTTTCAATCTCATAACATTAGCTAACGATCCTGTGAAAAAGGAGAGCTTAAACTGTTTCTGAGAATAAAGTGCTTGAAAATGTAAATTAGGTATATATTACTGAAGCTGTGCGTTAAAATTTACACTTATCACTCTGAACATATTATATTATTTTTGATTAGGTAGCTAGCCTTGAAATTAGATAAATTATGATCTTATCGAAAAAGAAAAAAGAAAATGGATAATAAGATAGTGCATTTTTCACTTTATCTTACATTTGAAAGTACAGTATTTCCATTACTCCTTTATTTTTCTTCCAGTGATGGTTGCCACAATATAAGCAAGATAGATTTGTGTATTTTCTGTTTGTAATTTGATTACCTATTATACAGGGAAGAAACATAAATTGTCCACCAGTATGATTGTTTCAATGTGATATGTTAATTTAGATTGTGACATTTTTAATCACGCATTTTAATTATTGATCCTAAGTTGCGGTATTTAGTTATTTACATTTTCTTGATCCTCTTGTAATCTCTCATAGTTTCTCTGTTGCAGTGAGTTTTTTGCAATTTCAAGGTAGCAAAATCCTCGAGTCTCTATTCTATTTGTGATTAGAATAACAGTAATAAAGAAGGATCTTCGAACATGTCTACCTCTGCAAAATCTTTGGATCCTGCATTTCAAGGAGCAGGTCAGAGAGTGTATCCTTATATGACTAAGAACTTCTTAATTTAAGAACTAGTAGACTCATTCACACAAACACGTGGGAGAGAGAATGCATAGGAAGTGTAAAATTAAAACCTTTCTTAGTAACCTCATACTTATTTGCTTACAAAGTGTTATATACCGTGACCTGGACTTGAGTTGTGCTCATATGTGAATTTTCTTATTAATTTGTTGAATGTTGGCATGCATTGCTTTTCCATTTAAGATTGTCAAACTTAACAACACACAGCGGTACTGAAATTTGGCGAATTGAGAATTTTCAACCGGTACCTTTGCCTAAATCTGAATATGGAAAATTCTATATGGGGGATTGCTACATTATCTTGCAGGTAAGATGAGTCTTGACTGCTCTCTTTCTTACATTTTCTTTTTTCATTTTTGTTATTTATGTATGTATCTATATTTTTTTTTTAATGAGTATGTATCTGTATTTGAATGCTGAAAAACGAATCCAAATTTTTATATTTATTTCTTGTAACATTCAATTTTATATATACTTTTTGTTAATCTTTGTTAAAATTAAAATAATTTTAAGAAAATATAAAGACCACATTTCCAAGGCAAAAAGGGGGGAAAAACTGATGGGAAGCATACTATCAATACACGTGTTTAAGAAAAGAGTTTTTATTGTTTTCTTTCATGCATAATGTATGTTAGTGATATTATCACATTTGTGTGAGAGATAGAATAGCTCATAATTTTTTATGATACACAACCATATATAACGCATACATAACCAATAGTTTTATTGAAAAAAAATTGAAGTTATTTCTTTCATTTCTTTAATAAAATTTAGATAATTGTATCTTAGTCAGCATAAAATAAAATAAAATTTATAAGTTCACTTTTCGTTTATTGTTTTAAGTTCAATAATTTACTGGAATCAAATAGCTACAATATTTCTATGACATCAAAATGAAAAGGCATAGGTAAATATTATAAATAGGAGTGGGGACAGTCCGGCTCAGTTCCATTTTGGCCATTACTGAACTAGATTGAATGCAAATTGTTTCTGTTCAATAGAAATCGAACCTGCCAGTCCAAATCTGAAAGAGTTGAAACTTGAAAGGTATTTTGAGAAAATAAAAACCGATTTTGCTAGATTAAACCAGCCACTCCTATTGCAGGTCAGTTTGATTCCAGGGAATTTGTCCTACCCTTTACTTTAAAGTGCTTACCGTAATTTTTAAAATCTTCAAACTCAGAAATATATGCCATTCTATTACCTTCTATCCTACATGCACTATCTGTAAAATTTATGGTGAAAAAATGGTTGATGATAAATAGTGATATTAATTAATTAGTATTTTATCCAATGTGTTCATTATCATCTCTTCCTCAAGAATTTCTTAAAGATGTAGGCTCCAATTTCTTTTCCTGGCTACCAATCTTACAGTTATCAATTGTTCTAAAAGAAAATGAAAACAACAATTTTTTTTAATTTAATAAAAGAGATTCAACTCGTGATACATATATCTGTAGACAACACCTGGCAAAGGAGGCGCTTATCTGTATGACATACATTTCTGGATTGGAAAAGATACAAGTCAGGTATGCTTTTAGTGATTTTTATCTTTGTTTTCCATTCAAATCTTTACTGGCCTGAAATTTATGCTTCTTTAGAATGAACACTTGATATGAAAATGCTGTAACCACTTGGCACAGGATGAAGCTGGAACAGCAGCTATTAAAACTGTTGAACTTGATGCTGTTCTTGGAGGGCGTGCAGTTCAGCACAGGGAACTTCAAGGCCATGAATCTGACAAATTTTTGTCCTATTTTAAGCCTTGTATTATACCACTGGAGGGGGGTGTTGCATCTGGATTTAAAAAAACTGAGGAAGAAGAGTTTGAAACACGATTATATGTATGCAAAGGAAAACGTGTTGTCAGAATGAAACAGGTATTGCATGCTCTAAATATGTACATCTCATAAACTTGCAAAATTATTACCAGTTTGGATTTTAATATTCTGTGGTTCAAGAAATCATTATCCACATTTTGCTTTTGCAGGTTCCTTTTGCTAGGTCTTCACTAAATCATGATGATGTGTTTATCTTGGACACTAAGGATAAGATTTATCAGTTCAATGGAGCAAATTCCAATATCCAGGAAAGGGCTAAGGCTTTAGAAGTAATTCAGTTTTTGAAGAAAAGTATCATGATGGGAAGTGTGATGTTGGAATTGTTGGTAAGGGAATATCAGTGTTTAAAAAAACGGTTGAGGCGGCCGCCTCGAGGCGCCGCCTCGCGGCGACGGCGCCTCGAGGCTACGGCGCCTCGAGGCGGCCGCCTTATGCGGTTTTTCTGAGGCGCCCGCCTCTCTGCTGGTGAGGCGGCCGCCTCAGGCCGCCTCACGCAAAATCGGGGTGAGGCGGCCTGAGGCGGCCGCCTCACCAGCAGAGGTTTTTTTTTTTTTAAAAAAATTTTCTAAAATGAAACGACGACGTTTTGGGCTTCCAAAACGTCGTCGTTCCATTGAACAACTGAGTGGCAGTAGAGCACTTGCACAAAAAAGGAGCAGAGACCAAAGTAAGTTAATCTTGTACAAATAATGCAATTTATATAATCAAATTAAAAAATAATACGACTTTATGTTATTTGTTAAGGAAAGGGAAAACTCCACAATTAGTGGATGAAGACAATACAAGTGAAAGAGGTTCTTTGGATGATGACCCATCTGATGATGACATAGATTTTGACCCAAGCTTCATGCCGCTAGACACTAATGATAGCTTATTTGAGGATTAATTATCAATAATTTTTTGAACATACTATGAATTATGAAGAAAGTAATGTATTTTGGATTACTTATCAATAGTTTTTTGAACATACTATGAATTATGAAGAAATGAATGTATTTTGGATTGTTTTTCCGATGTTCGGATCGAGGCGCCCGCCTCACCGCCTCGAGGAGGTCCGCCTCGCTCCTCATGGCCGGCCGCCTCGAGGCGCCGCCCCGTATTTTTAAACATTGGGGAATATGCCACTATGATTTTGCAATGCTATTTTTTCCCCTTTTTGATAGTCATTCATATTTTGCTTCGTTATGGTTCATAGTCCGGAACTGTCACTTATTTGCGTGTAAATGATATATACCATGCCAGATGACGGAAAGTTAGATACAGAGTCAGATTCAGGTGAATTTTGGGTCCTCTTTGGTGGTTTTGCTCCAATTGGAAAGAAGGTAGCTAGTGAAGATGATGTTACTCCTGAAACCACTCCTCCTAAACTTTATAGGTACTTTCAGAACTTGATGCTTGGAGAGTTGCACTGATACTGTTGTCTGTTTTATTGAAAGTAATGGTTGCCCAATAATTTAAGTTAATAATTTCTTCTTTCTTACTGATTTTTTTGCTAGTTTAACCGGAAATGTACTTATGAGTAATTGCATCCATGGTGCTTCTTACAATATTTCTTATACACACAGAAACACTAATATGACAGAAATTTCATCGTACGTTTACCATAATTATGTCTAGAATATTGGAATTAAGAATAAGAAAGGGCCTCAGTAGCCTAGTTGAGTTGGTTTTCAAGCATCTTAATAAAGCTTGCCACCCGGAGCTGATTAATTGAACTTGACTCTCCTGCTCCAGTTATTAATGTGCCAATCAAGATTTTCAACTTAACAATAGGCACATGCTTATCTCATTTCCATTTTAGCATATCGGAGCTGATTAATTGAACTCCTTATCCTCATTTCTATTTAATTTCCAACCAATAAGCAAAATCTTATAGAGAATAAAAGCATGAGGAGTTTGAACTCGGCATATGATCGAATTGCAAAAAATTAAACTTAAAATTACTCCAACAGGATGATGGAAACAAGAAGGGACTACTGATTAGAGTAGAATTTGAAAATGCGGGAATACATGAGCTTAAGAAAATCAAGAGAAGTAGATAATCAATTTATGCTTAAAATGCTTCATATGCTTTGTAGTCCAGGGATTAGACAGTTGGGAGTTTACTGTGTCTTGTATCTGTACACATGGTTTTCTTTTCCATTAAAAATTTATATTGAAATTATTCCTTACTTTTGTTACTCTAATAAAAGTACATAAGAAAGTATTTCTGTCCCTCTGGGTGAGTTTCTTTGCATTGTTTATTCATTGACACAGATTAATGGGCCTGCATAGTGCTGCCAAATCTTTTACGATATCCAGATTGATACTGCACTTGAAATGCATATTTTATGCTCTTGTTGGTGTTTGAATGAATTTCATTCCCTGCTAGCTTCATCTATGATCAACTGTTGTTAACGATATTATTTGTGCCATATCTAGTCATGTTAACAACTATTTTCCTTTGTGGACATATTTCCCACAGCTTTACAGTTTGCTTAGTTTCATATTAAAAAAAAAAGCCACACAACATTAACTTCAACAGGCAAACCTGATTGTAAGGGCCTTGATTGGAAATCAAGGGGTCAAATGTTGAAATACTCTTATTTGGGATTGCTTAAGGTTGTAGGGTTGAGTGGTAGTCCTAGTTTCAAATCCACTGTACTGACAAGTGAAGCCAAGGGATTTCTATGTATCTGGAAAAATGTTCGCAGATAATCAATGTAGACTGATATTGAAGGAAGGACAGCCTGCAGTATATTTGCTATTGTTGTGCTCTGGCTATAGAAACGCATGACTTACATTATCTTTCTTTTGAGGCAGCAATGCAATATTTGAAATAGTTAACCGAGCTGTTTTCCACTATAGGCCTCTGCACTTTAGGTATCGCACCTAATTGATTATAGATCATTCTGCAGGCGACACTTGAAGAAAAAACATAAATCAAGCTACTTGATATTTTATGATGCTTATTTTCATTTACATAAAGATAATTTAAATTCAATATGCATTTTGATTTATATGATCTATTTTAAATTGCTTTTATGGCTGGATTTTTTTTTCTCTTCATGTGAGCTTATTAATCGTATAATATAAGCATTTATCAATATTTAGTTGTTTTACGATGCATGCATCCATAAACATAAGGTGCTGATTTTATTCTCCGGTTTCCGCAGCATTGAAGATGGCGATGTGAAGATTGTAGGAAGTGAACTATCCAAAGCTATGTTGGAAAATAACAAATGCTATTTACTGGATCGTGGGTCTGAGGTATTTGTTTGGGTTGGACGAGTAACACAAGTGGAGGAGAGAAAAGCTGCTAGTCAAGCAGCTGAGGTAAAGATAACATCTCTTTATCATCTGTTGATAAAAAAGATGGATTTTGATTCTAAATTTTATGTCCAGGAATTTATTTCTAGCCAAAATCAGCCAAAATCAACAAGGATAACCCGAGTCATCCAAGGTTATGAGCCACATGCATTTAAGTCTAACTTTGATTCTTGGCCATCTGGGTCAATAGCTCCTGGTACCGAGGAGGGAAGAGGAAAAGTAGCAGGTAGGGTTAGTCTTCCTAAGTTATGAGTGAAACTGGAATTTTTCACTTATAGGTCTTCCTAAGTTATGAGTGAAACTGGAACATTTCACGATTAGCATAACAAAAATATTATTTTATGCACTGCTAGCTTTGTTGAAGCAACAAGGTGTTGGTATCAAGGGCATGGGAAAAAGCACTCCCACAAATGAGGAAGTCCCACCTTTGCTAGAAGGAGGTGGAAACATGGAGGTTCAGTTGATCAATTGTTTTCGTGGTTACTTCTAATTATTTAATTTGAAGGCTGTTAAAATTGGAATGGTTCAGAATCTTATTATTGTTGAATTCCAGGTCTGGTGCATTAATGGTAGTGCCAAGACACCCTTAGCTAAAGAGGACATTGGAAAATTTTATAGTGGAGACTGCTACATAGTGCTTTATACCTATCACTCAGGTGAAAGGAAAGAAGATTACTTCTTGTGCTGCTGGTTTGGGCAGGACAGTGTTGAGGTAATTTAAGTGTCTCTCGATTGAGTTTGAAATCATTTGCATAATGTCTCTTTCCTTTTAATTACATGATGCAGACGTCGCTTTACTTCTTTTCTTCATCTTCCGCTTTATTTTCTTTTTTGATTCCCTGAAAACAAGTGCTATTCTCATACGCTATGAGACAAACACGGTATGTTTGATTGGATGTGGAATGATGTGATTTAGAATGACTGCAAATGAATGCTTTCCCCTCACAAACAAGAAGAAAAACTTTCTTTTTTCTTTTTAATTGGTTTTTCATCCTTATAATTGCTTTCCTGAAACGAAACTTGGAAGTATCCTTCTGTAATCTCAATTAAAGCTTCCTTTTTTCTTTTTAATTGGTTTTCACCCTCATAATTGCCTCCTGAAATGAAACTTAGATGCATCCTTCAGTAACTCTATTAAATCATTGTAATATTTTTGGTGCTGGGTACACATTTTTGTTAGTCTGATTCATCTGTCGATTAATTCACTTTAATTTGGTCTCTTTGTCATCTTAAATCCCTTTAACTTGGAATGCCATACTACTGACTAAATGGTCAATGATTTGAAAGTATCTTAACTTCAAAAGTATTTTAATTTCAAAAGTATCTTAACTTCACCTCTGCTGTCCAGTTTCATGCCATCCAAATTGCATGGCTTCCTCTATTTGACATATCTATCCTATGCACATTTTTTAAAGGTTGTAATTCAGTAATTACCTTTTTAACTTTGGGTTTCAATAAATTGTAGATCTTGGATTGTGTACGTCTACATTGACTTAGGAGTTGTGCCATATCCTATGCTTCAAATATTTTTCATCATCATTGCAGTTTGAGAATATTCTGTATACCATTCACTCTGACCCTGTAGGGATTAATAAGCTACTGAATCATGGTACTGCAATTACAGATGCATCATTATGCACCATTTTTCTTGCTCTCTATCTATGCTGAAAACTATCTATATATTTCTTAAATGTTGAACTCATATACTTTGTTTCTGTGATCTTGAACAAAAACCAATTTTCTTCATTTGGGAATTCTCATGTCACTTTATCTACCTATTACATTGTCTTGTTGGTCAAGATAGAATTGCTTTTAAATGAAATTAGTTAGCAGGCAGTATTCAATAAGGTAATAAACAAGAGAAATAAATATGCACTTTATTGTATATTGTGTTATTTAAAGGTGACTTTTATTAGTGATTCTTCATTATTTCATAATTGTACAATCCAGGAAGACCAAAAGATGGCTATTCGGTTGGCTAATACAATGTGTAACTCACTGAAGGGAAGACCAGTTCAGGTATTGTATCATCACTAGTCAAGTTTGTAATATGACAATTAAGACCTGCATATGATGGTTGCTTCTTGCAGGGCCGTATATTTCAAGGTAAAGAGCCACCACAATTTGTTGCACTTTTTCAGCCTATGGTGGTCCTTAAGGTACCATGTTTAAAGCATGCATCACATTTCACCATCTACGTTATTATTCAGTTATGGTCGCTGTGATTCCATGCTTAGATTAAATTTAGGGGTTGTAATTACATTTTATTATTTGGTTGAATTTCTGCCTAGGGTGGTTTGAGCTCCGGTTACAAAAAATCATTAGCAGACAGAGATTTGACAGATGAGACATACACGGCTGATTTTATTGCGCTGATTCGGATATCTGGAACTTCCATTCACAACAATAAGACAGAGCAAGTTGATGCGGTATGTTGTGGTTGAATTTCCACTTATTGTTGCCCTTCAAAGTATTTTTGGTCTCGGTCTAAAACTTCTAATCTATAAACATTGTTCTCCTTAGATACATTGTTTTGGCGAATATAAATATTATCCGAAAATATGCAGAGATGTGAATGAATTATTAGGGATGATAATATGCACTAGAGAAATGGAAAATTTAGGTGACATTTTTGGACCTCAATTCTATGAGATATTCTATAGGCCATTGGCTCACTGCAGAGATCAGGCTTCCACGAATTTTGTAGATCGGATGGTGTAACTGTGGGCTTTGTACCCTTGTGAACATTTTCTAACTCGATATGCTTCCTTGGCATATCTTTCCTAAACATTTGTTTCCTTGACATATTGGTTAGTCCTTCCGTATCTGTTCCATATAATGTTACTGCGTTTGTTTTGGAGTATGGTGATTAGATGTTGCTGCTGCTATTTTGGATTATGGGGATTAGATGTTACTGCTTCTATTTTGGAGTATGGAGAACCAAGCCAGGATGCATTATTCTTGTAGCCATTTATTCCTGTAAACAGAATAGATAACCTTTTAGAGCATAGAAAGAGCTTGGATTGAATTTAAAGTTTGTCGATGTTTAGGATATGCATCGAGAGCTGGAAGACACAACACTTGTTTCCACCTTTATGGAAGAGTAGTATGAACAGATACATAATTAACCTGAAATATGTGTGACATTTCTAGGGTGCTAAATGAAACTTTGTTACTAACAGCATTTTATATATTCACACATGATTCTTGTTTAGGTGGCAACATCATTGAACTCCAGCGAGTGTTTCCTTCTGCAATCTGGCTCAACAATGTTCACGTGGCATGGAAATCAAAGTACTTTTGAGCAGCAGCAATTAGCTGCAAAGGTTGCCGAATTTTTGAAGGTAAGCTCCTTGATGGAAGTTGAATTCTTCAGGCTGTGATTTGGCATATGGTCTCGTGAGATATTATAGATGCCATGGTTCTAAAAGTTCATGCATGAGCAAGTTGGATGACTCTTTTGACGATCGATATAGTTACAGACGACTTTCCCTATCCAGTTAGCAAGTTGAGCCAACATTATTTTTGCTATTTCATTTTTCTCTTAAGACAAAAAATTGCATGTGATGTCAATGCGATATTACTGTAGTCGATTTAAATGCTCTTTATAATTGTTCATATTGATTCTATGTTAAAAGAGTTCGGTGACGTTATCGAAATTCGAACTTAGCCTTCTTTTCAGCTAATTATCTCCATTGTCCTTTTTTTAGGCACATGCAATTTATTAATTCACTTCAGAGGGTCTGGTGTCATTTTCTTTACGTAGTGTGACCCAAGAAAAAAATTATACAACCTATTTGAAAATATACATTTTTTCATTTTAGCATGCCTAATGAAAATATGCAGTTCGGCAGTTAAAAGTTCTTCCACTCCCCAAACAATTCAAGTATAATTTTGTTATTTCAGCCTGGAGTAGCAATAAAACATGCTAAAGAAGGGACCGAGAGCTCGGCCTTCTGGTTTGCACTTGGGGGAAAACAAAGTTACACCAACAAAAAGGTTTCTTCAGAGGTTGTCAGAGATCCTCACTTGTTCACATTTTCATTTATTAAAGGTGCCTTTCTTGTTGGTTAGTTTTGCCTCAGCTGCATCAATTTTCTCTCTTGTGAAACACACATTTGGGTTTTATGAATTGTTGAATCAACTAATTATCCTTTCTAACTTGTTTTCATGACGATCACATGGGCCTCCCAGCAAAATTTGAGGTGAGTCGTGACTTATATTTGAAACTTCCTTCTGTAGATGTATCTGTGGCTTGTATGTACGTATTTTTTATATTCTGGTGGGCAGGTTGAGGAAGTGTACAACTTTTCTCAAGATGATCTATTGACTGAGGATATATTGATACTCGACACACATGCAGAAGTGTTTGTTTGGGTTGGTCAGTCCGTAGACTCCAAAGAAAAGCAACGTGCTTTTGAATTTGGCCAGGTACTGGTTCGACAGATTATGGTGATATTATATTCTAACTTTTAGTATATATTTCATTGATTACTTGAGTTCTTGCAGAATTACATAGACATGGCCACATCTCTGGAGGGTTTGTCTCCAAAAGTTCCACTCTACAAAATCACTGAAGGAAATGAGCCACGCTTCTTCACAACATTCTTTTTGTGGGATCCAACAAAAGCTACCGTACGTGCATTGGAATTTCTCTTTCTAATTATCTTTTAAGTTCCTATTCTTTTTTTTTTTTCCTTTTTGGTTTCAGTTTGATCATTACTAGCCTTGTGCTTATTTGTGCAAGTTTGAGAACTCAGCTTACATTATATCAAAGGAGTTCTGTATTTACATCAAATAACTCCAAATACAGTGTTAGAATGTAAAGTTGATAACGTGAATGTAAAAATGAAAACTGTTTAGCATTTTGCCTTTCCTTTAGCATGCTTAATCAAGCTACAAGAGTCTCCTGGGAATTGTTACTGAACAAATGTGAAGCACAAGGAAGCCCCAAAAATAGGAGGGGAATGAGGAGCAGAGATGTTTGTTGCCTAAAGAAGCTTGTAGAGACTAGGAAGCATTTACGTGCAGTACAGAGGGCCAATTAGAAGTAATTAATAGTAGTGCATAGAAAATAGTAACTTCAAAATATCTAGAGTTGAGAGCATTTTGGCAAAGGAAAATACACATACTAGAGACAAATATTGAAATACTTTTTTTTTTCCCTTTCTTCCCGTTGGACTTATTATTTCTGTTGGAAGTCCTCTCACTAACATAAAAAATTATTATAATTAATCGAAGGAGAGAGTGGCTTCGAATAAATTCTAAAAATCTTTGTAATTGTAGGGAGTATAAACTAGAACATCTAGGAGGAATTTGTAGTTTGAAAAATTAATACAAGACACTGATTGTGGAAGCATACATTTGGGATGAGTGAGGTTGTTAAAAAGTAACAATAGCTTAATTCCCGCTTTAGAGGAAACTCTTCTATTGTTTGTGCATTTGACTTATGTTCCATGTCCTTAGCAAACATCTCAACGCGATGCAGGTTCAGGGAAATTCATTCCAAAAGAAGGTGGCATTACTCTTTGGGGCAAGTCATGCTGTAGAGGTAATTGCTACTTTAATTTATATGAGAGACAAAATGCTGCATGATAACAAGCTCAAAAATGCATATGTGATACTCTATCATTATATCTTTTTTTTTGAATATGTCACCCCCCTAAACTCTTCTAATGTTAAATAGTACCATAGAAAATAGAAACATGATATCATTCTTCTGGTTCTATTTTATGTGAATTGAAGGCTACTTTTCTCATTAGCAAAATTTTTAGCTCTAGTTATAAAATAGTTGAACTTCAAAAAGATTAAGGTGATTAAGATACTTATTTTCCTATATTACAACTATTTACATAAAAATGTAGGCAGGAAGGTACCGTGGAATACACAAGGTTCTTTTTAGGCTTCTTATAATGGCTTTTGTTGAGACTCTTTGTTACTGTTAGAATTAGGAATATACTTGTTAGAATTATGAATATTCTAATTATTGTTAATTAGTGTTGATTACTAGAATCATGGGATTAATTATGTAATTATATATTACTTTCCTTAGTGTAATCTCTAGGCTATATAAAGCCTTCCGTGTAACATTCTATTCAAGTAATATAGAAGTATTTTCTCTACTTCTCCACACGATATCAGTAGGTAGATCCTATGACTCATTTTTCTTTTTCTATTCGGCGACAGTCCGTCGCCGCCGTTCTGGTGAGTGAGACACCTCTAGCATCATCCGACTCAGAGTCAACCGGTCGTTTCTATTCTATGGTCAATTTCCTTGTTCGGCATCTCTGTCCAAGATTTCCCCAAATATAGCCGAAACCCTAGATCTCACCGCCACCGATTTTCGCCACTTTTTCAGAAATTCGACGCCACCATCACTCAGACGGCGTCGATCTACGCTTTCTGAGAATCACACCGCCAAACTTAGCCTCACGCACCACCAACTCCTCTGCGCGTGCGTCTGACTTGCCGCTATCTCCTTTGCACGTGCATCCCCCTCGCCACCGTCTGCTTCAGTATCCCGTTCCAGTGTTTCTGACCAGTTTTTCCTCTAGTTTTCAGTGATACTTCCAATGGCCAGCACCTCGGAAGGAGAAACTCAGCACCACTCCCTGGCCTTGCCTAAATCAGGTGTTTCCTTTCCTGTTATTGCTGGTTCTCCTATTATTATAACTAAAAAATTGATTCGATCTATTAATCATGTTTCTTGGTCGGCTTCTGTTGAGTTGTGGTTTATTGGGACAAGGGTGTGAAGTCCACTTGACCTCCAGTGAGGATGTTATTCTTGATGATGGGCACAAATCCTGGAAATGATTGATGCTTAGTTGTGTAATCTGTTGTGGCAATCTATTGATCCTAAGCTTCTTGTCATATTTAGGACTTATAAGACTTGCCGCAAGCTGTGAAATAAGGCTAAACCTTTATATACTATTGACATCTAGAGATTGTATAATGTCGTGTCCAATATGTTTTACTTGAATCAACGAGATATGAATATGACTGAGTATATTGATAAGATCGAATCATTGAGAGATGAATTCAACTCTATCTTGCCAATTACTACCTCTACTATTGAACATGAACGACAATGGGAACATTTTTTATAATATTGACATTGATTCGAATATGGTTTGAGCTTCAGCCCATTCGTGATAAGATATTGGCCAGTGTTGCCGTCCTCTCGCTGGAGAATGTTTTTGCTCGTCTCCTACAGGTCTCATCCAGCACTACCATTGATCCCGAGTCTCATTCAACAGAGATTTCCATCTTAGCAGCTCAAGGAAGTTCCAAGGGCAGTCGAGGTACTAATTAGAATCGAGGAGAGCGTCCCAAGTGCACTTACTGTCACAAGGTTGGTCATCTTAGAGAGCTTCATGGAAAACCACCTCATCCTTCTACTATTAAGATAAACTAGCTACTAAGTCTACCAAATGTGTATTATTCAGTTACTCCTGATTTCAAAAAAGGTATCGTTGTTATTCTTTAGACACTAACCATTGCATCATTTTCGCTGATGTCACTTTCTTCGAGTCCTCTCCCGATACACCATCCCTCACAACCCCCTGAGATCCTTCCTGTTCCGTTCTTCAGTCTGGACAGTGCCGTCACCTTGTCCTCTTTAGGTCTGCCATTGCCGTCCTCACCCCCACCTTCCACAGATCTTGACATGGTAGCGGCTGACTCAACCTGCTGCAGCTCCTGCCCATTTTGTGGACCTGCCTGCACACACTGGTCCTATTGCCACCAGCAAAGGTATTCGTTCCACTTGCAATCCTCATCCTATTTATACCTTTTTGAGTTGTCATCGTTTTTCTGCTCTATATTATGCTTTTGTTTCCACTCTGTCTTCTGTTTTTGTTTTTATTCCTAAAAAGCTCAGTGAGGCCTTAGCACATCCAGGGTGGAAGCAGACAATAGTTGATGAAATGGTATACTCTAGTGGCACTTGGGATTTAGTTCTTTTACCATCCGACAAATCTGTAGTTGGCTGCTGATGGGTTTATACTGTGAAGGCTGGTCTTGATGGGCAAATTGATCGTCTTAAGGCTCGTCTGGTCGCCAAGGGCTAAACACAGATATTTGATCTAGACTATGGTGATACTTTTTCTCATGTTTCCAAGATTGATTCTGTCTGACTATCTCTCTATGGCTGCAATGCGTCATTGGCCCTTTTATCAAGTGGACATCAAGAATGCGTTTCTCCATGGAGATCTTCAGGAGGAAGTCTGTATGGAGCAACCACCTGGTTTTGTTGCTCAGGGGAAGTATGGTTTGGTATGTCAGCTTCGTCGTTCTCTGTACGGTTTAAAACAGTCTCCTCGTGCTTTGTTTGGAAGATTCAGTACTGTTGTCAAAGATTTTGGTGTAACTCGTAGCGAAGTTGATCATTCTGTTTTCTATCGCCATTCCAATGGCAAATGCATCTACTTTGTGGTTTATGTGGATGATATTGTCATCACTGGAAGTGATCAAGAGGGTATTCAGTAGCTGAAAACACATCTATTTAATCATTTCCAGGCTAAGGATTTGAGACGACTCAAGTACTTTTTAGGTATAGAAGTAGCACAGTTTAATACTGGTTTAGCCATTTTCCAAAGAAAGTATGCCTTGGATATTCTTTTAGGAAACTGATATGTAGATTGCAAACTCGTTGATACACCTATGGATCTAAATGTTAAACTCTTTACTACAAGAGGGGGAACCATTGGAGAATCCAGAAGAGTACAAAAAACTAGTTGGAGATGACCCTAGACAATATAGGAAATTAGTTGTGAAGTTAAATTATCTTACAATCACTCGACTAGATATTTTCTTTGCTGTAAGCGTGGTCAGCCAGTTTCTACAAACTCCTTGTGAGTCATTGAAATATTGTTATACGCATTCTTAAATGCATAAAAGGGGCACCAGGCCAAGCACTGCTATATGAAAATAAGGGGAATACTCAAATCATTGGTTTTTCTGACATAGATTGGGCAAGTTTTCCGTTAGATAGACGGTTACTAGTGGATATTGTGTTCTGAATGGAGGGATCTAATATCTTGGAAGAGTAAGAACTAAGAAGCAAGTTTTCGTCGCTGGGTCTAGTGTAGAAGCAGATTATCGGGCTTTGTCCTTAGCAACAGAAGAGCTGGTTTGGTTAAAACAATTATTGCAAGAATTAAAGTTTGGAGGAGGCGCGCATATGAAGCTAATCTGTGAAAGTCAAGCAGCATTGCATATCGCCTCTGATCCTGTGTTTCATGAAAGGACCAAACACATAGAAGTGGATTGTCAGTTTATCAGAGAGAAAATTATGTTGGGATGTATTGCTATTAGTTTTGTCAACTCAGAAGGTCAATTAGCAGATATCTTTACTAAATCTCTTCGAGGTCCTCACATTGATTTCATTTATTGCAAGTTTGGTGCATATAATATGTATGCTCCAGCTTGAGGGGAGCCTAGAAAATTAGGAATATACTTGTTAGAATTATGAATATTTTAATTATTATTATTGTTAATTAGTGTTGATTACTAGAATCATGGGATCAGTTATATAATTATATATTTTCTTTCCTTAGAGAGTAATCTCAAGGCTATATGAAGCTTTCCCTTGTAACATTTTATTCAAGCAATATAGAAGTATTCTCTTTACTTCTCTACAGTTACAATGATGTTAAACATGCAAATATTCTTATATTTTGTTCTATGTTGCGATGGACCTTTATTTTTTTTAACTTTGTCGTGTTTTATTTTCAATATTACGATAAGGATGTCAGTTAGCTTTAACAATTATTTCATTATTGTTATGGTACTTAAGGCCGCTTACGTAGTGTTTGTAGATATAATGCACAAAAAATGACTTGTGCAATTTGAATAGCTGAAATTTCATCGGACTGAATTAGAGTTTGCTGCACTTGTGGGATCTCAAAATTTGTTGATAGGAAACTATTCCTTTTAATATATGTGGGTTGGCTTCAACAGCTGTTTCACAAATTCTGTCATATGATTTACTGAGTTGTCTTGTAATGCTTTATTGTAGCCCTACCGAACTTTTGTAGTGCGCTATTTTCCTGCAATTGTTGTTTGATTACCTGTATGGTAAAATCTTTTGATGCTGAATGTTAGACAATTAAGGACATCTTCTAAATTATTTCTAAAGAAACTGGTATGGTAATCTTGGAAAATAAGTATCTTACATTTGATGGTTATAATTGTAAAGGAATATAACGATTTTATATTTCTGAATGCTTAGAATTAAAGAGATATGTCTTTATATAGACATTACTTTAAGTTAAATATAGAAATTAAATATATTAATAATCATTAAGATTACATAATCACATCTCAATGATTATGTAACAATATCTTAGAGATATGTAGAATCATAATCATATATTTGGATGATTATGATTCTAACAATATCTTATGGATTCTAACATTAATCACATTGTTTTGTTTACTGCATTCACTTATTTATTTGAGCGAGTTATTCCTAGGTCAAGTTGGTGGTTGCCTGACATTCCTTGTTATTGCTGTTCCAGGACAAGTCCCATGCAAATCAGGGAGGGCCAACTCAAAGGGCTTCTGCTTTAGCTGCCTTATCCTCTGCTTTTAATCCATCTTCTGGGAGATCAACCAGTCCGGTAAATCATTTGCTTCGGAGAATTTTACTTTAGTAAACTCCCATTCATTTTTATGTTTAACGATATCTACTTGCATTCAAAAAGTGCAGGAATGATGATTATCTGTTCCAAAACATTCATTTAACTTCCTGATTAATGACATGGTTATTTTATTCTATGTTATTGCAGTCCCCGGATAGTTCGAATGGTTCAAACCAAGTGGGGGCAACTCAAAGAGCTTCGGCTTTGGCTGCCTTATCTTCTACATTTAAATCATCTCCGGGAATTAAAGCTTCTACTCCAAAGATCTCCAGCTCAGGCCAGGGATCACAAAGAGCAGCAGCAGTAGCTGCTCTTTCACAAGTTCTCACTGCTGAAAAGAGGAGATCACCTGATACCTCCCCTACAAGATCCAGCGTCAGTCCGGCAGAAGAATCTAGTCTTCCATGTAAGGAAGTCGTTAAAGTTTCATTTATATACTCGATATGATGCAATATTCTGAGGTTTTTCTGCTGTAATTTTTCCCATGTTACTTCTTCCTATGTAAATTTGACTTGATGCAAGTTTCAAAACTTCCAACACATTTTAGTACTTGCAGCCGAACCAAAAGCTGAATATGCCCATTCTGAATCAGAGGCTTCTGAGCAAGTTGGTGAAGTCAAGGAGATGGAGGAAGTTGTGCCTGCATCAGAAAGCAATGTAGAAGATTCAGAAACGAAGCAAGTGACAGAACAGGATGAAAATGGAAGTGAAACAAGCAGAAGTACGTTCAGTTATGATAAACTGAAGGCCAGATCTGATAACCCAGTTACTGGAATTGATTTTAAACAGAGAGAGGTTTGCCTCATGATAATTATATTATTAGTTCACTTAAATTGTGTATATATATGGTTATTCAATATATTTCTTCAATTGTTTTATCAGGCTTATCTGTCAGACGAGGAGTTCCAGACTGTATTTGGGATGTCGAAAGAAGCATTTTATAAGTTGCCGAAATGGAAACAAGACATGCAGAAGAAGAAAGTTGATTTATTCTAGATACCAAGTCAATTTAGGTGAGTGTTGATCTTCTTCTTTGCATAAATTTCTCATTTTCTTGATCTGCATGTCTCTGTCAGAAATTGTTCATTGAGCCTGTATTGCTTTACCATCTAGCATTTGCCTGTTCAGAAAATCTACTTGTGGGTAGTATTATTATTGATTGTGATGGCGCCTGAAGAGTGATTTGTTTTTTTGTTTTTTTTTTTTAATTTATCCTTTTCAAATGCTGCTGCCGCCTTGTATCATCACTTCACAGATTGTAGTTCTAAGGACAAGCTGGGGGTCAAATTCTTTCATTTCTTTGTTAATGTCATCTCATTTGTGATTTTCTTTTATTTTTCTGGAAAACAAAATAGAGGATGTATATGTAATGATTTGTACTCCTACTATATATAAGGATGAAAATTTGTTTATTATAGTAATGCTTTCAGCCTATATATTAGTTGGAAACTATTGTATAACATTTATTAGAAATTCTCAGGTCCGACCATCCGCATAAAATGTACGAGATGGTACATATATTATCTTACACGTCCGCATGTTATTTTTATACAGATGCAAATTTCATGCGGACATGGGTGATAGTACATGTACTTTCTCGTCCGTCCAAATGTTAATGTTATTCGAAATACGCGTCTGCATGTTATTTTCACATAGATGCCCGTATAAGAGTGAGTTTTACATTTATATTCTTTGGGATATATATTTTAAATAGAATATTAAAAGGTGGATGCTAGTTTGTTGAATTAGGTAAAATTTCTTTGGTGTAATATGAGTGTTTGGGGTTCGAATTAGGGAAGAGATTTAGGGTCTATTTGTTTGGCAGTAAAACGATTTTTGGAAAATATTTTCATTATTTAATGGTGTTGGGGACACTTATGAAAAATTTAGTCAATGTAAATTATTTTCCGGTCAATGAAAAAGTTGTCATTTTAAGGAATTTTTTCCTCTTATCCAAAATTTTCATAACTCGGGTTCCAGATTTTTATAATATTTTTTTCAATTATATTTGTATAAAATTATAAAATTCTGGACTTGGGTTCCGAATTTCGAACCCATGTGGATATGGATCCAGAAATACCCGAATTCATAAATCCGAATTTTTTTAATCATTTTCAATTATATTTATAAAAAATTATGGACTCGAGTTTCTAAATTATGGACCCAAGTGGATCCGGATCCGGGTATACTTGAACCGGATTTAGAAATCTGAATTTTTCAAAATATTTTTTAATTATATTTGTATAAAATTAATAAACTCAAGAACTATGAATATTTTTTTCCTTTAAAAAAAATAAATTGGGTTAATAGTTTAGGGGTAAAATTATCAAATTAGGGGTCTCTGCGACCATTTTTAAATGGAGTCTTTTTAACCATTTGAGGAAATGGTGGGGATGTATTTATCGTTTTCCCCTAAAAATTATTTTAACTTAAATTTTTGAATCAAAATTTTGCCATAAATTTTTGCTTCTTAAGATAAATATTTAAAGTTAAAAATAATGCCACCCACGTTGGGTCAATGATTGATAAAAGATTTATGAAATGATATGGTCTTTTATGTTAAAGTAATAAGGTTATAATAGAAATTGTCAAAATAAATTTGCAGAAAGCAACCATATTTGTAAGACAAAATGAAGAAAATATGAAAGAAGCAGCTTAAAAAGTTTTTGGTCTTGTCATTTGCGGTGAGAAGGTAAAATTATGTTGTCAAAATCTAATTTTTAAATATTTGATTAATGACAAAAAAAAAATGATTAAATTCGTGATTTAAAAAAAAAAAATTAAATTTTGTAAAAATTAAAATTTTTAAATTGTTACTCATCATTAAATATATATATATATATAATATATATATATATATATATATATATATATATTATTTTTAAGCTTCTCTACATGGCGGCTCACTATTAAATTTAATTAAATATAAAATCTATAACAATAAGAATATATTAAATTATAAAATTAAAATATCTCTAAAATTAATTTTATCATTAAAAATAAAATTAAAAACCTAATATAATATTATATATAGAAGCTGAGAAGAAGAAGGTTCTCATTCATTCTCATATAATCATTGCTTTCTCCTTATTTCAAGAATTATCATTAATGTAAAAATAATTATCATTAAAAGCACCACAATAAATCTCTCAGTTAACATGAATTCAATAATTTCTGCAACAATTAATAGAAATTCATGAATCCATATCTCTTCGGTTGCCGGTGAATATGAAGTTACAACACAATTTTTTATATTCGTAACTCTTTTGAAGTTGAAATAATTTCCATCTATACAAAACAAAACCCTATGTACATAAAGCAAAATCAAAAATCAATTACTAAATTATCAGTCTTTCTCTTCACTTTTTCATATTCTGTCGAAACTCATGACTTCCTTTTCCTTCTAATATTATTATTCAATGGCGAAGTCTCAAGACAGTCTCCTCTTTTAAAAACAGCTCAAAGGTCAACAATCTAGATGAAAAAAAATCTTTTATTGGTAAAGCTTATGAAGTTTTGATTTTTATATTGAAAAATTGATGGTTGAGTTAGAGTTTTTTGTGTTGTTTTTTCCTCAATCTTTATAAGAACCCAGTTGATGGATTCTTTGCTAAATTAGTTAATGAAAGTAATGTCTTTAAATAGGTATCACAATTATTGGACCACTTGGTACTTTATAATGACTAATTTTATTATTGTTTTGTTTTATGATTAAAATTTGGATATTGGTGGATTCTTTGATGATGCAGTCATTACAGTACATGTTCGGGCAACCTTCAGAGCAGTAATGTCATAAGGCTATGGTATCAGCGATGATCACAAAGATGAAGGAATGTACATCCATTCGAGACCAAATCTTAAGGATGATAACCTATCTCAATAGGGCTGAAACTCATGGGGCTCGTATTGACGAGCATAGTTAAGTGACCGTGATCATGAAAACTCTTTCGAAGAGTTTCTTGCAGTTTAAAAGCAACAATGTTATGAACAAGTTGACTTTTACTCTTACTTAGCTACTTAATGAGCTCACCCATTGCGAGTCTATGCTGGTGGATTCTCGTAAGCCCAATGGAGAGGCAAATGTTGCCGAATCTTCCAAATCTGTAAAGTGTTGGGTTTTCTAGGTCAACCAAGATCAAATTAAGCGATGAAAAGTGTGAATACATCAAAGTAAAGTTGCGGAAATACTCATTTTGCTCGGCTTTTGGATGCGATGACAACAAAAATTTCTTCCTCCATGGATGACTCTCGGCCAAGCTCCTCTATGTGTGCTCCAAGCTCCAAGCTTTGTTTTGAGATTCCATGCTCATGAATGGGTTTCCCTATCACCTTTGTGAATCCTTGTGTGCTAGCACTTGTGAAAATTTGCAACAAATCTTCACATTTTCCATCTTTAAGTTCGGCCAAGCCTTAGAATTTTTGAGAAGAAAAATCTGCTCTTTTGCCGTGAAGGAGAGGGAGATGGAGAGAGGATGAAGTTGTGTTGGTTGTGTTTGATTTCAAAAAACAAATACAATTATTCAATTTCCAAAATTGGTATAAGGCATTAATGCCTCCAACAACTCACATCACCAAAAAGTGACTTGCATCACATCACTCAAAGTTGATGTGACTTCCATCACAAGAGGTGACTGGTGATGTGACGCGTGATGTGATTTATGGGCCCCACTTGATTCGAAATGCGAGTGGGCCCGCAAACACTCCCGGGCTCGGGTCGCTAATTTCGAATTAACGAATTTTCCGTTGCGACGTAATTAAATCAAATTTAATTAAATAATTATGCCTAGCAAAATTACTATCGCGTCGCTAGCGAATTATTCTAAATTAATTCGTTCGCCCGAATTAAAATCTAATTTAATTCCGCGTCGAAATCTAATTTCGTATAATATATCGAATATATTATTTTATCGATTAATTCCAAATTAATCGTTCTCTCTCTTTTAAATAATATTTTATCCCAGATAAAATATCTCTATAATTAATCATAGATTAATTTTCTCTCTCTTATAATTAATCCCAGATTAATTATGCGCGGAATCATACGTCATCGGTGAATCTTAGGGAAGCGACCCATGAGATCCCCGGATATGTTGGCAGTAAATCCGGTCATCGGACTATCCGAACACGTACGTACTAGTACTACGTTTTTACCGATTTCAAGACATGATTGGCTTCTAGCAAAGCACCGTGCCTACCCAATTCTCCAGAAATATTCTTAAAGGAATATGTAATCTATATCAGGCGTAGTATACGTAGTATTGCGTATTGTGATCCAGTATCGGATGTCACGTGCTAGGCCTGAGGTTGGAATTGTGTCTGCCCCGTACGAAACACATGTCGGATCTCTGGTAACTAGTCTCTATAATCGGATAATCATGACCTAGTCATATTATCCCGATGACTGCAGTACTAAAGAGTACTAGTTCCGTATCCTACGTGACCATCATATCCATATGACTGGAGTGATACTTCCATCTTGACATCACACCCAATACACTACGATTCTCAATATTACCCAGAAGAGGCGTACACAGAACCTGTTAAATCCCTGGACGACCAAAACCAAAGTATATTGATTGTCGCAAGTATTAGCGATGCAAGTCTCAGGTTAAAACCAAATACACCTACCGTGATTGGACTTCCATAGACACATAGTCATAATACCAATGGAATTACGAGGGGTCTATCCAGAGCGATGTTGTTTCCATACCATCGGTAAACACAACCTCCTATTACACTTGCATGCGTTTCCAATACCCAAATATATGAGGAACTATGCAGTTATGCTCAATAACACGCACAAGTGCAATACTAGTCTATTCTGCATTATCAATGTCCAATCTCGATAATACTATGACTAGGGATGTTTTAATGATTAAACCTTTTGGATTAATAATGTCTCATATCTTATTAATCCGGAACAAATCATATGGACTTTTATCATTTATATATCCCGGTAATCCAATTACAAATGATAAAAGAGCAATTTCTTTTGTCACATAGTTAATTTGTACAACAACACCATTTTCTGTACAAATAGTGATGCTATGAGTAACAATCTCCATTTGGCCTATAGCCAATCACTCAAGTGTCCTACACTTGAACTATGTACGGTCGCTCAACTTCTGCTGAGAAACTGCTTTCATCAGCGGATTTACGAAATTATCATCTGATGCGATTTATTCGATCATCACATCGCCACGATGTATGATCCGAACGAATCAGATGAATAGTTGAAGTATATACTTAGATCGTTGATGAGACCATTAATTATTTAGCCTGTGTTGTAGCCTAGCTCAGCTGCTAACAGAACTATTCCTAATCCAATTAGGATAATATAGATCCAAAGTGTTTCTATTGCTGCCTCAGCTGCAGTAATATTATGCTTTTTGTTGTTTATTCAGCAACAATATCTTCCTTGGAAGATTTCCAGCTCACTGTTCCGTTATTCAAACTATATAATACCTTTATAACGACCTATAGTCGTTTTTATCGGTTTGGAAACTTGCAGCAGTGAACCCAGTCACTTCAAGTTCTCCATTCTCCATAGTTTAAGAAAGCATCCTTAGTTCATCTAAGATACTTAAGGATGTTCTTAACATCAATCCAGTGACTATCACTTGGATTGCTCTGATTGTGTCTCCATATGCTCAAAGTATATGAGACATCAGGTCGCGTACATATCTGTTTCAATGTACGAGTTCTCGGAGAGTGCCAACAACTTTTAGATCTATCCCAATAGATCCTTATTCCTAGAATAAAAGTTGTCTCTCCCAAGTATTCTATGGAGAATTTTCATGAAAGCCAAGCTTTCACCAATTATTTTATGGGAATATCATTTCCAAGAAATGATATATCATCATTATATAGGACAATCACTGTTAGTGCGCTCCCACTAACCTCCTTATATACACAAGAATCATTTTTTTTTTCGTTTTGAATTAAATCATATACCATTATGATTACATCAAAACGATATAGTTCCAACACAATGTTTGCCTCAATCCATAAATTGATCGAATAACCTGCAAACCTTGTTTGCTTGTTTTGGTATGACAAAACCGTCAGGATGTTGTAAACATCCTCCAAAAGGTTTCCGTTTAAGGAAAGCGATTTTTACGTTAAGCTGTCACATTTCATAAATGAAACATACAGCATTAGCAAGCATTATCCGAATGGATTTAACCATGGCAACGAGTAAAAGGTTTCGTCATAATCGACACAATGTTGATAACGATACCTTTTCGCTACAAGCCTAGCTTAGTACGTTAGTTTGTTGCCATCCATGTATGTCTTCCTTGAATACTCATATTGTACCAATAGGCACAATGCCTTCCGGTACAGCAACCAGTGTCTAAACTCGGTTGGTATACATGGAATCCATTTCGGACATCATGACACTTTGCCATAATAGGGAGTCGATACCTTGTATCACTTCCTCATACGTAGTCGGTTTGTATTCCTAAATAAGATTGACATCTACTTGAGGTGAGATCAGAAACTCATACCTCCCATGTTGTTTTCTGACTTTCTCCGACTTACGCGGTTCTTGTGTATTTGAAGATTGTGGTACAGTTTCATCATTGATGAACTGTTTGTGTTCCATTGAGGTTCGGTGCCTGGAACAGTATCACTCCGATTTTCATCGAGGTTTTACTTTCCTCCCACTGACCACTGCATATAGGTATTCCTCTTAGGAAAACCGCATGGCGAGTAATAATTAAATTGTTCTCTTGTGAGTTGTATAAGTACTATACTTTGGTTACCCTAGGATAACCCACAATTAGGCACTTATCCGATTTAAGTTTTAGTTTGGTATCATCCAAACATATGCCCAGCATTCCCAAATCTCCAGGAGTGAGAAAACCCAGTTTCTTTCCTGTTCATATCTAATATGAAGTCTGTCAACAGATTTTCATGGAACCTTATTCAAAATAAGTTTTGCATTGTTTAATGCGTATCCATTGAAGGAAAATGGTAGCTCAGAGCGACTCATAATTAACCTTATCATGTCCAACAAGGTTCAGTTTCTCTGTTCGGCCAAGCCTTAGAATTTTTGAGAAGAAAAATCTGCTCTTTTGCCGTGAAGGAGAGGGAGATGGAAAGAGGATGAAGTTGTGTTGGTTGTGTTTGATTTCAAAAAACAAATACAATTATTCAATTTCCAAAATTGGTACAAGGCATTAATGCCTCCAACAACTCACATCACCAAAAAGTGACTTGCATCACATCACTCAAAGTTGATGTGACTTACATCACAAGAGGTGACTGGTAATGTGACACGTGATGTGATTTATGGTCCCCACTTGATTCGAAATGCAAGTGGGCTCGCAAACACTCCCGGGCTCGGGTTCGCTAATTCAAATTAACAAATTTTCCGTTGCGACGACGTAATTAAATCAAATTTAATTAAATAATTATGCCTAGCAAAATTACTATTCATGTCGCTAGCGAATTAATTCTAAATAACTCGTTCATCCGAATTAAAATCTAATTTTAATTCCGCGTCGAAATCTAATTTCGTATAATATATCGAATTTATTATTTTATCGATTAATTCCAAATTAATCGTTCTCTCTCTTTTAAATAATATTTTATCCCAGATAAAATATCTCCGTAATTAATCCTAGATTAATTTTCTCTCTCTTATAATTAATCCCAGATTAATTATTATGTGCGAGTCATACGTCATCGGTGAATCTTCGGGAAGCGACCCATGAGATCCCCATATATGTTGGCAGTAAATCCGGTCATCGGACTATCCGAACACGTACGTACCTAGTACTACGTTTTTACCGATTTACAAGACATGGTTGGCTTCTAGCAAAGCACCGTGCCTACCCAATTCTCCAGAAATATTCTTAAAGGATATGTAATCTATATCAGGTGTAGTATACGTAGTATTGCGTATTGCGATCCAGTATCGGATGTCACGTGCTAGGCCTGGGGCTGGAATTGTGTCTGCCCCGTACGAAGCACATGTCGGATCTCTGGTAACTAGTCTCTATAATCTGATAATTATGACCTATTCATTATTATCCCGATGACTGTAGTACTAAAGAGTACTAGTTCCGTATCCTACATGACCATCATATCCATATGACTGGAGTGATACTTCCATCTTGACATCACACCCAATACACTACGATTCTCAATATACCCAAAAGAGGCGTACACAGAACCTGTTAAAGCCCTGGACGACCAAAACCAAAGTATATTGATTGTCGCAAGTATTAGCGATGCAAGTCTCAGGTTAAAACCAAATACACCTACCCTGATTCGGACTTCCATAGACACATAGCCATACTACCAATGGAATTCTGAAGGGTCTATCCAGAGCGATGTTGTTTCCGTACCATCGGTAAACACAACCTCCTATTACACTTGCATGAGTATCCAATACCCAAATATATGAGAACTATGCCGTTATGCTATCAAACACGCACAAGTGCAATACTAGTCTATTCCGCATTATCGATGTCCAATCTCGATAATACTACGACTAAGGATGTTTTAATGATTAAACTTAGTGGATTAATACTGTCTCATATCTTATTAATCCAGAACTAATCATATGGATTTTATCATTTATATATCCCGATAATCCAATTACAATGATTAAAGAGTAATTTCCTTTGTCACATAGTTAATTTGTACAACAACATCATGTTCTGTACAAATAGTGATGCTATGGGTCATAATTGTCCAACACAAAGAAGAAGAATAAAAATAATGAGAAGGCTAAGACAAAGCCCATGAAGAAGAACAAAAGAAGCTCCAAGGACGCCAAGTCCAAAGGAAAATGTTTCCATTGCAATAAAGATGGGCATTGGAAAATGAATTATCATAAATACCTTACTGAGCTGAAATAGAAGAAGTCCTTTAGGTAAATATGATTTACTTGTGATTGAATTTCTATTAGTGGAGGATGATAAATCTGTTTGGATTTATGTCCTAGAGCTTCATGTATTGTAAACAGAATTGATTATTGTAATAATAATAAATACATTATTCATTTTATCAAAGTTGTTTGATTTATATCGCATATTGTCCAATTGTCTTGTTTACCTTGATTACTCTTGTACCTTCAGACTTAGTGTATGTTTGATGCACAATAGGATTTAAGTCTGGAGTTAATAATCTAAATAGTCCATAGAGAGCAAAAAAAATAGGGTACTTTGTTTGTGGTTTATCTATAGCTGCGGTCTATTCTATACTTGTATGACGACCTTGATCCGGGATCGTTCATGTAGTGACATAGGAATGAAGGCACCTTGTATGGTGAGATTATATAGGACTGGACTCAGATAATACGAATTTCTTTTAATATCCATTAACCGAAGAAATTCATTTTATCTAATAGATTGTCATATATGGATTCGATCTTAATCCTGAGTGTACTACGAACTCCTGCATGACATGCTATGTCCTTTGATTTACTATGGTGAGGTTGGTGTTGCATTCCTGGCCAATAACTACATATTTTTGGGATATGATTTGGTGTATAGCTGAGAACGTTTTACATAGATATGGAATTCACTCATTCTTACGAGAAGCAGAAGAATATCTCTTTTAAGAGTTAATTCGAGACTTGAATAATTTGAGCGCTCAACTTTTCTATTACGAATATAAAATTTCATATTCATAACTGTTATGAATTAATTGTTCATTATAGAATCAATGGTGCTTAAGAGACAAAATATTAGAGGGGTTTAACAGACTTTTGACCCAGCTCTATTTATGAGATATCCGTGAAGGGCTATATTCATATCTAATGACTATATCGATGGATACCAAAGTTGTTCGGTTTATTTTATCCATCTACGATAACCGGAGTTCAACTTTGAGTTTTTAGTGGAATAACATGGAGTTAATAATTCGTAATATTTGATTAAAGAGTTTAATTAATATTTCGGAATTATTGGAGCTCGGAACCGTATGTCCATTTGATCCCCGTGCTAGCTCGATTAAATGTAGCAAACATAATATAATTAGATTGTCTAATAATATGCTCACATTATATTTATTTATTATTAACGAGATTAATAATATTTAATGTCACAAATGAAAACTATGTTAAATTAGTTTAACTTAATGTTTTCTAGAATTCTTTGATTATGAGATAATCAAATCTTGATTATGAGATAATCAAGTTAGTAATAATTATGAGATAATTACTACAACATAATTGAAGGTAATTTAATCATTATTAAGATAGTGATTTTTATTTACCTTGGAGATAAAGCCATATGGCTTGCCATGCTCTCCAACTTATTATGTCTATTAGGTGACATGTATACACCTAATAGCTTTGTCATTAACTAATCCATTTTTATGTTTTGGTATGGCCTCCACATTTATGTGTTTGCCATTGAAAGAAAGCATTAGATGCTTAATGACAAAGTCCTTGTCTTTAGCTTATCATTTCTTATACTTTGGTATGACATTCACATTTTTGTGTTGGCCATTGCAAGAAAGCATTAGATGCTTAATGACAAGGTTAGTTGGCTTGTGTAAGAGAATATAATCTCTACCATTTCTCTTTTAAGGTGAACATTTTTGCATTCATTCACACAAGTGCACATGAGAGAAAATAGAGAGATGTTGTGATATTTTATATCGTACCGCAAGTGTACGGTGTCAAATTTTAGTAAAGATGAGTGTATAGTGTCGAACCCACATGGATTGCGTTAACTCGCACTAAATACTACAATTGATAATCCTAACTTTATTCAGAAAACAAATAATAAAGATTTAACTAGATAAATAATATATAAAAATATTTAGATAGGAGAAACTAATACGATAGAGATTCTAGAGTCTGATTTCACCTAGCTATCTCCTATATATTTGTCATGCCAATTAATTCTTATTCAGTTATATTGTTTATAAATCAAGAATCCTAGAGTATTCACACACTCTCTCGAGTAACAGTGAAAATATTATCAACTATAGATTTCGATATCCCTATAAAAATCTAGTAATTAACAACTCATTACGTCTTGTGACTCTATGTTAATGACTTCAAAGGAATTATAGATTCTCTCGAATTCTATAAAATCCTAGGTCATATTCTCTAGATCTTATTCAAAATCCTCTCTCTCGAGTGATAGATTCTAAACATTCATCATCTTAATTTGTGGCCAGCAACAAGAAGCATTAAACTCAAAAGAATATAAATAAACTGAAATATAACTTCATAACAATATTATCGAACAATACAAGGTTCAAGCATCAGTTATGTCATTCTCCAGAATTAAGGAGTTAGTTCATGACTTAAAGATAAAAATAATAAAGACATGTCATGAATCTAATGGAAATCATTAGAGTTCTAAGAAAGAAATTAGAAGATTTAACCCGAATTAAATCTCTTCCTCTTCAGACGTCACCGCTTTCGTCTCTTCTTGTCGCTATTCAATCCTCCTCCTTGGATCTCTATAAAATTATGTGTTTTGTGTTTTGTGTTGTGTATTAGCCTATTCCCTTGAGTTTGGACGAACTAATCTATTTATAATAAAGCCTTGGGGGTCCCTATTGTTGTTAAAACCCTAAAATTGGGCTTTTTGGGCGTTGCAGGGCACCGGAAAATGGGCGTCGTGGCGCCCAAACCTCTGGAAATTGTATGAAGAGTGCGAAGGCGCGTCGCGACGCGCGGGAGATTTGACTGGTTGTATGCTTTCCGCATTTCTGCTTTTCCCGCGTACTTCCGATGCGTCCGTATGGTCCCAAAACATGTATAAATGCCCCAAGATCCATGTATTAATGCTTCCTACAAATAAAACATAAAAGAACTAGAAAATAAATTAAATGATACTGAATCTAATAAAATAGTAAGCTAAGAGTGCATGAATAAATGGGTATAAACCACACTTATCAAACACCCCCAAACTTAAGATTTTACTAGTCCCGAGCAAAAGACAAAATAAAAACTAAATAATTAAAATTAACAAAAAGTAACAAAATTAACTAGACCACTTTCGTAGGGATCATGATTGCATTTAGCGTATGCAACAAGCCTTTAAACCCCTAGGCGACCCTATTGGACGAGTTATAATCTCGTGAGGGCTTACATTGATGATACCCACAAACGTCATTCACACACAATCATGTAAAAATATAAAACAAAGAAAATAGTCCCGATGTAGGGGATTTATGGCGAAAATCCGGTAACACAGCGGAATAGTGGAAAATCAAAATTTTCCGATTTCAAAAATTTTTCTCGGATCAATTAAATAAACTTATTTATTTAATTATCCAATTATCAAATTCTGAAAATTACACAAGAGATCAAATTTCTTAGTAATTATCGAATTACCCCATAACTTTGTAAATTGATCATTTTAGTCCAAAAATGTCAAATACAATTTTGGATGATTCTAAATCATTTCTAAAATATTTTTCAACACATCCAATACATCAAAATCAGATTTCACACAAATCCCCAATTTTAAGCCTAATGCCGTGAGCACCCCAAGATTTTCAATTAATTACAATTTGGTCCATTTTGTTCAAAAATACCAAGATCAAATCCAATCAACCCAAAATTTTACATGCATCATATACACTCCATAGTACATCACATATATGAAAAGCCCCAATTTTGGAATGGGTTATGAACCATAATTTTCAATTTCATCAAATTGACCAATTTCACCGAATCTTTAAAATCCAACACTTTAATCCATTCAATACTTCACCAAATAAGCCTCACCACTTTGAAATAACTCTAGAACAATTCTAGGTCACCAAGGAGTGGCTCAACAACTCTAGAATGACAACTTGATTTTCAAAGAATCAAAAGTAAGCCTTTGAAACCATTTCAAGCTTACTTACATGCATACATCTTTCATTCAAGTTTACAACCAATTAAACACAAATTATAAGAGTAGAGATAACATCAAAGCATCACAAAATGAAGCTAAGTATGTTATAAACATATTTCATGTTGAAGACTTTAAAGAAAAACTTACAAATAGCAAAGATTTCCAAGCTTTTTCTTTTAGGCTTCAAGCTTTTCTCTCAACTACTTTTACGTTATATTTTGTGTCTAATGAACTTATGGAACCCTAAAAATGAAACAAAAAATTTATACTTGCTCCAATTTTCCCTTGGCCGAATGGTGGAGAAAAATAAACAAAATATATAGATATTTTTCATTTGTTTCATTAAAGCTTTATCAACTTGTTTTGCTTTATCATTACAACTTTAATGATTTTCAAACAAGTCAACAATTGCAACTAAGTCATTAAAATAAATATCACAACTTAGGATATTTATATTTTTAATTAATTTAATTATTTAATAATTAAATAATTAAATAATTATTTAAATACAAATATATTAAATATATGTATTATATTTACATTATATATTTATGATATTAGTCAAATATCTCAATTTGACAATTAATTAATGTGTATTGATAAAATCTATCATTAAATGTAAATACACAAAAATTAGGAAATAACTATTAGGTCCCTTCACATGTACTTTTCGTTTAACCTTTAAACGACTTATAAATAATCAATATTATTTATAAATATTGCCATAGTGCTCTACGAGTATATTTCATTAGTGAGACTCTCTAGATTCAGGCATATCCGTCACGAAATGCAATTTCGTGTCCATAATTTACCCACCCGTAATTATGACGACCACCGATAAACTCGCTGAATCATACAGGTCGAGGTCATGGCATATGTATAATTCCTCCATCACAGGTATCCGGATATATCCCAGAGATATAGATGTAAACGTCAAATCTCTATAGGGACTATCTCGTTGACGTCTTTATTAGCAATCTCAAAAAGAACATTTAGAACTGACTTCTAAAATGTACCACGGGCCCATGGTTTTTATCTGATTGCTAATCATATATGGATACCTATGCTCTGTACACAGAACTGACGGATCCTATCTCGACACACACAGGACACCTTGAGGATCTATCCACAGTGTGTGGACAACAGAACCTGGGCGACGCCGTTCCTAGGCTCGCGGCCTAGTTGGGAAGTACTAAATAACATGGAGTCGCCACGCGGTGTGAACCGGGACAAAGATTTAAGGCCGCACTCACCCCTCGCAAGGGAAGACCTCAAACCGTTGGGTTCGGAATGGTCCCTTACTTATGTCACTTGTAATGAAAGGATTTATGTAATAATTTAATCAAGCTTAAGTAACACTTATTTCCAAGAGTATCATGCTTCTAAATTCTCATATGCCAATAAAACTTATGTACACATTTCACATATATCTCACGTTTAAAATTGCATGCTTAACATATATCAAAATAGCAACGAACATACAACTTCATTTGCATATTACATTCAGGAAAACACAAGCACACATATTAACCATACAAGCACACACATGGGCACTTTTCCAAGTGGTACGTGGAATTGTATCCCAAGTACAGACCGCACTACCGTCCATTCGGAATCGGCTACGGAATTTACGTCTGGGTTTCCATCCGATATACCGCCAGAAATAATACTCAAATGTTATCATGACATACATATGAATTGTAATACATTAACATATTTGTATTTATACATGTGGAGATAGCTACTAGGAAAACTATACATGAAATCTAATGAAGAGGACTCAGTTCAGTGGGTGCGCGTTCGTGTAGCGTTCGTAAACGCGTTCGAACGGTAAACATAAGGTTCGCGTTCGTATGGCGTTTGATAACGCGTTCGAACAGAAATGAAACAGAATGCTCTCGTTCGTATGGTGTTTGTTACGCGTTTGAACAGAAATGAAACAGAATGCTCTCGTTCGTAGGGCGTTCGTGAACGCGTTCGAACATAAATAAGACCTGATGCATGACAAGGCAAAATACATGCGCGTTCGAGTTGCGTTCGTAAACGCGTTCGAACGGGAACAGACCTGATGCATGACAATACATAAGCGACAAATAAAGGGGCGCGGCGAGTACTACTGCCGTAAAGGTGGCCTTTTGGGGCTCTTGATCTCTCAAAGAGAGGACCTTTAGACCAACATACTAAGCCCATGCGCTCGACTGAATCATGCATACAAAGAATTAAAAGCAATGATATAAACATAGTGTGCCCGATTGAACGTATCTTGTATATAACCGAGCCACATCAACCGACGCGACAAAGCATCGTGGTAAAGGGCTTTGGCCCCTCCCCATAGGGGATCTCACATCGCACTTACTAAACCCATGCGCTCGGTTGAATCATGCATACAAGAATTAAAAGCAATGATATTAAACATAGTGTGCCCGATTGAACGTATCTTGTATATAACCGAGCACACATCAACCGGCGCGGCAAAGCATCGTGGTAAAGGGATTTGGCCCCTCCCCATAGGGGATCTCACATCGCACTTACTAAACCCATGCGCTCTGTTGAATCATGCATACAAAGAATTAAAAGCAATGATATTAAACATAGTGTGCCCGATTGAACGTATCTTGTATATAACCGAGCACACATCAACCGGCGCGGCAAAGCATCGTGGTAAAGGGCTTTGGCCCCTCCCCATAGGGGATCTCACATCGCACTTACTAAACCCATGCGCTCGGTTGAATCATGCATACGAAAATAAAGACAATCATATCAAACTAGGTATGCTCGATTGAATGTATCTCGCATTCAACCGAACACACATCAATCGGTGCGGCAAAGCGTCGTGGTGAAGGATTATAACCCCTCCAATTAGGGAACCTTTCATCGCACTTACTAAGCCCATGCACTCGATCATATCATACGAGAATAAGCAACATACAGAATTTAAATGACAAGAAATAAATAAACCAAAGCAACACAACACAAGAGAATGTGTCGTTTACTCAAGTGGTACGTGGAGTTGTGTCCCATGTACAGACCGCACTACCGTCCATTTGGATTCGGCTACAGAATTTACGTCTGGGTTTCCATCCTATATACCACAAGAGACAACACTCTTCCATTCATCCAATACCCACAACACACATCATACACACAACAAATGCCGCAAGTATTGAAAATATAATCGAAGTAAATGACCAGAAATTAAATAAGAATAAGTGTGAAAGATACCCTCAGGTCTAACCTTTTAAGCTGTCTCTCGGGCTCGCGTTTCACGAAAATCGGAAGGGGGTAAAGCTCCGTAACTTTTCTGGTTCACTGGTTTGCCTCTTCCTTCGCTGTTCGGCCGCTCAAGCTACTGCTCCGACTCCGTTTTGCTGCCGTTTCCTCTGTGTCCTCTGCTTACTGTTTGTGGACTGTTTTGGTGTTCTTGGTGGACTGTTTTGGTGGTTATTTCAAGGATGATAAGTGTATTTTATGTTACTGTTTTAAGGGATTTTAGTGACTGTTTTGGGAGTGACTTAGGGTGCTGTGTTTGTGTGATTATTTCAAGGATTGTAAGTGTATTTTATGTTACTGTTTTAAGGGATTTTAGTGACTGTTTTGGAAGTGATTTAGGCTGCTGTGTTTGTGTGATTTTCGGTGATGTATGGAGGTTTAGAGTGGTTGATTTTCGGTGGTGATTAGGGGTTGTTTTGGTGCTTGTAGTTTCGGTGATGTGAGGGTGGTTACTTGTGGTGGATTCGGCTATGGGGGAGATGGTTGAGGCTCTTTTGTTCTCTTTTTGTGTATATGTCAAGTGTTTTTCTTTGTCTTAGGTGTGCATTAGAGAGTCTAGAGAAAAAGTGGCTAGGTTAGTGCATGTTTATATAGAAGAGAGCTAGGGGTTGCCCTTGTCTCACAAGGAAAGGATTTTGGTATTCAATTAGGATTTCCAAGAAAGGCATACACAAGATTGATGGGGGACAAAATATTTTAAATTAGGAAGTTGTAATATTTAATTTGTGTTGGTTTAGGAATACAAATATTTTAGATTGGTAATTATCTTATTAGATTAGGAAGTCAAATATATGATTGGCTTTAATTGGTTAGGATTGATTTTAATTAGGCATGATTTTAGTTTAAGTTAGGTAAATATTTTATTTAATTGGTAAATGGTTTGAATATTTTATTTAATGTTTAATGTTTAAATTAATATTTATTTATTTAATTTGGGATGTGTTTTATGGGCTTTGGGGAGCTAAATGGGCTGGGTGTGAGGCTAGCAGCAAAACCAGAATTACCGACACCGTTCGAACGCTTCCTCGAACGCGACACGAACACCCGCAATCTGTTTGCCGTTCGAACGAAGTAACGAACGCAGCACTAACGAAGACAGTGAGCTTGTTTATTCTGAATTTCCCCTTCCGATATCTGTTTCCCGCGGCTTTCGTGACTCAAAAGGTAGTGCCTCCAAATGAGACTCATCATCGGGTTTCACATGCGAAAATGCAATGCCTACACACAGCCAACGAACAGGCGGAGGTCTGATCTAAATAGATCAGTGACGTGACTGCCATCTAAGTGTGGAAGATGTCTCATGTGCCCACAGTGGTATCTCAAGTCGAAGAATCACAAATGCTACTCAACCTGAGAAGATTCTTATTGACGTTTGTGTATCATCCATTAAGAATCTTCGGTGAGTCGTTCAGTGTTTAACCGCTATAAACACCTACACGTCTATACGAGTCTCCAAGTCTCATGGTTCATTGAGAAACCATTGGAATCATATATTCCAATATACGACATGTATCAGTCTCAACGGGTTTACTTTACTGACCAAGTAGTGTAAACATTGACCATGACCGATCTAAGATTGACAACATCATGATACAACTCAATGTCAGTTGCGACGCTTTTACAACAGTATCATGACTAATCATCCTAAGGTCAATTACGTCTTTACCATATTAAAAGATATATTATATTATAGAAACTGCTCATTTTATTCATAATAAAACGTTTACAAAAGTATTTTCAAGGAAATACAAACGGGAATTGGCGCTTTGAGCACCAACCCCAACACCCGATAGTTATGAATATTATTGTCCTCAAAAAGTACTTATCAAATAAATCAGAGAACCTTCAAAGTACGCAATTGTGAAATAAATCCAAGTTCTTGAATAAACCATCTAAGTCAGACTCACAGTGTGTGTGTATGTGTAAAGGTTCATTCACAGCTCGACTCCTATGTAAGTCAACTCAATGATTTCATCTCAAAAATTGAGATCCGATGGGTCAAACCAACCTAGATATCTCAAATTAATTTTTGCATTTGCCTTTCTTTGCCCAGTATGGTATGATTTTTTTTTTTTTTTTTTCAACACACCTACCTTTTAAGGTAGCATTTCTCCTCATGGTGGTCCTAACACTCACCCATGGGTAGCTTCACGCTTATCGGTTATAGGTGGTTTCACTTCTCTTTTTCTTATCATACCATACATCATAATACTAGCATATTGAGATAGATATATAAGCAAACAGTCATTCATCGGCAAACAATTTCTTCAACTAGTGACTTTGTCAACTACTTAGGTTCTTACTGCTAAAAACCTATTATTAAGTGCTTACGAGTCTAACCTAGATCATCTACTCAAGGCATCAAATAAAAATCAATTGGGAACTTATCGTTTCTAAAATTTCATTTAAAGCAAACAATTCATCATTAGACTTATGATTTACTATCAAGGATATTAAACAAAAACATTTTTTTTAAAAAAAAATTAAATGAAACTATCACTACATGCACACACCCCCAAACTTAAAATTTACATTGTCCTCAATGTAAGATAAATATAGAGAAACAAGAGTGAGGAATAACTCTACCGTGCATGAAGTTGATCAGGCTCCTACTGGTCAGAATTTGGTTGCGCGGGCTTTGTGTGTTTCGTGCTACCTGCATAAATAGCATGCAAAATGAATAAATAAACAAATAGCACACAATAAAAATAAAAATAAAAAATAAAAAAATTACTAATAAAACAAATGCAAGGGTTCCCTCCACGCTAGCGCTAAGTTTAACGTCTTCAGCCAGACGCAACCACCCAATTGATCATGGTGGCTTATTCTTTAGTATCCACTATCTGTTGTGACATGAAAAAGATAAATTGGCGGGCTATGGCAGTTTATCCATGGATGGTCCTCCAGGATATGTAGATTTCCTTCAGTTTGAAAATCTGGACTGCACATTCGACAAAATTGACTCGGCCTTCTTTTTAACCTTCCAGGGATTATCTTCAAGTGAGCACTGACCCTTCTTTTCCTCTTTTTGCGGCACTTTAGGAGTGGTTTCAGGTCTAGCTGCGAAGAGTCTTCCTTTATGCATGGCTGCACTTTGCTCGTAGGTTGCTGAAATACTGATTCACCCTGCGAGTTTGCAACTCCCTTCTCTACTATATCTACCCTGTGACATTTTGCATCACCTTGAGGACTCGGCTTGGCTCTGAAAATACTGAAGGTGACTTCTTCATCTTGAGCTCTCATTTTCAATTCACCTTTGTTCTCTTCTTCTGTTACTGTTTCCTCTTGCAATACCGCTTCTTTTTCTTTACAGCCTAAATCCTGAGGGATGTCTTTAAGCTCTTTTCCGCTCCTAAGAGTTATGACTTGACATTGCTCTTTGGGGTTGACTTCAGTATTACTAGGAAACACCCATGTCTGTTGATTGGCCATGGAAGAAATAACCAGCCCAATTTGCACTTCTAAAAATTTCATTGTTGCCCCTATAATGCCCATATGTGTTTCGATGTTGTTAAGCCTCGACTCATTCTTCTCAAACCTCTCTGAAGCTGTAGCTACAAACGTGCTCATGAGGTCTTCTAAGGAAGGTTTCTGCTCAACTCTTGGATAGTTGAAGCCATGAGAAGGTTGCAATGCGTTCTCTATATTAGCATATGACAAATTCGGATGATAATAGTTAGGCATAAGACTGCCTCTATAGTTGTTGAAGTTCTGGTTGTTCACATACTGTACTTGCTCAAATCCTGCTCCTCTATTGGGTAAGAGTATTCCATTAGCAGAAGCAACTTCAATAGGTGGCTGGCTTCTTTGATTTATCAATGCTGCTAACTGAGTCGTGAGGGATGATACTTGAGCTATCAGTGCAATAATATGATTTTTGTTGCTTCGTTTCCAACTATCATTGCACGAAAGAAATTAATATATAACAATAAAAATAAAAAATATAAAAATAAGAAAAAAATAAAAATCAATAATCAAATAAAAAAAGATAAATAAAAAAAAAATTAAAATAAAAGAAAATACATGAAAAAAAAAACAAAAACAAACTAAAAATAAAAACAAAAATCTAAATTAAAGTTAAGGTTACTTGGTAATAGTATTAATGTGAATTAAACAAACAATCCCCGACAACGGTGTCAAAAAACTTGTTGTGATATTTTATATTGTACCGCAAGTGTACGGTGTCAAGTTTTTGTTGGTTTCTATAATATGTCCCAAGGAAAGATTAAGCATGATATGAAATACAACAAAGAATATATATAAACATGAAGTATGGCGGAATCATACTTACAATATCTTGTGATGAAGAAAATCAAGCCAAGATGGAAGCTCCAAGGTGGATGATTTTCGGCCAAGGTGAGAAGATGTGGAAAGCTCCAAGCTTTGAGTATTCCAAGCTCTATGATGGTTTCCCTATCACCTCTTTTGATCCCTTGAAAGGTGCTAGCCTTGCATGTGAGGAGATGTTCCAAACAATCACACTTTCTTCAAGCTTTTGGCAACCAAAATGAAGAAGATGAAGACCAAAAACTGCATGCAGTTTTCGGCCAAGTGAGAGAGAGAAGAGATATTTTTCTTTTTGTTCTAATTGATTTTTGATACCAAAAATCAATTTATATTTATGCCATAATATTTATTAAATAATAATAAATCTATGACACAAGCCATGCAAAGGCTTAGAGTGTCAAACACTCAAATTCCATGCATAACATTAGAGTGTATTATACACTATCACCATGCAATGCATTATCAATAAAATAATACATATAATGACATGTGTCAAGTGGGCCCCACACGTTTCCAAATGAAAGTGGGCCCACGTCCACTCACGCGTTCGGGTTCGATATTTCCGAAATACCGAACTTGCGTCGCGACGTTAATTAAATCGAATTTAAATAAATAATCGCGTCTAGCGAAATTATTATTTACGTCGCTAACGAATTAATTCTAAATTAACTCGTATGCCCGAATTAAAATCTAATTTTAATTTCGCGTCGAAATCGAATTTCAATTATTATATCGAATATAATAATTTTACTGATTAATTCCAAATTAATCGTTCTCTCTCTCTAAATAAGGCACTTTATCCGAGATAAAGTTTCTCCGCAATTAATCCAAGATTAATTAAGTTCGAATCAAATATCATAGGTGAATCTTCAGGAAGCGACCCAAGAGATCTCCGGATATGTTGGCAGTAAATACGGTCGTCGGATAATCCGAACACGCACGTACCTCGTACTACGTTCTTACCGATTCACAAGACAAGGTTGGCTTCTAGCAAAGCGCCATGCCTACCCAATTCTCCAGAAATATTCTTATAGGAATATAAGATCTATATCAAGCGTAGTATACCGTAGTATTGCGTACATCGATCCAGTATCGGATGATCACATGCTAGGCCTAGGGCTGGAGATGTGTCTGCCCCGTACGAAACATATATCGGACATCAAGCAACTAGTCTCTTTAAATCGGACAATCCTGACCTAGTCATATTGTCCCGACGGTTGCAACCTTTTATAGAGTACTAGTTCTGTGTCCTGCGTGATCATCACCTCCATATGTCTGAAGCGATACTTCCATCTTGACATCACATCCAGTACACTACGATTCTCGATAAACCCAGAAGAGGTGTACACAGAACCGGTTAAGGTCCCCAACCACCAAAACCAAAGTTTACCGATTGTCGCAAGTACTAGCGATGTAAGTCTCAGGTTAAGACCATATACACCTACCCTGATGCGGCCTCCCATAGACACCTAGACATACTACCAATGGGATTCCGCGGGGTCTATCCAGAGCGAAGCTGTTTTCCGTACCATCGGTAAAACACAACCTCCTATCGCACTTGCATAAGTATCCAATACTTAAATATATGAGAACTATGCCGTTGTGCCCTCACAACGTGCACAAGCGCAATACTAGCCTATTCCGCATTATCGATGTCCAGTCTCGATAATACTACGGCTAGGGATATTTAATGATTAAACCTTTATGGATTGATACTGTCTCATATCATCTCAATCCAGTACTAATCATATGGACTTTCGCCATTTTATATCAAAGTAAATAATATTACAAAATGGCAAAAGGCAATTTCATTATACATAGTTAATTTTGTACAATAATACAATATCATTTACAAACAGTGACGCTATGGGACACAATGTCTAACAATCTCCCACTTGGCCTATAGCCAGTCACTCAAGCATCTAATACCCGAACTATGTATGTGTCGTTCAAAAACTTGCTGAAGAACAGCCTTCGTCAGCGGATCTGCAATGTTGTCATCTGATGTGACCTTCTCGACTTTTACATCGCCACGATGTATAATCTCCCGAATCAGATGGTAACGTCGAAGAACATGCTTGGACCGTTGATGAGACCTTGGTTCCTTAGCCTGTGCTATAGCCCCGTTATTGTCACAATACAATGGAACGGGCTCAGCTGCTAACGGAACTACTCCTAATCCGATTAGGAACTTTCGGATCCAAACTGCCTCCTTTGCTGCTTCAGATGCAGCGATGTACTCCGCTTCTCTGTTGTTGAATCGGCAACAGTATCTTGCTTGGAAGATTTCCAGCTCACTGCTCCGTTATTCAAACAAAAAATGTACCCGGATTGTGACTTGTAGTCATCCTTGTCGGTTTGGAAACTTGCATCGGTATACCCAGATACCGCAAGTTCTCCACCTCCATAAATTAAGAAAGCATCCTTAGTTCGTTTAAGATACTTAAGGATATTCTTAACTGCTATCCAGTGACCTTCACCTGGATCGGCCTGATAGCGACTGCACATGCTCAAAGCATATGAGACATCAGGTCGTGTACATATCATGGCATACATGATCGATCCGACTGCCGAGGCGAACGGTATCCGACTCATGTGGTCTCTCTCTCTTCCTGAGTCTTAGGACACATGTCCTTAGACAGAGAGGTACCACGTACCATTGGAACCAATCCCCTCTTGGATTGTTCCATGTTGAATCGCTTCAACACTTTATCAATATATGTACTCTGGGAGAGTCCAAGCAGCTTTCTAGATCTATCCCTGTAGATCTTTTTTCCAAGAATAAAGGCTGCTTCTCCCAGATCTTTCATGGAGAATTTTAATGAAAGCCAAGCTTTCACCGACGTTAGCATGGGAATGTCATTGCCTATAAGCAATACGTCGTCGACATAAAGGACAATAAAAGTAAGTGCTCTCCCACTAACCTTCTTGTATACACAAGGGTCATCTACGTTTTGCACGAAATCATATTCTTTTATGATCTCATCAAAACGCTGATTCCATGACCGTGATGCTTGCTTCAATCCATAAATGGATCGATTTAACTTACAAACCTTGTTTGCAAGTCTAGGTACGATAAAACCGTCAGGCTGTTGCATATAAACATCCTCCAAAAGGTTTCCGTTAAGGAAAGCGGTTTTAACGTCCATCTGCCATATCTCGTAATCGAAATATGCAGCTATTGCAAGCATTATCCGAATGGATTTAATCATGGCAACGGGTGAGAAGGTTTCGTCATAATCAATACCATATTGTTGACGATACCCCTTCGCTACAAGCCTAGCTTTGTACGTTTGTACGTTGCCATCCATGTCGGTCTTCTTCTTGAAGATCCATCTGCATCCAATAGGCTTTATGCCTTCTGGTGCATCAACCAGTGTCCAAACTTGGTTGGCGTACATGGAATCCATCTCGGACTTCATGGCATCTTGCCATAAAGCGGAATCGATATTTTGTATCGCTTCCTCATACGTAGCCGGTTCATTATCCTCAATAAGATTAATATCTACATGAGGTGAGATCAGGAACCCATACCTCTCAGGTACTGTTCTGACTCTCTCCGACCTACGCGGTCCTTGTGTATGTGAAGTTTGTGGTACAGACTCATCCCGGACGGTCTGTTCTTGTTCCGTCGTTGATTCATTGCCAGGAACAGTATCACTACGATCTTCATCGAGTTCTACTTTCCTCCCACTTACCACTGCATTTATAAAATCCTTCTCAAGGAAAAATGCTTGTAGAGCAACAAATACTTTGTTCTCTTGTGGGTGATAGAAGTAATATCCTTTGGTTTCCCTAGGATATCCTACAAAAAGGCATTTATCAGTTTTGGGTTCAAGTTTGGTACTTTCCAAACGTTTAACATGTGCCCAGCATCCCCAAATCTTCAGGAAAGAGAAACCTGGTTTCCTTCCTGTCCATATCTCATATGGAGTCTGTTCAACAGACTTCGACGGTACCTTATTCAAAATAAGTATAGCACTGTTTAATGCGTATCCCCAGAAGGATATTGGTAGCTCAGTGCGACTCATCATTGACCTTACCATGTCCAACAAGGTGCGGTTTCTCCGTTCGGACACACCGTTTAATTGCGGTGTTCCAGGAGGAGTCCACTGTGAAAGAATACCATATTCTTTCAAGTAATCTTGAAACTCATAACTTAAGTATTCGCCACCACGGTCTGACCGTAATGTCTTAATACTCTTCCCTGTTTGTTTCTCCACTTCGTGTCGAAACTCTTTGAATTTCTCAAAAGTTTCCGACTTGTGTCTCATAAGATACACATAACCGTAACGAGATGCATCATCTGTAAAGGTTACGAAGTAGTGAAATCCACCTCTAGCCTGGCTAGACATGGGCCCGCATACGTCAGTATGAACGAGAGCTAACAGTTCTGTGGCACGTTCACCTTTACCGCTAAAAGGTGATTTAGGCATTTTGCCTAAAAGACAAGATTCGCAGACGTCATATGAATTGGGATCAAATTCGTCCAAGTACCCACTCTTCGAAAGTGTGGATATGCGAGTCTTGTTAATGTGTCCTAGACGACAATGCCACATATAAGCTTCATCTTTTAGATTACTCCTTTTGAGCCTTTTGTTTGTCATTTTAGGAGATTCATTTATATTCAAAATATAAAGACCGTTATTTGCAACAGCTGTGCAAATTTCTGCATCATTTTTATATAAATAACACCCAGTGTTTCTAAATACAAAAGTGTAACCCTGCTGGGTTAACAAGGATACAGATATAATATTCCTAGTTAAACTAGGTACAAAATAACAGTTCAAAAGTTTAAGTACATGCCCTGAGGGCAGTTCTAAAACAAAAGTCCCTACGGCCAAAACAGCAACTGGTGTTCCGTTTCCGACCCGTAGATCCATCTCCCCTGACGCCAGCATCCTGCTATCATGCAGATCCTGCACATCAGTACAAATATGAGCACCACAACCAGAATCAAAAATCCAATTTTTAAAACTAGAAGTATTCATATTTATCTCAATAACAAACATACCAGAGGCGATAGCCTTGCCAGCCTTGATATCCTCCCTCTGCACAATGCTCATTTGGCAGTCACGTTTCCAGTGACCCCTCTTGCCGCAGTTAAGGCAGATGTCGCGAGATTTGTCCTTTGGCTTCCTAGAAGCCACTGTCAACTTGCCTTTGCCCTTTTTCTTGAACTTCTTCTTCCTCGCACCTCCAATTGCCTTGGGCCTAGCCTTTGGCGCATGAGAGGTCGATGCATAATGCGCCTCGCGCTTGCTCCCCTTTAGGAGTTCCCTTTCGGACTCCTTCAATACGGATAACAGCTCTCCAAGAGTGTCATCTGTATCCATCAACTTGTAGTTGATTATGATTTGTTTCCAAGTATCAGGAAGTGACTGCAAGATCATATCTATAGTCAGCTCAGCCTCCAAGACTATTCCCATATTGGCCAACTCATCAATATCGGCGATCATTTGAGTCCCGTGGGCTTCAACTGATGCGCCGTCTGTCATCCGGGAGCGGAAGAGTTTCCTTACTAGCTCGTACCTCTTCATCCGCTTATTGGTGCGGTGAAGATCACGCAATCTTGCCATCATGTTATAGGGATCCAAGTCCCTGTACTGACGTCTGAAATGCTGGGTCATTGCAGCTAGCATAACTGACTGAGCTTGGTCACAATCGTCACTATGAGTCTTCCATAACTCTAGCTCCAGTGGCTCAGTGGGTTCAGGCGGGAGAGGTCTCTGAATAGTATACAGTATCCTCTCAGCCCCAAGCACTATCTTGAGGTTCATTTCCCAGTCGGCAAAGTTTGTCCCTTTGAAGACATTATCGCCCATGATTATGTCGCGGATATTACCTTTGCCAATCATCTTGACAACTATAGTCCAACTATAAAGTCAACGATGTTATGGGTACAGTCAAACTGTTACAAGTAAAATAACAATATATTAGTCCAACTAATTATTTAAAATATTGACGAAATAATTTTGAAAGACGCGTAAGGCTAAGTATCTGAACGAAATTGCAAATTCAATAATAGCCTCCCACTATTTTCTTCAAGTTTCTAACCCTCTGTAGAGAACTCGGGAAATCGAATTTCCTAGTGGGCTAGGATCCCGTTAAATAACACACAACCTTGACTTTGGCCAATAAAAATTGTATGCTATTTAACTTAGGTAGATCTCCATGATCAATTGGATCTCATCCAATTCCTAGATCCGGTTAGGTGGACATCCAAGTCCGAAACATATGTATAATGCCAATGTAACCATTACATTTTCCTAACCCTATCCTCCGAATCATCTAGGCCTTGGCTTTGGCCAAAAACAAACCTAATGATTCCAGTTAAGCGGGACCCATTGACGAGGAAAGTTTCGTAATCAATGTCGTTGGACAAAAAGTGATCTTGACTTTGGCCAATAAAAATCACGATTTGGACAAGACACCGATATGCAACAACTCTCATGATTCAAGTACATCCTTGATTGACAAAGGTCTTGACTTTGGTCAAAAACAAACCAATGCCAACTTCGGATCTTGAACAAGAACCATTCAATGGAAGGATATTCGCTTAATATAAATTGAGGGATTTTCGCGTAATTGGCAACCAATTTATTTATCTTTGTTAGGTCTCATCATCATACACCCTTAAGCATGCTTCTAAAACATCATAAAGCGCGTAAAGTAATTAATAGTGATATGCGGATGGATATAAACAACTTGTTCCTAGAACAAATCACTCCCTTTCCTCTCCCCGCTAGCACTATTCTACTACTACCCAATTACATAATACAATAAGAGAAACCTCATTTACATTGAGGGGAATTAGGTGAGAAGAGAATACAAAGAGATAAAGAGATAAGGCTGGACACGCAGGTCCAATTTATAAATTCCAAATTACAATAATTTCTAAAATTACCTTTCCCTTCTAATATCCATCCGATATACACTATTCATTCATCACATACATATATATTCAAACAAGACATGCTTTTACAACCAATCTAATCCAATTAATTAGTCTTTGTTAAGTGATCATCCAATGTTCAAACAACGGTTTGATTTTGCGCGAGTCCAACTCGATTGAGAATAAGTACATAGGGTACGAATTCGCGAATTATATCGAACTACTTATTAAATCTAATTTAATTCGTATTCAATACTAATTCAATTATTTAATTCCAAATTAAATGTTTACACTTTTAATGTGCTTTAAAGACTTAGATTCTAAATCTAATCTATTGGGCCTCAAAGCCCAACTAACATCCAATGTTGAATTTAATTCAAGTCAAATGGACTTAGAATTGATTTATTAAGGCTTGGGCTTTGGTCAATGTGGGTCAAACCCAATTACCAAGCCCAAATAAGGAATCACCCTTAAGTGCCATAAAACCAATTTTAAGCCCATAAGGCCCAATTAAATTATTAAAGCCCATTAATTAAATTTTAATATTCCAAACATTAAAGTCCAATTAATTAAAGTGTAATACCAAGATTAATGTATTAAACCAATATTTCAAAAATACCCATTTAATTTATTAATCATCAATTTTTCAAAATAAATGTCCAACATTTTAAACAAAAATCAACTCCTTTACATGTCCTATGTATTCGGCCAAGGTGAGTTTTTTGTGTCGATTTGTTTTTCAATCCGATTGAATTATTAATCTACGTCCCGTACACGTTCTAAGTCATCCAATGATCTTAAACACAAAAAATTTCAATCCACTCCAAGTAGCAACACATTCGGCCAAGGCATGAATTTGGGGAAAAATCATCCAATGCATTTTTCATAAAATTGATTCCATGTATCATCATTCTATATACATGTAAGCATTCTTATTAATCAAATTTCACAAGAACATGCTTCAATCAATTCACCATATCATTCGGCCAAGGTCAAAATTTTGGGGAAAAATCATCCAATGCATTTTTCATAAAATTGATTCCATGTAACATCATTCTATATACATGCAAGCATACTTATTCATCAAATTTCACAAGAACATGCTTTAACCAATTTTATCACACCATTCGGCCAAGGTTAAAATTTTGGGGAAAAATCATCCAATGCATTTTTCATAAAATTGATTCCATATAACATCATTCTATATACATGCAAGCATACTTATTCATCAAATTTCACAAGAACATGCTTCAACCAATTTTATCAAATTTTAACCTAAAGTATTTCATGCTTAACCATGGCTCCATGATACCATTGTTGGTTTCTATAATATGTCCCAAGGAAAGATTAAGCATGATATGAAATACAACAAAGAATATATATAAACATGAAGTATGGCGGAATCATACTTACAATATCTTGTGATGAAGAAAATCAAGCCAAGATGGAAGCTCCAAGGTGGATGATTTTCGGCCAAGGTGAGAAGATGTGGAAAGCTCCAAGCTTTGAGTATTCCAAGCTCTATGATGGTTTCCCTATCACCTCTTTTGATCCCTTGAAAGGTGCTAGCCTTGCATGTGAGGAGATGTTCAACAATCACACTTTCTTCAAGCTTTTTGCAACCAAAATGAAGAAGATGAAGACCAAAAACTGCATGCAGTTTTCGGCCAAGTGAGAGAGAGAAGAGAGATTTTTCTTTTTGTTCTAATTGATTTTTGATACCAAAAATCAATTTATATTTATGCCATAATATTTATTAAATAATAATAAATCTATGACACAAGCCATGCAAAGGCTTAGAGTGTCAAACACTCAAATTCCATGCATAACATTAGAGTGTATTATACACTATCACCATGCAATGCATTATCAATAAAATAATACATATAATGACATGTGTCAAGTGGGCCCCCACCGTTTCCAAATGAAAGTGGGCCCACGTCCACTCACGCGTTCGGGTTCGATATTTCCGAAATACCGAACTTGCGTCGCGACGTTAATTAAATCGAATTTAAATAAATAATCGCGCCTAGCGAAATTATTATTTACGTCGCTAACGAATTAATTCTAAATTAACTCGTATGCCCGAATTAAAATCTAATTTTAATTTCGCGTCGAAATCGAATTTCAATTATTATATCGAATATAATAATTTTACTGATTAATTCCAAATTAATCGTTCTCTCTCTCTAAATAAGGCACTTTATCCGAGATAAAGTTTCTCCGCAATTAATCCAAGATTAATTAAGTTCGAATCAAATATCATAGGTGAATCTTCAGGAAGCGACCCAAGAGATCTCCGGATATGTTGGCAGTAAATACGGTCGTCGGATAATCCGAACACGCACGTACCTCGTACTACGTTCTTACCGATTCACAAGACAAGGTTGGCTTCTAGCAAAGCGCCATGCCTACCCAATTCTCCAGAAATATTCTTATAGGAATATAAGATCTATATCAAGCGTAGTATACCGTAGTATTGCGTACATCGATCCAGTATCGGATGATCACATGCTAGGCCTAGGGCTGGAGATGTGTCTGCCCCGTACGAAACATATATCGGACATCAAGCAACTAGTCTCTTTAAATCGGACAATCCTGACCCAGTCATATTGTCCCGACGGTTGCAACCTTTTATAGAGTACTAGTTCTGTGTCCTGCGTGATCATCACCTCCATATGTCTGAAGCGATACTTCCATCTTGACATCACATCCAGTACACTACGATTCTCGATAAACCCAGAAGAGGTGTACACAGAACCGGTTAAGGTCCCCAACCACCAAAACCAAAGTTTACCGATTGTCGCAAGTACTAGCGATGTAAGTCTCAGGTTAAGACCATATACACCTACCCTGATGCGGCCTCCCATAGACACCTAGACATACTACCAATGGGATTCCGCGGGGTCTATCCAGAGCGAAGCTGTTTTCCGTACCATCGGTAAAACACAACCTCCTATCGCACTTGCATAAGTATCCAATACTTAAATATATGAGAACTATGCTGTTGTGCCCGTCACAACGTGCACAAGCGCAATACTAGCCTATTCCGCATTATCGATGTCCAGTCTCGATAATACTACGGCTAGGGATATTTAATGATTAAACCTTTATGGATTGATACTGTCTCATATCATCTCAATCCAGTACTAATCATATGGACTTTCTCCATTTATATATCAAAGTAAATAATATTTACAAAATGGCAAAAGGCAATTTCATTATTACATAGTTAATTTTGTACAATAATACAATATCATTTACAAACAGTGACGCTATGGGACACAATGTCTAACAGTTTTAGTAAAGATGAATGTAGAGTGTCGAACCCACAAGGATTGCGTTAACTCGCACTATACTACATTTGATAATCCTAACTTTATTTAGAAAACAAATAATAAAGATTTACTCGATAAATATAATATAAAAATATTTAGATATGAGGAACTAATATGATAGAGATTCTAGAGTCTGATTTCACCTAGCTATCTCTTATGTATTTGTCATGGCAATTAATCATTGTTCAGTTATATTGTTTATAAATCAAAATTCCTAGAGTATTCACTCCCTCTCTCAGTGAAAATATTATCAACTATAGATTTCGTTATCCCTATAAAAATCTAGTAATGAACAACTCATTACGTCTTGTGACTTTATGTTAACGACTTCAAAGGAACTATAGATTCTCTCGAATTCTATAAAATCATAGGTCATATTCTCTAGATCTTATTCAAAATCCCCACTCTCGAGTGATTGATTCTAAACATTCATCATCTTAATTTGTGGCCAGCAAACAAGAAGCATTAAACTCAAAAGAATATAAATAAAATGAAATATAGCTTCATAACAATATTAGGTTTGGGATTTTTAGACGTTGCAGGACGCCGGGGCACCGGAAAGTGGGCACCGCGGTGCCCAAACTCTGGAAATTGTATGCAGAGTGCGAAGGCGCGTCGCGACGTGCATCAAGGGCACGTCGCGACGCGAGGGAGATTTGACTGGTTGTATGCTTTCCGCATTTCTGCTCTTCCCGTGTGCTTCCGATGCGTCTGTATGGTCCCAAAACACGTATAAATGGCCCAAGATCCATGTATTAATGATTCCTACAAATAAAACATAAAAGAGCTAGAAAATACTTTAAATGATACGGAATTTAACAAAATAGTAAGCTAAGAGTGCATGAATAAGTGGGTATAAACCCACTTATCAAAAGAGTTCAAACATTCACAAGAGTTCAAACATTCACAAGTGTTGTGCGAGTGTTTGAAATTCCAAAAGCCAAACACCATTGTGACATCTTAATTCTCTAAATTGTTTAGAGTTTAATATTTATGAGTGAAACCCACACTTCGGTTTGTTGATTTCGAGTCATAGTTCAGAAGATCGAGTGGTTGATCTAAACGTTGGACATCAAATGATTGATTTCGGCTACTACAACAAATAGAGAAGGCAAAGAAAATTTTAAAGATCCATACCGGAGCCGGTGCCCACACAAGCAACTTCCACCGCGCTAAGGAAAATTGTTTCCTACAATTAGCATCAGAGCTTAAGGTTGAAAAGTTTTCTTAACCCTTCTCATTTTTAGTTTTAATAATCTATATGAGATATAGATTATTAAAATGCATGTTGTGATTAGTAGGCACAATTCGATTCATGAGATGAATGGTTTTAATGTTCATGTGATGAATGTATTGCGTTGATTGTTAATTTTTTCGGCTCTTGTTTTTAGTATTGGAAATGTAAGACCATAAGGTCATATTCTTTCAAGTGTTGTAAGTTCATTTCTTTTGTAATAAGTCCATTTTGTAACCCTATTTGTAACTTGGAGGAGCCTATGCCGCGAATGACTTATGATGGAGAAATTCTACGAAGAGCTCAACAACACTCCATGGAACAAGATTTGAAGACCAATGTATGCCTTGGATTTATTGTACTAATTAGATTAGTATAGAAAAATAAGATCCCGGTCAACGCAATTTGAAATGTGTATGTTTTTACAATTTCCAGCCCGGAAACTAGATTGAGTCGTAATGCAATCCTTAGCGCGTCACGATGCGCAACGCATGCGAGAGCAACCCGAGGCTACTAGCTCGATCGCGTCGCGACTCATGTCACTTCGCATCGTGACGCGACACAGACCTGGTAATTTTTTTGCTTATTGGTTTGTGGGCGTCACAACGCCAATCATATGTATATATGTTTGTTTTAAATTATTTATTAACATGTCATATAGCCTAGGGTGCCTACTCTTATATTTTCACATGCCATAACATGTAGATATGCATGATATTCTAGTAATAAAATATGATTTTATGTAATTTAAAAGTTAAATAAGAATATGAGATGCATGCAAATGGATTAATAATATTAATTGGTTTAAAGGTTTAAAAATTGCGAATTCAAGTGTTAGAAACAAATGGACCTTATGAGTACATTATTTTCTTTGGTATATCGGATGGAAACCCGGACGTAAATTCCATAGCCGATTCTATATGGACGGTAATATGGTCTGCACTCAGGATACAATACCACGTACCTTTGGAATAAATAATATATTTTTATCGATTAAATGGTTTAATGACATTTGGTCTGTTCGTTGAATTCTAAATTTTAAAACCCATTAGTGGACTAATAATTTAATACTTAAATGGATTAAATCACTAAAGCAACTTGGTTAAATTAGTTTAATTAAGTTAGTTGGTTAGTAGAGACTAATCGGGATTAGTGAATAAAATTTTAAGAGTTAAAATTGGTTAGATCACTAAATCATCAACTATTATTAATTAGGTTATGACTTTAGCCGAGCATAATCTAAGATTCATTAAATACTAGTGAGATAGAAACCTTATACTTTAAAATAGTGAGTGGGAGAGGGGTATACCACAATATATCTCACGATCTCCATTGTTATCCAGAAACGTGAGATTCAAAAGGCGCCTCGAGACGGCTTTGCTTTCGTCCCCCTACGGATGGTGTTCTTTTGGGGTCAATATCAGGTTTGGATTCCGAAAGGATATAGACTCTAGATGTATCTGGTGTTTTGACATACCCTGCGGCGACACTTCACTAGTTAAGTCCAAGGGTTCTGAAATAATGGGTCACATTCACAAATGAATGATTAAGTTGTTAATCAACGCTTCCTTGATTAAAATAACGAAAATTGATTAATATAGGAATAAGAGTTATTTCAGATATATTAATCAATTTAGAATGTCTCAGTCTATCATGCAAATACTTGACCTACCCTACGACGACAGTTATTTGTGGGATGATAGATAACCGTGACATAATAATTCTTTTAGGTTTCTAATTCATTATACATTGATCATGCATCATGTTTAATTTTATGCCTAAATGTTGGACAATTTTAATATGTGACGAATGAATGTTGAAAGTGCGTTTGTTTTTTTTTTTTCAGCCATGGCATCTGCAATTATCTCAATTCTCAAACAACAAGAAAAATTAACCGGGGAAAATTATGTTAAATGGAAAAGTGACATGAATGCTATTTTGGTATGCGAAGACCTTAAATTGTCCTAATAGAGGAATGTCCTCCTGAGCTAGCACCAAATGCTGGCAGAGCTGCACATAATGCCTTTAAAAATTAGATTAAAGCTGATGAGAAAACCCATAACTATTGATAGCATCCATGTCTGAGGTTCTTGCTGCACATAATGAGTCTATGGCGACAACATCAATGATTATGCATTCATTACAGAACATGTTGGGGCAACCTTCAGACCGGTAACAACATGAGGCAATAGTCTCTGTATTGACCGCTAGAATGAATGAAGGCACATAAGTCCGAGACCATGTGTAAAGCATGATGTCTCATCTTAATATGGCTGAAACCCATGGTGCACGTATCAACGTGCAAAGCCAGGTGACAATGATCATGGAAACCCTTCTGAAGAGTTTCCTGCAGTTTAAAAGCAATGTTCTATGAATACATTGACTTTTACGTTGACTAAACTGCTAAATGAGCTCACCAATTACGAGTTCGTCGTGATGGGCCCTCATAGGTCTAATACCGAGGCAAATATTGCCGAATCTTCTAAATCTACAAAGAAGAAGAAGAAAGGCAATTGGAAGGCTAAGGCAAAACCAATGAAAAAGGAAAACAACAAAAGCTCTAAAGGAACCAATGCCAAAGGAAAATGTTTCCATTGTGAACAACAAGGGCATTGGAAAAGTAATTGTTCGATATACCTTGCTGAGCTTAAAGAGAAGAAGAATACAAGTAAATACGATTTACTTGTCATTGAGTCTTTTTTGGTGGAGGATGATAAATCCATATGGATTGTTTATTCTGGTGTCACTAACCATATTTGTTGTTCTTTGCAGCTACTTGACTCATGGAGGGACCTTGCTGAAGGTGGCTTTACCATGAGAGTTGGGACATGAGATGTTGTTTCAGAAAAAGCAGTGGGAGTTTCAAATTTGAATTTTAATAAGAGTTATTTATGTTTGAATGGTGTGCTATATATTCCTGATTTTCGCAGGAATTTGATTTCTGTAACAAAACTTATAGAATATGATTTTTCTATTTCATTTAATAATAAGTCAGTTATTATTAGTAGAAATGGATTAAATATATGCACGAGAAACTCCAAAAATAATCTATATGAATTAAGACCGTTAATGCATGAATCACTGCTTAATACTGAAATGTTTAAGATTGAAAAATCTAAAACTAAACGGTAAAAGATTTCTCATGATGATACCTATTTATGGCACCTTAGACTTGGTCACATTAACCTTGACCGGATAGATAGACTAATTAAGAACAGAGTTTTAAATCAGTTAAGACTCAGTACTTTACCTATCTGCGAATCTTGTCTAGAAGGCAAAATGACTAAAAGACCTTTTACTGGAAAAATGGATAAGAGCCAAAGAAACACTTGAGCTAATACATTCGGACGTTTGCGGACTGATGAATGTAAAAAGCCCAAGGTGTTTATGAATACTTCGTCACTTTCGTTGACGATTATTCTAGATATGAGTATGTTTACCTAATGTGGCACAAGTCAGATACATTTAAAAAGAGTATCGTGCTGAGGTTGAGAACCAGTTAGGTAAAAGCATCAAAATTCTACGATCAGATCGTGGATGAGAATACCTTGATAGAGATTCCGAGGAATTCTTAGTTGAGCATGAAATTATTTCACAGCTCACAGCACCTAGAACACCACAACAAAATGGTGTTGCAGAAAGGAGAAATCGGACCCTACTAGACATGATGAGATCAATTTTTAGTTATAGCACTCTACCTAGTTTTTCTGGGGGTATGCATTGCAAACAACAATGTATATCCTGAATGTAGTTCCTTCTAAGTCTATTCCTAAGACTTCATTAGAGTTGAGGAATGGTCGTAAAGCTAGTTTGCGAAATTTCCGCATATGGGGGTGTCTAGCACATGTGCTAAAGAACAAGACTACTAAGTTGGAACCACGTTCACATGTGTGCCTATTTGTAGGCTTATCCTAAGGAAACTATGGGTGGATTCTTTTATAGTCCAGAAGATAATAAAGTATTTATATCAACAAATGCTACATTTCTTGAGGAGGACTATATGAGAGAGTTCAAACCTCGAAATAAAGTGTTACTTGAGGAGTTACTTGCCGGTACGAACAGTACACCATTGTCAAATATTGACAAAGACATAACACCTTCTACATCTGAAAGTCAAATGCAAGTTTATCAAGATACCATACCACCTAGACATAGTGTGATGGTTGTAAGACAACCTAAACGCTATCTAGGAAATGGTGAGGTGCAAGTTGTTGCATCTTGTGATGGTATAGATGATCCATTGACCTATCATAGTGCAATGAAAGATACTGATAAAGAGAAATGGCTCAAAGCCATGAACCTCGAGATGAAGTCTATGTACTCTAACTCAGTATGGGAACTTGTAGACCAACCTGATGGAGTAAAACCCATAGGTTGCAAGTGGATCTACAAGAGAAAAAAAGGAATAGTGACCGGCGTAAACACACACGTATAACACAAGCGCATGTATCGTTCAAGTAGTATAAAAATATCGATCCCACGAGGACTTAATTCCTACTGTTGTTATTAATTATTGATACTATTTATTTACAGATATCTAATTATAGGGAGAAGGGAATTGATTGCTTTTGGTTGGTTGAATGTGGTTTTGAAAAAATAAAATAAAAACAAACTCAAAAGAAAGTACTAAAGAAAAATAAAATAAAAGACTCAAGGGTCTAGGGTCGTGACTCCACACAATATTATTATAAAGATGAATTGATTCTCTTATTTATGAGTAATAAATTAATTTGCTAACCTGGAACACGATGATATGCGAAAGCCTCTTCCGATGGTCAGACGCAAATACCCAGTATAACCCAATTGAACCATATGTCTATGTCAACCAATTTACATGGATTCATTAAGATTAAGTTCCAATTGTATTTACCCTCGCCCGACAGGTATATTCCTATCCTGTAAGGAAATCTATTAAAGGGTTATCTATCATCAAGGAAGATCGTGAGCTATTGAATCTAAGGCTGAAACCTAAAATCCCTATGTCTAGTTCATTTTAAGTTTACCATATCAATCTTATTGGTGATCAGACAACAAGAGGCATTAAGCTTAAGACTCAATAAACAAACTAAAGAATTACCCATAAAAAGAAAATCAATTATTAAGTGTAGATATTGTGTTTCATCACTTCCCTAGAATGAAAATAAAATGCTGGGGTTAGAGGATCCACATTTAATATTTCTTATCTAGGAATCTCACTTATTATAATATATAAATTATTTTATATTCTGCTTTCTCAGGAATTAATAATATTAAACATTTAAATCAGCCATCATATAGGCGGTAATCCATTTAGTCCAATTACACCAGCCATATAGGCGGTAATTATCTGTCACATAAAGACCAGCCATATAGGCGGTAAGGTAATTTATATTTAAACCAGCCATATAGGCGGTAATAAAGTCTGACATTAATTAATCCGGTTAATTATTAAATTATAATTTAAATATTATAATTAAGTGAGATTTACCTAAATAATTATATTAAAGGTTTCACCTTTTACCCCAGCGGAAAATTCAACTACTAAACATAAAAGAAAAGAGAAGAAGAAGAACTACTATTACTATTACTGAAAATTAAAATACATAATTAAAAATATTATTTATATATACAAAACTAGATGCAATCCTCTAAAACAGGGAAAAGCTCCCAAGGAAAGCACACCAAATGAAGTGAAGAGGAGCTGAATTTATAGGTAAATTCTGGATCCAGCGTCGCGACGCCAAAGGTCCCAGCGTAGCGACGCTGGAACGCGGGTTTTGGTCCACGCGTGATCTGTCGGCAGAATATGGTGATGACACCTGTCATGTGGTAAAGGTGGTGCAATGAGAAGACGACACGTGGCACACGGTGATTGGCTGAGCTTTCGGTCCAATGATCTTCTGACACGTGGCACGCGTTTAGGATTGGTCTAATGAGAGATTAACACGTGGCAGCATGTAATTCGCCGGTGATTCGGTCCAATGACAACTCGACACGTGGCACGCGCTTACTTTGGTCTAATGAGATTTCGACACGTGGCAGACGGCGCATTTTAGCTGATCTTCTGTGATGATGACACGTGGCACGACGCACGTTAGCAAGTCCAATTTCTCAGATTCAGACACGTGTACCTCGGCGCACATTAGCATGTCCGGCGCACGTTAGGCGTCGCGACGCGTAGGGTCCTGGCGTCGCGACGCGGCCAAATTACCGAATTGCCCTTTTGTCATTTTTTTCTCTATTTTGGCCCCAAATTGCTTCCAATGCTTTCTTAACTTTATTTATCTGCAAAATAACACAAAACACATCAAAACGTTCACAAAACTCAAGAAACTATACAAAATATTAGGTTAAATGAGTGGGAAATAGTGATAGATTTACCACTCATCACGCCCCAAAACCTAACATTTTGCTAGTCCTCGAGCAAAACACAAAATAAAATAACATAATAAAATTTAACTAAGCCACTTTCGTAGGGATCACGGTTGCATTTAGCGTATGCAACAAGCCTTTAAACCCCTAGGTGTCCCTAGTGGACGAGTTGTAGTCTCGTGAGGGTTTACAGCAATGATACCCACAAACATTTTACAAAAGTAAAAAGGTAGTAAAACTAATGCACACAAAAGCAAAAAGACAAGCGAAAAGAGAATAAAGAAGTTAGTGACTAATCAGGTGAAATTTCTACTCCAAGTTATTAGTTGTTTTGTTTCTTTCTAAATTACCGAATAAGTAAATTCTCCGATTATATTTACCATTCTCCATATACACAGCCAACAAAATATTAATCAACTCATTTTTGCCCACAACAGTCATAAGTGCAGTTGATAAGAGAGTAATATTTTTGTCCTAAAGTTCTATCAGATTTCACACCTTTTTGTAGCAATGGAATAAATTTTTCTGATTTTTCTGATTTTTTTCTTTGATTTTTGCTATTTTGACTTTTATTTATATACAATACCTTCCGTCTATGTAGCGAGCTTTGGGTCGGTGGCTCCCAAACCAGTTGGCTTTAGGGCACCAGGTGTTAAGACACCCCTACGGACTTAATTACCCAGACTTCAGATATATTTTTTTTGTAGCATCTTCGATCCATGTAACGAGCTTTGGGCCAGTGACTCCCAAACCAGTTGGTTTTAGGGCACTAGGTGTTAAAACACCCTTACAGACTTAATAACCCAGATCTTAGATGCTTTATTTTGTACAACATATTTTTTTTTTACTCCATTGCTATTTAGAGATGCTTCCTCCAATTAAACTAGAGCACGAAATATTACAAACTTTTCAAATATGCCTCATGTCCGTATGTTACTATGCATATTGATAATACCTGCCAACTAAGCATATGAAGATCCATTTTAGTCCGTTTATGGAGAATCTACAAATTAAATAATTTAAAAGGAAATAAACAAAAATTAACTTATTTCGAAAATGTTTTACCTTTTTAGTCAACATGAAAACACAAAAATATTTTTGTAATTTTTGAAAATTTTTCAATTTTTTTGTATTTTTCGAAAAAATTTTGACTACAAAATAAATATAACAACATAATAAAATTTTTACTAAAAATAAAAACAAGATACTAATCAACTAATTCCCTCCCCCCAAACCTAAATGAGACATAGTCCCTAATGTCTTAAACAGTAATAGAAGAGTTTAGAAGATCGTATCTGGTTAGCTGAAAATCAAAAATTCACCGATTAAGATCAATGTCTAATTTACGCTTCTTACCACGGTCGCTGTCTGTCCAGTTCAACTTGGAGAGAATGGGGTCAGTTTCGGTTCAAAGGCAAGGATTTGGTCAATTAATTCTTCGGCTTTGTCGCGTCAGTCAGGAAGATATCATGTACTGATCTGGTGACGAACTTATGTCTTTTGGCTTCCGCAAGAAATACAAAAGAAAATCGAAGAAATGCTCAATGTTAAGTAACCCAATGGGCTTCCGATGATATTTTAAGTGCGCCCATGATGCTACAGTAAACATTTCCTCAAATGTCCCAAGCCCTCCTGGTAACGCAATAAACGCATCTGCTGTATTAATCATTTCTTGGATTTGTTCGGGCATTCCAGATACGATGCGTTCATCTCCATTTGTTTGTCCGATTAAATGTTCGTCCGCCAAAGGTTTTGGAATGATTCCCAAAACATGACCGCCACCATCCTGAACGGCTTTTGAAATACTTCCCATCAATCCAAGATTGCCACCGCCATATACCAGGTGCATATTTCGCTCCGCTATGACTCGCCCCAATTCCTTCGCAGCCTCGATGAATTCTGGTTTATTACCAGAATTGGATCCACAGAAAACACAAATTCGCTTGATTCGCTGCTGTGAAGTTGCTTCCATTTTCTCTCTTATTCTGGATGGTGTCGAAGAGAGAAATGACGGGCTGAATTTATAGAACCTGAAATGGGTGAGTAATAATTGCACTAGTATCTGCCAAATGACAATTATTAGAAGAACGTTAAAATAAATCGTGAAAAGTCAAAAAGTATAAATCTTGTCGGCGAAAATAAAGATAAAAACAAAAGAAAAGCAAATCAAAGCATAATTAAGGCAGCATAATTGTGTACGCAATACGTCACTAGTTTGGTATATAAATTCATCAGGATGCGTCTCAAGAATCCATTCCTTACTCAGCCACCACTAATGAATTAGCTTCATCTTTGTGATTGCCAAACACCATTCCTTTTGTCTTAAAATGCTCCGTTTGTTCATTTCCTACAAAAACAACACACAAAATTAAAAATTCTACAACATTTATAGACAAAATATGAAAACAGAAATTACAACAAATGCATGGGTTGCCTCCCTGCTAGCGCTAAATTTACGTCTTCAGCCAGACGTGACTGAAATCTATTTCTCAAGGAGGTTTCAGCGTCGTTTTGGATGTCCGATTAAAGACAATCCCATGAGCGTTGCTTTTGAATGGTCTCTTCCAAAGGTAAGTGGCAAAAAGAGTTTTGTCTCATTCAGTGTTTGTGCCACCTTTTTGCTCCTTGTTGTTCCAGTGGTTCCTGCAAAGAAAGAAAGAAAATCAGGAGGTCTCGTATGGTGCTTGACTTGGAATGGAAGTTCCATTCTGTCAAGCTTCTGGTTGATATCTTTGATTTGTACTCCCCAAAACAGCGATGTTTCTCCTGAATGCTCTGGATCTTTAATAAGGTCAGACATTTGCTCCTCCATTTGCTCCTCCATTGCTCTGCTTTTGTTCCACCTTTTCTTCACAGATGTATTTGAAAATTTCTGCATTCAGCTCTTCATTGTCATCTGTGAAATGCATGCTGCAAAATTATCAACCTGAGGATGTAAGAAATGTCAGATTTTAGGTCTTCATCCTCTGATCTGGGTGAAATGATTGGCTCAGGTAGATCTTCTTCAAACATTTGTGCAATGGAATCTCCAAGATCTTCATTTGAGGATTAAAAGTTTGATCCTCCGTTGTTGGTGCAGTTGGTACAAATAGATCAGCTTCATCCTCGTCAGAATCTGAATAATAAAAGTCAAATAGAGACTTTGCCGGTTTGGCTCCTGAACTGATACCTCTGGTTGTTTGTACTGCTCAGCCTCTTCCTCTGTTAAGGTGTCATTGTGGATCTCTGGGTACTCGAAGGCTTTGTCAGTTCATCTGATAATTCTTCTTGAGGTAACTGTCTCGTTTGGTCTGTCAGTCTCTGAATGAATTCTGATTGTCTCTGAATACTTTCAAATTGATTCTGGCATGTTTCAAGCATTGTATCCAACTTTTCGTCTTGTTTCTTGACCCAATCTTTGAGCATGTCAATCATTTGATCTTCATCTGATAGTTCTGATTGTTGATGGAAATCATAGGTGGATGGTGGATAAGATGGAAAATGTGATGGTTCTTCGTACCTTGAATGATTCTGATAATTCTGCCACTCTGAAAAGTATATGCATTGATCGCTCGGGTGGTTACCATCACAAATCACACATCTCCCCATTTCGTTCTGTTGAGCAAATGTAATAGTGCTTGGTTCTGTCATCCAGTGATAGTCATTGGGCTGCACAACAGGCCTCAGAAAACCAGACTGTTGCTCCCAGATGTGGGGTGTATCTTCTTGTAAAGCTCGTAATCTCTCAATCTCCCAGTAGTGTTACATTTTTCAACCACCTGAAATAAAAGAAATAAATAAAAATTACAGATAAAAATAAAGAAAATTAGATACAAGTAAATTAGATAGCTTCAAAATTAATAACTCAAGAAAAATAAGTCACCGGCAACGGCGCCAAAAACTTGACCGGCGTAAACACACACGTATAACGCAAGCGCACGTATCGTTCAAGTAGTATAAAAATATCGATCCCACGAGGACTTAATTCCTACTGTTGTTATTAATTATTGATACTATTTATTTACAGATATCTAATATAGGGAGAAGGGAATTGATTGCTTTTGGTTGGTTGAATGTGGTTTTGAAAATTAAAATAAAAACAAACTCAAAAGAAAATACTAAGGAAAATAAAATAAAAGACTCAAGGGTCTAGGGTCGTGACTCCACACAATATTATTATAAAGATGAATTGATTCTCTTATTTATGAGTAATAAATTAATTTGCTAACCTGGAACACGATGATTGCGAAAGCCTCTTCCGATGGTCAGACGCAAATACCCAGTATAACCCAATTGAACATATTGTCTATGTCAACCAATTACCTGGATTCATTAAGATTAAGTTCCAATTGTGGTTACCCTCGCCCGACAGGTATATTCCTATCCTGTAAGGAAATCTATTAAAGGGTTATCTATCCTCAAGGAAGATCGTGAGCTATTGAATCTAAGGCTGAAACCTAAAATCCCTATGTCTAGTTCATTTTAAGTTTACCATATCAATCTTATTGGTGATCAGACAACAAGAGGCATTAAGCTTAAGACTCAATAAACAAACTAAAGAATTACCCATAAAAAGAAAAATCAATTATTAAGTGTAGATATTGTGTTTCATCACTTCCCTAGAATGAAAATAAAATGCTGGGGTTAGAGGATCCACATTAATATTTCTTATCTAGGAATCTCACTTATTATAATATATAAATTATTTTATATTCTGCTTTCTCAGGAATTAATAATATTAAACATTTAAAACCAGCCATATAGGCGGTAATCCATTTAGTCCAATTACACCAGCCATATAGGCGGTATTATCTGTCACATAAAGACCAGCCATATAGGCGGTAAGGTAATTTATATTTAAACCAGCCATATAGGCGGTAATAAAGTCTGACATAATTAATCCGGTTAAATTATAATTTAAATATATAATTAAGTGAGATTTACCTAAATAATTATATTAAAGGTTTCACCTTTTACCCCAGCGGAAAATCAACTACTAAACATAAAAGAAAAGAGAAGAAGAAGAACTACTATTACTATTACTGAAAATCAAAATACAGAATTAAAAATATTATTTATATATACAAAACTAGATGCAATCCTCTAAAAACAGGGAAAAGCTCCCAAGGAAAGCATACCAAATGAAGTGAAGAGGAGCTGAATTTATAGGCAAATTCTGGATCCAGCGTCGCGACGCCAAAGGTCCCAGCGTAGCGACGCTGGATCGCGGTTTTGTTCCACGCGGGTTGACCATGCGTGATCTGTCGGCAGAATATGGTGATGACATGTGTCACGCGGTAAAGGTGGTGCAATGAGAAGACGACACGTGGCACACAGTGATTTGCTGAGCTTTCGGTCCAATGATCTTCTAACACGTGGCACACGTTTATGATTGGTATAATGAGAGATTAACACGGCAGCATGTAATCGCCGGTGATTCGGTCCAATGACAACTCGACACGTGGCACACGCTTACTTTGGTCTAATGAGATTTCGACACGTGGCAGACGGCGTATTTTAGCTGATCTTCTGTGATGATGACACGTGGCACGGCGCACGTTAGCAAATCCAATTTCTCAGATTCAGACACGTGTACCTCGGTGCACATTAGCATGTCCGGCGCACGTTAGGCGTCGCGACGCGTAGGGTCCTGGCGTCGCGACGCGGCCAAATTACCGAATTGCCCTTTTGTCATTTTTTTCTCTATTTTGGCCCCAAATTGCTTCCAATGCTTTCCCAACTTTATTTATCTGCAAAATAACACAAAACACATCAAAACGTTCACAAAACTCAAGAAACTATACAAAATATTAGGTTAAATGAGTGTGAAATAGTGATAGATTTACCACTCATCAAATAGATGGGAAAGTACATACTTTCAAGGCTAGGCTAGTGGCAAAGGGTTATACCCAGATAGAAGGAGTTGACTATGAAGAGACTTTCTCGCTAGTAGCCATGCTTAAATCCATCAAGATTCTTCTTTCCATTGTCGTATATTATGACTATGAGATTTGACAATGAACGTCAAGACTGCATTTTTGAATGGCAACCTTGATGAGAGTATCTAAATGGTACAACCAGAGGGGTTCATAAACCAAGGTCAAGAGCAAAAGGTTTGCAAGTTGCAAAGGTCCATTTATGTGCTCAAGTAAGCATCAAGATCTTGGAACATAAGGTGATGATATTACGATCAAGTCTTATAACTTTGGGCAAAACATCAGTGAGCCTTGTGTCTACAAGCGCATCATTGATGGTAAGGTGATTTTCCTTGTGTTATACGTCGATGATATTTTACACATTGGGAATGATGTAAATATATTATCGGACGTGAAAATCTGGTTAGCTAACCAATTCCAAATATTTAGGGTTTATGTTGTCAAAATAATAACACATCCTCTTCCCTTTGAAAAATTCGGCCATAAGACCTAGTAATGACAAAATCAATTTTGTGTTTAATATCTTCATTAAGATATAAACATGTTACCAAAAGTAATCTTGCAACTTCCATTTTAATAAAGATGAATTTAAAATCATATTTTCAATTCATTTATTTCTAGAAATTCCAAATATTAAATTGTTGACGGCTGATTTTGGTCTCGGGGCAATATGAGAATATTACTCCCGAGACAATCTTCCCTCAATAGTAAATTTGTTCGGTTATGGGGGAACCGAAAGCAAACTTAGCAAAAGACAGATAAATACACCAATCAACAAGGAGATTTAACGTGGTTCGGCGGATCAGATTCAACCTACGTCCACGGGCACAAAATGAATGATACTTTTATTACTGAGATTTGCTTCTCTGATATCTCTTGTGTTCACAAGTCTGATCGTAGTGATATTGGTATTGATTCTGATGTTTTTATACACTCTACCCTCCTATTTATAATAGTGCAGAAATCAGATTCCTTATTTTACAAGGGTTCCCAATCGAATCAATTTCCTTCTCCCATAAGGATTCCTAATTTAAAACTACATTCACTTCCTTCATTCTACTAGGATACAGACTTATCAGTTTACCCCATGAAGGTAGGATAACTTATCTTCTTATCCGAGAAAATAGGATGCCTTATCTTCCTGAGCACGCCTCACCATGTGCTCGGTCTTCGTGAGGTCGGTCATAGTGGTCATTTGGACTGAGAATGATTTTGCCGATCTGATAATTGCTCGGTCATCCGAACTCAAGTGTTCGGCCATTTTACTCATGTGGTCGGGTCGGTATCAACGATCCTGACCAAGAAGGGAATTTACCTTTTTACCACTGTCGTACTTCTTTAAATAACATAGGACCTGAAAACACCATCAACATCTGTCACATAGTTCTCGGTTCCAACGAGTTATACAAGTTGGTGCCGGGGGATATAAGAGTGGTATGGTTGATGACTAATAGCCGATCTTTTGAAGGAGAAATATCGTTGGCCCATATTTACATCCTGATCGGTCTGACTCAAGTGTTCAGCTTGATTTTCTTCCTCCCAACGTGAATTTCCTTTATTGCCTCTCTGTAAACCATCCATCGAGACGCGTAACCGTCACATCCTCTTAAATGCCCATCGGATCACTTCTAGGGTTTGACGGGAGCCTGCCACTTGTCAACCATCCGTCGTTCTCCTGCCAAAAAGTAAAACAATCCGACCGTTATGGTCAATTAAAAAGACGTCCAATCTCAGCTGTCCATCCAATTCTGAAAGATCATTCTAAAAAGCGACACGTGGTGTAAATCTAACGCTTTCGTTCAATCCAACGCCACAAGTGCACCGATCAGACTAACAAAACGGAGTAAACACTGTTTCCTTCTTCACGACTCTTCGATCTCCCCAACCACGAGAACTCTTCTTTTTTAGCTGTGACCAGTGAATCCTCAGAACGACCAGACCGCTCCGAGCAATCTGCAACCCTTCTAAAAGAAACAAGAAAGTCTTCTGAACGACCTTTTTGCTTTTGCTTTCCATGTGTTCCAAATCCTGCTCCCTTTTGTTCCTTTCTTTTCTCCCTTTTTTTTGTGTTTTGGTTTTGTGCTCCGCCCATTTTTTCTTTTATTTCTCGGATGTCAGGGATGTCTGACACCAGGTCTTCCTCTGCAAACCCCGCTAAACCTCCGACCCCCCTGTTGAAGAGCTCTCTTCGAGCTCGGGGGTACCAAGCATAGAGGACCTCGATACTACCCCCACCCTTTCCAAAATTGAACAGGATACTCACCATCAGAGGATTCCTCGGAAGGACCCAGAGCCCGGTGATTTTGGCTCCTCGGCTCTGGACATGGACCGTCCTTCCAATATAACTGAAGACGACCTCGCACTGCTCCGGCAATGATATGATATTCCGATAGATATCGCCCTTGAAGTCCCCAGGCCAATGGATCGTGCTAGTCAACCTGATGAAGGTTCGGTGGCCCTTCTTCCGGCTTTCTTTGAGTGTGGACTTCGGCTGCCGATGCAACGCTATTTCGCCTGGATGCTAGCCGAGATGGAGATCGCCCTCTATCAACTGAGTCTGAATAGTTGGAGGATTTTGGCTGGGTTTCATGTGATTTGGAGTTGGGCGGGACTCGGTGAACCCTCTCTTGAAGAAGTGAAGATGCTATATCGATTGAAGGCCAACCCAAAAATGCACCATGGTTGGTATTACCTTTCTACTTATGCTGATTCGCCAAATGTTTTCGGCAAGCTCCCCGACTCCAACAAGAACTTCAAAGACTTATGGTTTTGGGCCACAGGAGATTGGGGACGAGTTCTGAGATCGTACGAAGAGGAGGTCTATGTCCCGGATATCTTTAGAGCGGGAGGTTAGGATTTTAACCCTTAGCGTTCTTACTTTTGATTTTATGATAGGATTTTAACTTCTTTAATTCTTCTCAGCTTGTTGGGGGGACGCTCCCAATGTTTCCCATCAGGTCCGGCACGAGCAGTACGCTGGCCGACGTTATGCCGAACGTTGGAAGCAATTGGTTAATGATGCGACCTTTCTCGAGTCGGCCTGATTCGGACTGCTCCTCCGAATGTCCCGGGGCGGATAGGTGGGCTTTACTAACCTTCTAACCAATCTCCTTATTTGCTTAGCATGATGATAATTTGAATGTTGCTCAGATTCTGGACTGACCACCCTTTTTTTTTGTAGGTATGTCGAAAAGGCCAAAGTACTTGGATCAGCTGGTCGGTGTAACAAAGAAAACCGGCCACACTGGAGCCGGGTCCTCCCGAAAACAGCCAGCAATCGAGGCCAAAAAGGTGGCTGAAGAGGCGGCCCCGTCAGCTACCCAAAGCTTATCTCCCCAATCCAGGGTATCTCCAACAGTCTCCACCCGTCCTGTCAGCCCGCAAAAACCTACTAGGAAAAGGAGGCGCCTGATCGGGACAGAAGGATCTGATCTATCTCGGGAGATGGAGGATGAGCGGGTCTTGAGTGAGAGGCAGGTTGCTCGGAAAGAGAAGAAGAGGCCGGAGGGTTACGAAGGACAAACAGAAAGGCGCCGTGATTCTTGGTGTGGAAGATCTTAGACAGGGCATTAGGGAGGCCACTTCTCACATGGTGGCTATTAATGACTGGCCGAGGCGGTTCCTGCGGAGAAGATTCTGAGGTATGAGGATCTCTCTCCCGAGGACGTCGTTATAGAGATATGCTCCCAAATGGCTAAGGTAATCACATTTCCCCATTATTACTTATGAGTCCATGATTCAATTTTTTTCTGACTTGTTATTTCTTCTCGGTAGGCGAATTATATCACGACCAAGAATAAAGACCTTCTTCTGAGCCTTTTGTCCGAGGGTGGCCAAGCCCAGAGGCTTCAGAACCGACTCTCTGAAATGGAAGCCGAGCTGGTTCGCAAAGAAGAAAACATAAAAAATCTAGAGCTGGCTGCTGTTGAGGCCCATACAACAAACAAAGCTCTCCGGGCTACTGCCTCTCTAGAGAGAAAAAATGATGATGCTGCCAAGAAGGACTTGGAGGCCGCCCAGGCTGACAACAAGATCCTGCAGGTGGAGGTGCGCAGCGTTGAATCCAAGCTGAGGGCAAAAGATGAAGAGCTGGTGCGGGCCCGGGACGAGCTTAGGAATAGAGAACTTGAGTTGGAGGTCGAGAGGGACTCCATCCGTCTCGAAGGGGTTGGTGATTGTGCTGAAATTATTCCGATGGTACTGCCCGACCTGGACATGTGGCCTATTCATGCAGCCATCCACTTCTGTAAAGGGGAAATATCTGAGGAGGAGTTTCAAAAATGGCTCCCCCCTTCTCCCGAAGAAGTGATGGATCCAGATCCGATTTCGATCGCCCCGGTCCTCCCGGTTCCTCACGAGGACCGACCCGAGGTTCCTGCTCCTGACGAGAACCTACCTGAGGTTCCTCCTCCGACCCTTAAAGTAGGGGTCTCCCAGGTTGTCGATGTAGAAGCTACTATCCCACCTCCCGAGGCCGAGCCGAACCATCCGTCATCTGAGCCAGCTGAGGAAGAACCACCTGCCCCTGCGGGGGCTGACTGACAAGGGGTAACCCGAACGGGGCCCTGTGTAAACTTTACTTTTCTTGTAATAACATTTCACACTTCATTTAAATATATATATCGTGTGTTTCTGTTCTTTTCTTTGTTTTTCGTAATTTGCTCTAAACGATTCCCTTCAAACAATCACTTGAGACCCGTCCGTTAGGGGATAACACGAACTGAAAATGAAATCATTCAGTGGACGAGAATCAATTCGGAGCTAGTCGAAATACTTTGCTTTGGGGGAATATTACGTCCCCTGCTTGATCAGACAGACCCGATGGGACGTAACCCGACCCCGAGCTGTGAGAAACACTTGGCCCTGGGGGAATGTTACGTCCCCAGTCCAAAAGAGAGACTCGGTGGGATATAACCCGACCCCGAGCTGTGAGAAACACTTGGACTTGGGGGTACGTTACGTCCCCAGTCCAAAAGGGAGACCCGGGGGATGTAACTTGACCCCGAGCCGATCAATCAGATGTCCTCGGCGAAACGAATCCAGCCCCGATCCGATTAACGAGTGGCCTCGGCGGAACGAATCCAGCCCCGAGCTGATTAACAAGTGGCCTTGGCGGAACGAATCCAGCCCCGAGCCGATTAACAAGTGGCCTCAGCGGAACGAATCCCAGCCCCGAGCCGAATAATCCTTGGGACTTGTTCAGAAGGGAAGTGAATCAACCTTTTGAAGCCCTACCGAATCTGGCACGGGCGTCCCTTTGGCAGACCAGCGAAAAACAAGAACAAAACTCTGGAAAATAAAAATCATGAAATGTGGGTGACTTAATACTTATCCCAAAACAAAATGTTAAAGTGTAAACAACAGCACGGATTCCTTAAGACAATGTCCTGTCCGATGTTTCCAAAACACAATCCTGAATCTTTCAATTCAGAGTCCCGGCGAACCAGGATTTGGATCAAAGAGCGTTTAGATGGTAAGGGCACATCCTCTATACTTCAGGTCTCCATGGAGCCTGTGTATTGTTTGAGGGCTCCTCCTTACAATGCTGGAGCAAGCATACGCTACGGGGGCTAAATCCCTCATCAGGCTATACTTCTATTGGATCCGAGTGATCAAGTAAGGATCAAAGAGTGTCCGAAACGTTAAGGGCATATTCCTCATTTTGTTCGGTAACACTGGAGCAAGCAAACGCCACGGGGGTATCATCCCTCCCCGTGCTATGCTTCTCACGGATCCATTAATCAAGTAGGTGAGGATCAAAGAGTGTCTGAAACATTAAGGGCATATTCCTCCTTATGTTCGGTAACACTGGAGCAAGCAAACGCCACGAGGGTATCATCCCTCCCCGTGCTATGCTTCTCACAGATCCATTAATCAAGTAGGTGAGGATCAAAGAGTGTCTGAAACATTAAGGGCATATTCCTCCTTATGCTCGGTAACACTGGAGTAAGCAAACGCTACGGGGGTATCATCCCTCCCCGTGCGATGCTTCTCACGGATCCAAATGATCAAATAGGTAAGGATCAAAGAGTGTCCAAAACATTAAGGGCATATTCCTCCTTATGCTAGGTAACACTGGAGTAAGCAAACACTACGGAGGTATCATCCATCCCCGTGCTATGCTTCTCACGGATCCTTTAATCAGGTATGTGTAATATATGCGGGCACATTCTCTGTTCCGTCTTTCCTAAACCGGCCTGGTAAAGCCATCTCATGGGGGTATCCCTTTCTCGCGATTCCTATCTCGAAATGTCCCATGTAGATCGAAGGGTTTCTATGCTCCGTCGCGGTTCTTATCCCTTGATATGGTCCTGAATTCTTTGCAAGTTAATTGAACCTGGTCGGTGCTTTGACCCTGGATCATTGCGTCGAGTATGCCCCCGGAATTTTGAATATAGCTTTCAATTTTAGTTAAGAGAGTGGGTGGAAATTTTTGAAAAGAGAAAATTTTATTCATATTCGGGGACATACTGCCCTTCTTACAGCTCTCTGCGGGACATTTCGAGAAGGCTTTACATTGAGCTCCTACCCCTTGTCGGGTCGCTGCAAAAAAGAAAAAAAAGAATCTACTAAAAGTATTTTCTTAACATCTCGGTATTCCAGGGTTTCCTTAATCGCGTGTCGTCCAGATGTTCTAAGATGTAGACCCCTGGCCTTATCACCTCTGCAACTTTATAGGGCCATTCCCACTTGGCTCCTAACGAGCCTTCTTCCGGCCTTCGAGTGTTCAACTCCTAACCAGGTCGCCTGGGAGAAAGACGCGGGTTCGAACTTTTTTGTTGTAGAAGCGGGCCATCCTTTGTTGATAAACTACTGTCTTCATAGCTGACTTCTCTTTTTTTTCCTCGATCAGGTCGAGGTGGCTTCTGATAAGTTTTTCATTCTGTTCGTTCTCAAAATGACGGACCTTGTGGGTAGTTATTCCGATCTCTGCTGGAATAACTGCTTCACACCCGTATGATAAGAAGAACGGGGTCTCCCCTGTAGAGTCTTTATAGGTCGTCTGGTGTGCCCACAGTACCTCCGGCAATTCCTCGACCCATAAGCTCTTGCAGGATCCGAGTCGAGTTTTAAGATTTGCCTTGATGGTTTTGTTTGTCGCCTCAACCTGTCCGTTTGACTTGGGATGGGCTGGTGAGGCGAACCTTAAGGCGATCTGGAGGTCTTCGCAGAGTTTTCTAAATCCCCTGCTATCGAACTATTTTTCGTTGTCGGTGATGACAGCCCGTGGGATTCTGAACCTGCAGATAATATTCTTCTTCAAAAACTCTGTGACTTTCTTCTCTGTGATGGTGGATAGGGGTTCGGCCTCCACCCATTTGGTGAAATAGTCTATGGCTACAATGGCGTACTTCGCCTGTCCTCGTCCCCTTGGCATCGGTCCGATGATATCTAGCCCCCACTGAGCGAACGGCCAGGGACTGGATATGGTGGTTAAATGCTCTGCTGGCTGGTGGAATGTTGGCATTCTTCTGGCATCCTTCGCATTTTCTGGCCTCTCATGCCGTCTTGATGCATAGTTGGCCAATAGAACCATTGCCTTAAAGCTTTAAAGGCCATCGATTGTCCTCCGGCGTGACTCCCACAGATGCCCGCATGAATTTCCCTGAGTACATAATCGGCCTCCTCTTCTGCTAAACATCTTATGATGGGTACTGTGTGGCCCCTCTGGTAGAGCACTCCTTCGATCAGGGAGAACTTGATGCTTTTGAATTTTAGTTTCCTGACTTCCTTCTTGTCCTCGGGTGTCTCCCTGTTTCCAAATATTTCTTAATTGGCTGTATCCACGAGGTCTTGTCTTCCTTATCCAGTACTCTTACTTCGAGTTCTCCCACGCTATTTTCTCGGAGGCAGATTAGAGGGACTATTCTGGGGTTCTCTGCTTTCATCGAAGATGCGATTCGCGCCAAAGAGTCTGCCTCGCAGTTGTCTTCTCAACTGATTTGCTCAAAGTGTACGTTCCCCATTCTTTCCACCAACCTTTTTACTTCAGCCACGTAGGCTATCATACTCGGCTCCCTAGCTTGGAATTCGCCTTTCAGCTGCTGGACAACTAGCTGAGAGTCACTTCTTACCACTATGTCGTGGACTCCCACCACCGCGCATAACCTTAGACCGGCCAGAATTGCCTCATATTCTGCCTCATTGTTTGTGGCCTCGAAGGCAAACCTCAGGGCGAACAATACCTCTTCACCTTTGTCGCTCTTCAATACGATTCCAGCTTTCTTGCCTTGTGAGCTGGCCGATCCGTCTACTGACATCTCCCATTTGCCTTCCCCCACAGTCAAGACCTGGGGTTCTGTGAATTCCGCGACAAAATCTGCCAAAGCCTGCCCTTTACTACTACTGCTACCCTTGGGAGGTAAGAAATGTCGTGTTCACTTAACTCTACCGACCACTTCATTAACCTGCCATAAACTTCTGGTTTTTGTAGAATCTGTTTCAGAGGAAAATCGGTGTAAACCCCAATAGGATGGGCTTGGAAGTAGGGTCGTAATTTTCGGGCTGCAGTGATCAATGACATGGCGACCAGTTCATGTATCAGATATCGGGTCTCAGCATCTAACAGAGCTTTGCTGACATAATATACTGGCCTTTGGACCTTGTCGACCTCTTGTATTAGCACCGAACTTACTGAATGCTCTGAGACAGCTAAGTACAAGTATAAGGTTTCCCCTGGGAGTGGTTTTGCTAGAAGCGGGGGCTGTGTTAGGTATTATTTTAACTGTAGGAAGGCTTCCTCGCATTCCGGCGTCCAGTCGATTTCCTTTTTGGCCTTCTTGATGACTTTGAAGAAAGGGTGGCACTTGTCTGTTGCTCGGGAGATGAATCGGTTGAGCGCGGCCAATCTGCCGGTTAGACTGCCACTTCTTTTACCGTCATGGGAGACTTTAAGTCCAGTACGACTTGGATCTTCTGTGGATTGGCTTCTATGCCTCGGGAGCTTACCATGTAGCCCAAAAACTTCCCTGAGGCTACTCCGAAAGCACATTTCTCCGGGTTGAGCTTTAATTGTGTTTCCTTAGTAATTCGAAGGTTTTCTTAGATCGGTCACGTGACATTCTGGTTCTTTGGACATTGTTATCATGTCGTCAACATATACCAACATTGACGTGCCAATGAGCGGTTTGAAAATTTTGTTGACCAGCCTTTGAAAGGTTGTCCCTGCATTCTTCAGTCCGAATGGCATTACTTTATAACAGTAAAGCCGATGGTCGGTGAGAAAAGTTGTTTTCTCCTCGTCCGCAGGGTGCATCTTGACCTGGTTGTATCTTGAGAAGGCATCCATAAAGCTTAGCAGTCCCTGGCAGGCTGTTGTATCTACTAGCTGGTCTATGTTTGGCAGTGGGAAGCTGTCTTTCGGGCATGCCTTGTTGAGGTCGGTGAAATCCACACATATTCTCCACTTTCCGTTTGACTTTTCACCAATACCATGTTTGATACCCACTCCGGGTATTTTACTTCTCTGATGAAACCAGCTTTCAATAATTTGTCCACCTCAGTCGCTACTATCCTGCACCGTTCCTGATTAAAGGTTTTTCTTTTTTGCTTGACTGGCTTGTGTGACGGGTCTACCGCCAAGCAGTGATTGATGAACTTCGGATCAATCTCAGGCATGTCGTCGTGCCCCCATGCAAAGACGTCCGGGTACTCCTTTAGACACCTTAACAGACCCTGTTTCAGTGTTTTGTCTAAGTTTCCCTTTATCTTTACGTTCTTCCCAGGTCCGAAAAGTTCCGTCTCTTCTAGTTCTTCGACCGCCCCTAATCGGGCAACTTTATTTGGCCGAGGACCTGTGTTCCCCCTTGCTTCTTCTCTGTATTCATTCTCTTGTCTTTTTTGGGTACCTTCTTCAACGCATAGGGTTTCCCGTGAGAGGGTGGAAAAACAGCTCATGGATGTCTTCTGACTCCCGCACACGATTCTGATCCCTTCCCGGGTGGGGAATTTTAACTTTTAGTAATGGCAGGACATTGCGGCCTTTGTCTTCATCATGAAAGGTCGACCGATAATAACTTGGTAACTGCTCATGCAGTCCACCACCGTGAAGTTTATCATAATCGTCCGGGGACGAGTTCCGATCGTCATTGCTAATTGTATTCTCCCTAATGGGACGACCGTTGAACCCTCGAAGCCGTATAGGGGAGTGCCGTCGTCGGTCAGAGCTGCATACTCCACTCCAAGGCCTTCCAGAGCCTCTTTGGAGATTATATCCACTGCGCTCCCGGGATCCACCAAGATTCGGTCTACCTCTGAACCGCCGATTGTTGCCTTGATTATTAACGAATTGTCGTGAGGGAAACTCACCCCTCGGGAATCCTCGTCAGTGAACATTATTGGCACCGACCGACCACCTTGTATTCCCGAGGATTGTTCCGCTTCTAGTACCTCCGACCCTCGAGCCCGGCTGTAGTTTTTTCTTGACCGATTAGAATCTCCGGCCAGTGTTTTTCCTCTTGCGATGATATTTACCTGCCGGCGCTGTGCCCTTTGTCTAGCCGCCATAACCTCATGGTCAATGTATTTATTTAAATATCCATTCCGAGCCAGGTCTTCCATTTGTTCCCGTAAGTCTTTGCATTCGTCTGTCGGATGTCCTCTCAAATTATGATGTACATAATAGGATGTTTTATTTCTCTTATCTGGGGGAATCTCCTGAGGTTAGGTTCTATCAAGAGGCATTTTCCCTGGATTTCCATGACGATTTGTCCTAGTGGCTTGTTCAGAGGAATGTATGCTTCTTCCCTGACTACATGGTTTACTTGGTTCGGATTCCTCTTTCCTGGTTGTTCCGAGGCATTGGCTTGAATTCCTTGCGTCTCGGGGCGGTTTTTTGAACTCCCTATCTGGCCGGCGGGGGGCCTCTGCCCTTATTATCCTCTCTCTGATAGATGTCCCTCTCCGGGAGATTTTCTCTTCGTTCTCTAACAAAACGAACTTTCGGGCTATTTTCAGGGCTGTTGCATAATTCACCGTATCTTGGATTCTTAGGTGAGTCCACAGCTTTCCGACCCTTAAGGCCCCCTTTAAACTTTCTAAGGCCTCGAGGGACTCATATCCCCCGACCTCGAGCACCATATTATGGTATCTTTCAATGAAAACCTTCAGGGGCTCGTCATCTCCCTGCTTCATGAGTCTTAACTCTCCAATTGTCATTTTAGGAACGCAGACCCATTTGAAGTGTCGTACAAATGATTTTTTGAGTTGCGCGAAGTTGCTGATGCTCCCTGGGGCTAGACTTCTGTACCATAGAATGGCGGATCCGCCTAAGATTAGGGGAAATACTTTGCAAACGGCATCCCCTACTACTCCTTGGACTTCCATTAATAGGATAAAGCTTTCAATATAGGATTTTGGGTCAGTATGGCCCTTGTAGGGTGTCATGGTAGGCATGTTGAATCGCCTCGGAAATTTTGCCGACCTTATTTCTTCTGCGAGGGGAGATTCCTCCTCACCGTCCCGGGCATCTCCTGCATTGGTCTTGAGGTTTACTCCCCACTTGGTCATCTCTTTCCTCAACCAAGACCTCATGTTGCTATCTGAGTTACCATGCCGCCTCCTGCAGCCTTCTTCGTGTCTATTTCCCCGGGTGTGGCGCTCCTAATGACTTGAGGTCTCTCGTTCAGCCTCGCCATACTTCCTTTTTTTCCCTTCTGATGTTTCAGGGGCTATCATAGAAGGAATCTGATGGCTGTCTTCTCTCTTCTTCTTCCCACGTGTCTTCCGTTTGCGAATCTTTTTCTACCACTACGGATTTTACCCCGTAGGGGCCCCTCCTTCTGGGTCTATCGTCTTCACTTATATCTACAATCTTTTTTCCTTCCGCTGTCTCACCTCTTCTCTGACTAGTTCCGGCTTCAAATCTCTCGTTGTTCCTCCCTTCCATCCTTTCTAGTCGGTCCATCATGAATTATAGAAGGGCTTGGTTTTCCTCCATTTCTTTCCTCATGTTTTATTCTATCTTCTCTATTCATTCTGCTGTTGGACTCCCCGACGACTGTCGATTTCCATCTTCTGCCATCGTCTTAATATGCGAGCTGCTTTTTTTTGTTCGATTCCCCACAGACGGCGCCAACTGTTGACGGCTGATTTTGGTCTCAGGGCAATATGGGAATATTACTCCCGAGACAATCCTCACTCAATAGTGAATTTGTTCGGTTATGGGGGAACCGAAAGCAAACTTAGCAAAAGACAGATAAATACACCAATCAACAAGGAGATTTAACGTGGTTCGGCGGATCAGATCCAACCTACGTCCACGGGCACAAACGAATGATACTTTTATTACTGAGATATGCTTCTCTGATATCTCTTGTGTTTACAAGTCTGATCGTAGTGATCTTGGTATTGATTCTGATGCTTTTACACACACTCTACCCTCCTATTTATAATAGTGCAGAAATCAGATTCCTTCTTTTACAAGGGTTCCCAGTCGAATCATTTCCTTCTCCCATAAGGATTCCTAATTTAAAACTACCTTCACTTCCTTCATTCTACTAGGACACAGACTTATCAGTTTACCCCATGAAGGTAGGATAACTTATCTTCTTATCCGAGAAAATAGGATGCCTTATCTTCCTGAGCACGCCTCACCATGTGCTCGGTCTTCGTGAGGTCGATCATAGTGGTCATTTGGACTGAGAATGATTTTGCCGATCTGATAATTGCTCGGTCATCCGAACTCAAGTGGTCGGCCATTTCACTCATGTGGTCGGGTCGGTATCAACGATCCTGACCAAGAAGGGAATTTACTTTTTACCCATGTCGTACTTCCTTAAATAACATAGGACCTGAAAACACCATTAACATAAATTATATAAAAAAAACATAATTTAATAATTACAAGATCTGCTATAGTAATAGCTAATATAAAAAAAAAACTTTATATTAAAATTAATATAAGTTCCATGTGTGACATCAATCACTAATCACATTAACAATCATAATATGTGAGTATATAATTAGAATATCTAATTATATTTAATTTGCTACATAATGAGCTAGTACATTGATCAAATGGACCTATAGTTCCAAACTATAATAATCCTGGAATATTAATTAAACTTTTTAATTAAATATTCCGAATTATTAACTTTAAGTTATTCCATTAAAAACTAAAAGTTGCACTCTCGTAGCTGCGGATATATAAATAAGCCGAACTATGTTGGTGTCCATCGATGTAAACCATTCACGAGTATCTCATAATTAGAGCCAGGTCAAAATATCCCCTCTAATTATTTTTACCTTAAGTATCATTAATTCTCCAATGAACGATTTATTCATAACTATTATGAATATTAATATTTTTATAACCAAAAATCAATTACTAAATCCTCAGCTCTTCTCTACTTTTTCATATTCTGTCGAGACTGATAGACTTCTTTTTTCCTTATGATATTATTATTCAATTGCGAAGTCTCAAGACAGTCTCTTCCTTCAGAAACAGCTCAAAGGTCAACAACACAAGTCAAAGAATCTTTATGGGTAGAGATCATGAAGTTTTGATTTTTTATATTGAAAAATTGATGGTTGATAATTGAATTTTGTGTTTTCCTTTTGTGTTTCCTCTCATATCTTTATAAGAACTCAGTTAATGGATTCTCTGCTAAATTAGTTATGAGAGTAATGTCTTTAATATGTATCATAATTATTGGATCCCTTGATACTTTATAATGAGTAATTTTTTATTATTAATTTGTTTTATGATTAAAATTTGGATTTTGGGTTCATTTTTTAGGTTAACACCAAAAAATGTCTTAAAATTAGAAACCTATAATTTTAATTTTATTAGAAACCTATAATAAAAAAAAAACATAATTTTCTCATATTAAAATAAGAAACCTATTAATTTAATACATGTCACCTTATTTATACAATAATTTTTTATTAGTAAATTATGAAATTAAAATATTTCTAAAATTAATTTTTTTATTTTAAAATTATAAAATTAAAAAAATAATAAGTAAAATAAGGAACCTATTGCAATATAAAATAAAATCTCATATTTATAATAAAATTATAAAATTAAAATATCTCTATAATTTTTTTATTATTAATTGTAAAATTATATATGAAACATATATTATATAAAAACATAATTTCATATTAAAATAAGAAATATATTAATTTAATTAATTAATAATGTAATTTCTTATTATTAAATTATAAAAATAAGTCCTATTAAATTAAAAAAAAAAACATACGTGATCAGTTTTTTATAATTAATTTTTTTATTACATATTATAATAAAATGATATATTGTAATCTCCTATTAAAATAAAAAAAAAACATATGTGACACTTAATCTATACAATTAATTTTTGATTAGTAACTTATAAAATAAAAATAAAAAACATATTACAATATTAAAACATAATCTCAAACTAAAATAAGAGATATAAATGATAGCAGTCCACAAAAACTAGTCAATTTTTTTATTTTTTGGATATATTATTTATTATTTTACTGAATTATTTCTATAAGTTATTTTTCCATGATTTCTTTTTATTATTTTTTGTACTTCATGATGCAAACTCTGATTATTAGTTCTTGCACAGTGACGATCAAGATTTCAAGTTCGATAAGAAAATTTAAGCTTAAATTGAATAAATTATATTAAATTTCATTTGAATTCATCCAAAAACACAATTAAATATTTTTTAAAGTTATTTATAATTAGGAGTATGCTTTCAAATAAGAGAATAAGACGAGAGAGAAACTCTGATGTGAATTAGAAACACTAATTGAGAATTGATAGACAAACAAATGAGATATAAATATTAAGTGTAAGTAAACCAATTGTCTCATTTATACTATAAAACCAACTAGATCATAATCATTTACAAGATCAATACTTAAAATTTTATTATGATATGAAATTATGGTAAAAAATGTGATTGACTCGCACAAAATACGAGCCCAATACTAGTTTAACATAAAACAAATTATATATCACCATTTATAAACTATCATTTATTCACAATACTTTTTAATGGCAATATCAATAAGAATCTTTATCAGCACGTATTATTTACAATAAATCTTATTCTTAGCGTAATAGTTGTATCAAACCAATAAAGATCAAAAGAACTATATCAATTATCAAACCAACAAAAACATCTAAAACTTGCAACAAAAGACCAGAAGTAAACATCCACAGGTTCAAGCATAAATTGATAATTTGAAAATAAGGTCTGATTTTTTTTTTTTTTTTTTTTTTTTATTTTTTTTTTTTGAAAAAAAACAAAAATTATTAAAAAAACATAAACGGGCTTGTGTACTGTTGGGAGTGGGGGAGTCGTGAATTTGTGATAACACAAGTATTGGGGTAATCTCATAATAATTATTAGTTTTAAAAAAAGTAAAATTAGTAGATTCATTAAGATAGGATCCCAGAACAATTGAGATCAATTTAAATTTGAAAATTTCTATCATCTCTAGCTGTGAAATTTGCGCCCACAGTTTTAAATGTGGACAAATCCAAATATATTTTTAACCCCCCCTAACCTCCACCAAAATCGAACCCAAATATCGCGATTTGAAAGCGCTTATTTTTACCAACCTGGTTACGCCCACGGATGGGGGCAAAACAAGCATTCACAAAGGCTTCTTTTTGTACACTTAAATCCACAAATTTGTTCAGACATATCATGCAATTAGTAATAAAAATAGCTCAAAACTAAAGTATAACAAACTTACATTCTCAGGGAAAAAAAACACGCAAATGTAAAAATTCTCATATGTAGATGTCTGAATGAAATTTTCATGCGCACAAGTAGTCAGGTCACGGTTCAGGAACTGTGGGTTTCGATTCTTGAACCGCCAGTTCCCGTTCAAGAAATTCTTGAACTTGAACCGACCCGCCATTTAACGATTCAGTGAACCGCCGGTTCCGATTCGGTCATGGTTCCAACCTCGATTCTGGTTCTAATTTTTCACACGGTTCGAACCATATTTTTAATTGAAATAATTTTTTAACTGGGCAGTTCCGGTTCGGGACGGGTTAAAACCTTGGCGGTTCCAATCTTTACCGAACTAGAACCGAACCGCCAAGAGGCGGTTCCGGGTTGTCCTGGTTCCGGGCCGGGCTGCCACAGGTCAATTCTAGGCTGAAGCCGGCCCTTGTGTTTTTTTCCTGACTACTTTCTCGCCCGTTTGCACAAATATTTTGTGCAGACGCTTGCATAAGAGAAGAATTGCATACATATATAACCCGACTATATATATAATGAGGTTCCAATAAGGAATCCATCAACATATTAAGTCAAAGGGCAACACTAATCCAAAAAAAAAAACAAATTTCAACATGTTAATAAACAAATAATACTTTATTGAAATATGTGTTTTGTCTTTAAGTGTGGTCCTTTACTTAATAAATTGAGGTATCCCTTATTATTGCTTAAAATTATAGGAATCTAGAATCAACGAGTGAAGAGGACTAGTAAAGGATTTATTTGAGTAGATGTGATGTATAATAATTGTAGCAAAGCTCCACTGATTGCTTGAAATCTATAAATACTAGAAAATTTCATAAAGTGCTATTGAAGAGTCTTAAGTTAATCTCAAACAACACAGTGGATGCAGCTTTGGTGAAAGCTCAAGAAAAACATAGTGAAAGGCAATGTTAAAGTTTTCACAGGAAAAGCGACCTGTATTCATCAGCCTCTTGAGCCATCTCTTCCATGCTTCTGTCCTTCCTTTCCTTATCTAGATCAAGCTTCTGCTGCAATTCCTTCTCCTTCACATCTATCTGCACCATTAGCAACACGCAAAGGAAACTATTCAACCTGAGGTTGGAAAATAAACATCACCAAAGATCAATGAAGGAAACCCCATCTTACTGCATCATAAATCTCATCATTCTTCTCAAAGTCGCCACCTTTGCGCGGGACAATGTGGATGTGAACATGAGGTACTGTCTGTCCAGCTTGAGGTCCATCCTAAATAACAAACAAACAAAACAAAGTCAATGTATTAAATAGGAGCAAGATTGACAGCTAGGTTGTTCCCACTGAAGTTCAAACAGAGGGAATGCTTAATTTGTTAGCAAGAACTATGGCACGTCAATTTACGGCTACTCTGAGAGGAAATCAACAAATTTAAAAGCGTATATGAATCATAAAAAAAATGAAAAAAGTGGTTCAAGTGTTCAGTTGTATTATGAACACATCCTCAGCAAAATAGAAAATATTCTTGATTAATATATAAATATTGCCTGACCATAAATGCTTATTGCTTACTAGCAACTAAGATCTAGCACATAAACAACAAAAAAAAAATTAGTGAATCACTGACACCAATGGGAAAAAAAATCCGAGACTAAGGAGGTGAGGAGCTGGTCAAACAGAAATGTCAACAAGATTTACAAATCTCATGGAGTGATGGAACTACCAATTACTCACTTGAATAAAGCATCCAGAATCAGTGTGTCAATTATGCAGGCAGCAGAAAAAAGGGCATGAAGGAAGAGGTAAACAAAGAAGAAAACTAGAAAATAAATGATAAGCAGAAGACGAAAAAGTAAGGATGAAAAGTTTTGTAGTTTCAAGCATCCATTCTGATCATACAAACAAAAATGTATGAATTCGTCATGCATAGTAAGCATCTAAGACCAAACACACACGTTGCACTTCCAGAAATGAGAATAGAAAGAGTCCACTATAGCAGCACTTACTTGAATGGCAAATGTGAGTGATGAAGCCTTGTGGTAGCTTTCGAGCTGTCTACCAACCTTCTGGGCTGTGTGCCATAAATCACTAGTCTCATCAGCAGTAAGATCAACAAAGCGTTTCGCTTCACGCCTTGGGCACACAAGCACATGTTCATACAGTTAAGTCAACAGAATTTAAATTGCATGGACATGCATGCACAAACACATATGATCAAAATAGTACATGACTGCATGAAAAGTCAATCCAGCGGCAGCCATTGTAGGTCTTCATCTTATGACATTGACTGATATATCAAGGTGTTCTAGGTCCTTTATTTTGACTTATCTATTAATATCAAGGGCGACATCAAAATGGCATATTTAGATAAGTAGATTACTCAGTCCTGCTTTTGGCCAACACCAATAACCTAATGTCCCTCAATAATGTTCAATGAAAAGTTGCAAACCTATCACTTCTAAGAAATTAAAGCAAACTCTGAGGCCTCTATATGAAAAATGCCCATACAAATTACATATTTTAGTTCAGGAATTACATGGAACGAACACATGTTGGAACCAATAACAACAAAGAAATAATGTCTGCCGAAAAAGGATATGACCTGCAAAGGAAGAGAAATTAATCAAAAATTAGATGAAAGTGAGAGAGTAGTACAAGATTGATAGAAACATAAAAAACAAAAATGAAGAGAATCAGAGATAAAGTGTTTATACCAAATAAGAGGGAAAAAATGCTCTTTACAAGTTAAAATACTATTTAAGACATAAAGAGAGAGAACCATGGATCCAGAACAAGTCAAATCAAATCCATACTGCAACAGATGCATGAGGGTTTCCCTTAATATAAAATAAATTTACAAAAAAGCTTCCCAATTGCAATTCCTCCAATGATAAGTGTTCTTGCAATTCACAACATTAGTCAAACCCAAAATGGAAGAGATCAAAAAGAGGTAATCATGTCAGTTGACAATGTGGTACACAGGCACACCTCCTGGAGGAATCCCCCAATCAAATGCTCGAGTAATTTTAGAAATGCAAAAATCCCTAGGCTTGGATTTTACTCTTTAGGGAGAGAATTCTTATCCAAGGGTAGTATTTTGTACAAAGGTTCTTCCTAGCTAATGGTTTACTCAAATATTGTCAGGCATTAGAGTCGGCTCTCAGCCGATCTCTTTGTTTGGTTTGTTGTTCACACGTGTCGATTCCCAATGATTTCCCTGTATAATATAAGCTCTCCCAAAAATTTCAAAACACCTTACCCAAGT
>SKCR01028708.1:0-177310 GCA_019454045.1 Zanthoxylum bungeanum | reverse complement strand
GGACTAACCTAGAAACCCAACAATGGTATCATGAGCCTTGTTTAAGCATGAAATTGGAATTAGTGTAAAATTGGGTAAAAATGATTTGAGCATGTTTTGATGAAATTGATTGTTGATATATGTTGAATTATGATAACATGGTGTTATGCATGATCAATTTGATGAAATTGGATTGGATCAATTTTTCCCCAAATCATAGGCTTGGCCGATAGTTGGACTACCATATATGTCAGGGTGATTTTGTTTTTTGAATCATTGGATGAGTTTGAATGACTTGGGAAATGTTGATTTAGGATTCAATTGGATTGAATTCGGAATCAGACAATAAAATCCCATAATTACCGTGAACATAAGCATGGAAAATGATTGATTTTTGATTCAATTATGTTGGACATAAGTTGATGATGATAAGTATAATTAATTGTGTAAATTGGTGTTTTGGAAATGTTAATTTGACTAATTAATTATGGCTATACACTTTGGTTAATTTAATTGTGAAATTTGGAATTTTGAAATTAAATTAGTTAGGCTTAATTTGGATTTAGGATTGTAAAAGTTGTATTTGGGCTTAATGGGCTTGGTTGGGCCAAGTTTGGTTTAGGCTAATTGGTTGGATCCAATTGGGCCCAAACCCATATCCATAAAGTCCAAATATAATTAAATGGACCTTTAATTTTAATTGGGCCTAATGGGCCTAAATTGGTTTCTTGGCAAATAAGGGTGATTCCTTAAATGGGCTTTGGTATTTGGTTTGACCCACATTGACCAAAAGTCCATGCCTTAAGAAATTAATTGAAAGCCATTGGACTTTAATTAAATTGACATTGGATGTTAATTGGGCTTTGAGACCCGTAATGATTATTTTAGAATCTAAGTCGTAAAGGCACATTAAAAAATGTAATTATTTAATTTAGAATTAAATACCGAATTAGTATTAAATAAAAATTAAATTGGATTTAATATTGTAGTTTAATATAATTCAAGAATTCGTACTTTGAGTACTTATCCTTAAAACGAGTTTGACTCGCACAAAATCAAATCGTTGTTTGACATTGGATGGTCATTAATTTCAGATTAATTAATTGGATTAGATTGATTGATAATATGCTTTGTGTGAATACATGGATGCGATATATGAATAATGTATATCAGATGTATATTAGATGGGTGAAGGCAATTTTGGAAATTGTTGTAATAAATTTAGATTTATTAAATTGGACCTGCGTGTCCAGCCTATTACCTCTTGACTCTTTGTATTTCTCTTCTCACCTATTCCCCTCAATGTAAATGAGGTTTCTTTAAGAAGTGTTATGTAATCATCGGGTAGAAGTAATACTTGTGCTAACCGAGAGAGGAAATGGAGAGATTTGTTGTAGGAACAATGTGTTAAGTATCCATTCGCATATCATTTATTTTTATTTTATACGTGCCTTATTATGTTTTTAGAATGCATGTTTAAGGGTGTATGATGATGAAACCTTAACAAAGATAATTAATTGGTTGCCAATTACGCGAAAAACTCTCAACATATATTAAGCGTTTTTTCCTTCCATTGAGTGATTCTTACTCAAGATCCAAGATTGGCACTGGTTTGTTGGCCAAAGTCAAGACCTTTGTCCGTCGCGGATGTGTTTGAATCATGAAGGCTTTGTTCCATATCGGTGTCTTGTCCAAGTTGTGATTTTTTGGACAAACTCAAGATCATTTCTTGTCCATCGACATCGATTACGAAGCTTTCCATGGTCAATGGGTTCCGCTTAACTGAGATCTTTAAGTTTGTTGTGCCAAAGCCAAGGCTTAGTTGATTCAGAGCAAAAAAAGGTTAGGGAATTATTGGATATATTGGCATATATAAGATATATGTTTCGGACTGGATGTCCACCTACTGGATCTAGAATTGGATGGGATCCAATTGATCTTAGAGATTTATCATACAATTTGTTGGCCAAAGTCAAGATTGTGTGTTATTTAACGGGATCCAAGCCCATTAGGAAACAAGGTTTCCAGAGTACTCCACAGAGGTTGAGGCTCGCCGAAAAATAGGGGGAGGCAAATATTAAATTTGCAATATTCGTTTAGATACTTGCCAATACGCGCTCATTTCATTTTTCGTCAATAAATTATATATTAGTTGGACAATATTTAATTGTTTTTAATTAAACAGTTGGACTGTATTCAAACTACTTCAATTAATAGTTGATTTTATAATTGGATTATAGTAATCAATATAATTGAATTTAACCTATTAATTATAGTTGATTATATAGTTAGACTATAGTAATCATTATAATCAATAGTACCTAAAATCGTTGATTCGATAGTTGGACTATTGGAATCAAGATAAATGAAAGATTAGTGTTTAAAACCTAATCCTGGGTGAAAATTGTTTTTTAAACGGCTTTAATTTTCAGATTGGGAATAAAATCTCAGATAGTCCTGGGAACTGAGAAGTTATTCTATTTGATAGAATGACGTCTAGAGCCTAACCCCGGAATTGAGCAAATAGTAGAACATGATATTTGGAATATTCATGTGATTATAACTTTAGTGCTTAATCCGGTATGCTTGCCGCAAAGACTCCTTAATTTCTTAGTCAAAACTACGGATTAGATCTTTATAGTATGATATTGAAATTGAAGGATCTTTATAGATCTATCCTTAGATCTTAGAAGTACAAATTGCAATAGAAAACTCTTGGAGAGTTAATGGCTATACTCATTGAGACAAAGCCAGAGTTTGCAATAGGGCAAGAAGTGCAAGGCGCATCTTACTTCGACATCCCAGAAGGCCAAGGCTTGGCCAAAGGCTTCTAGGGTGTGGAAAAAGGCAAAGGAAAATCATTATAATCTTCTGGGAAGACAAAGGACAATCCCAAAATGTCTGCCTAAAATGTGGCAAATGGGTTACCGGAAGCGTGACTGCCGTATGGACAAGGCATACATGAATGAATTGAAGACGGTGCAAGGCTCTAGCTTCAAATATGTTTGTCATAAACATGTTCGCTACTAGTATTAAAATTGGATTTTAGATACTGGATGTGGTATATAAATGTGCATTGATGTGCAGAATCTGCTAGTTAGCAGGATACTGACTTTATTTGAGATCAACCTACGAATCGGAAACGAGACGAAAGTCGATGTTTTAACCGTAGAAACCTAAGTTTAAGAACTACCCTTGGGTGTGTACTTAAATTAGGAAACTGTTACAATGTAACTAGTTTGACTAGAAACATTATCTCTATATCAGGGTTTAACCCATTGCAGGTATACCTTTATATTCTAGAACACTAAAGTTTTTTATTTTATAAAGATGATATTGAGATAAACACATTAGATGTGAATAGCAGTATTTATATTTTGAATATAAATCAATCTCGAACATATGACATGACAATCAAATAGCTCAAATTGAATTAATCAGATGAGACTTATTTGTGGCATTGTTGTCTGGGACACAATCAACAAGACTCGTATATCCACACTTTTGAAGAGTGGATACTAGGACGGATTTGATTCTATTCAAATAATGTCTACGAATCTAGTTTGTTAGGCAAAGAGCCTGAAATACTTTTTACTTGGTAAAAGTGTAAGTGCCACCGATCTGTTAGCCATCATTCATAATGACGTAAGTGGGCCCATGTCTAGCTAGGCTAGAGGTGGATATGAATACTTCGAAACCTTATGGTTATATGTTCCTTGTGAAACACGGATCATAAACTTTTGATGAATTCAAAGAGTTTCGACACGAAGTAGACAGACAGACCGTCTAAAGTATTAAAACCGTCACGGTTAGACCATGATGAAAATTACTTAAGCAATAAGTTTCTCAAAAACTTGAAAGAGTATAGTATTCTTTCAAAGAGGACTCCTCCCGGAACACGTTAATTTGACGGTGTGTCCGAATAGAGAAACCAAATTTTGTTTTACATGATAAGGTTAATCATGAGTCGCTCTGAGCTACCATTTCCTTCAAAGGATACGCATTAAATAGTGCAAAACGTATTTTGAATAAGGTTCCATAAAAATCTGTTTGACAGACTTCATATTAGTTATGAACATGAAAGAAACTGGGTTTTCTCATTCCTGTAGATTTGGGAATGTTGGGCATATGTTTGGATGATACCAAACTAAAACCCAAATCGGATAAGTGCCTAAGTTATGGGTTCTCCTAGGGTAACCAAAGTATAGTACTTATACAACTCACAAGAGAACATTGTAATTGTTGCTCACCATGCGGTTTTCCTAAGAGGAATACCTATATGCAGTGGTAAGTGGGAGGAAAGTAAAACTCGATGAAAATCAGAGTAATACTATTCCAGGCTCCGATTCTTTAATGGAACAAAATAGTTCATCAAGGATGAAACTATACCAATAATCTTCGAATACACAAGAACCGCGTAAGTCGGAGAGAGTCAGAAAACAACCTGGGAGGTATGGGTTTCCGATCTCACCTCATAAAGATGTCAATCTTATTGAGGAATACGAACTGACTATGGATGAGGAAGTGATACAAGGTATCGACTCCCAATTATGGCAAAGTTCCATGAAGTCCGAAATGGATTCCATGTATACCAACAAAGTTTAGACACTGGTTGTTGTACCGGAAGGCATTGTGCCTATTGGTACTATACAAATCTTCAAGGAAAACATACATGGAAGGCAACATACCAACGTACTAAGCTAGACTTGTAGCAAAAAGGTATCTTTATCAACAGTGTGTCGATTACGATGAAACCTTTTAACCATTGCCATTGTTAAATCCATTTGGATAATGCTTGCTGATGCTGCATGTTTCATTCATGAAATATGGCAGCTGAACGTCAAAATCGCTTTCCTTAAACGGAAACCTTTTGGAGGATTTGTATAACATCCTGACAGTTTTATTATACCAAAACGAGCAAACAAGGTTTGCAAGTTATTCTATCCATCAATGGATTGAAGCAAGTATTGCGTTCTTTGAATTATCGTTTTGATGTAATCATAATGGTGTGTGATTTAATTCAAAACGAAAATGATTCTTGTGTATATAAGGAGGTTATTGGAAGCGCACTGACAGTGTATGTCCTAAATAATGATGATATATCATTTCTTGGAAATGATATTCCAATAATAAAAACCGTGAAAGCTTAGATTTCATGAAAATTCTCCCTAGAATTCTTGGGAGAGACAACCTTTATTCTAGGAATAAGGATCTACTGGGATAGATCTAAAAGTTGTTGGCACTCTCCGAGAACTCGTACATTGAAAAATGTACGCGACCTGGTATCTCATACGCTTTGAGCATATGGAGTCACAATCAGGCCAATCCAAGTGATAGTCACTGGATTGATGTTAAAACATTCTTAAGTATCTTAGATGAACTGAGGATGCTTTCTTAAGTTATGGAGAATGAGAACTTTAAGTGAATGGGTTCACCGTTGCAAGTTTCCTAACCGATAAAAACGACTATAAGTCATAATAAAGGTACTATAAAGTTTGAATAACGGAACAGTGAGTTGGAAATCTTCCAAGCAAGATTATGTTGCCGAATAAACGACAAAAGCGGAATATTGTTGCAGCTGAGGCAACAATAGAAGCCTTTTTGGATTGATAATAATCTTAATCAGATTAAGAGTAGTTCTGTTAGCAGTTGAGCTAGGCTACAACACAGGCAAAAGAATTAATGGTCTCATCAACGATCCAGATATATATTTCAAATATTCATGTGATAATCGAATAATTGGCATCAGATGATAACACTGTAAATCCACTGACGAAAGCCTTTCCTTAGCAGAAGTTTGAGCGAACCATACATAGTTCGGGTGTAGGACACTTGAGTGATTGGCTATTGGCCAGTGGGGATTATTGGACAATTATGACCCATAACATCACTATTTATACAGATCATGGTGTTGTTGTACAAATTAACTATGTGACAAAGGAAATTGCTCTTTTATCATTTGTAATTAGATTACCTAGATGTATAAATGATTAAAGGTCCATATGATTAGTTCCGGATTGAGATGATATGAGACAGTATCAATCCACGAAGGTTTAATCATTAAATATCCCTAGTCGTTGTATTATCGAGATTGGACATCGATAATGCGGAATAGACTAGTATTACACTTGTGCGCGTTGTGGGAGCATAACGGCATAGTTCTCATATATTTGGGTATAGGATACTCATCCAAGTGTAATAGGAGGTTGTGTTTACCGATGGTACGAAAATAGCTTCTCTCTGGATAGACCCCTCAGAATTCCATTGGTAGTATGACTATATGTCTATGGAAGTCCGAATCAGGGTAGGTGTATTTGGTCTTAACCTGAGACTTGCACCGCTAATACTTGCGATAATCAATATACTTTGGTTTTGATTTTCCAGGGCTTTAACAGGTACTATGTATGCCTCTTCTGGGTATATTGAGAATCGTAGTGTATTCGGTGTGATGTCAAGATGGAAGTATCACTCCAGTCATAGTGGAGATGATGATCACGTAGGATACAGAACTAGTGCTCTTTTATGCTGCAGCTATCGGGATAATATGACTAGGTCATGATTATCCGATTATAGGGACTAGTTACCAGAGATCCGATATGTGCTTCGTACGGGGCAGACACAATTCCAGCCCCAGGCCTTGCATGTGACATCCGATACTGGATCGTAATACGCAATACTACGTATACTACGCCTGATAAAGATCACATATTCCTTTAAGAATATTTCTGAAGAATTGGGTAGGCACGATGCTTTGCTAGAAGCCAACCATGTCTTTAAATCGGTAAAAACATGTAGTACTAGGTACATACGTGTTCGGATAGTCCGACGACCGGATTTACTGCCAACATATCCGGGGATCTCATGGGTCGCTTCCCGAAGATTCACCGATGACGTATGACTTGCACTTTATTAATCTGGGATTAATTATAAGAGAGAGAAAATTAATCTAGGATTAATTACGAAGATATTTTATCTGGATAAAATATTATTTAAAGAGAGAGAACGATTAATTTGGAATTAATCGATAAAATAAGATTTTAATTCGGGCGAACGAGTTAATTTAGAATTAATTCGCTACCGAAATGAATAGTAATTTTGCTAGGCAAAATTATTTAAGTGAATTTGATTTAATTACGTCGCAACGGAAAATTCGTTAATTCGGAATTAGCGAACCTGAGCCCGGGAGTGTTTGCAGGCCCACTCGCATTTCGAATTCAATTGCGGCCCACATGTCATATCAAGCGTCAAATCACTAGTCAATCAAGTGATGGAAGTCACATTACTTTGAGTGAAGTGATGCTTGTCAACATTGATTGATGTGAATAGTTGATGGTGGTTGTTGAATGCATTTAATGTATTTTTGCCTCCAAAATGGGTTTTGCTTTTTGGAAAGGTTTTGACTAAATTTTGAAAGCAATTTTGGTATATGTTTTTAGAAAAAAATTACACAAAAAATAACCAACTCACTCTCTCTCTCTCCCTCCTTCTATCTCTCGACCTAGGGCCAATTCTTTCTCATTTTTTGCTTCACAAAACCGAGAGCAAGAACTAGAACAAGAAAGATTTGTGGCAAATTTTTCTTATGCTATCACATGAAGAGTCATCCAAAGGTGATAGGGAAACAAACCCTTGAGCATGGAATCATCATTTGCAAAGCTTGGAGCTTGGAGCACACATGGAGGGTTGACCGAATCTTAGAGGAGCACAAAAGGGACCTTGGCCGAAAAGCTTGAAGTTTTTGTTGTTCCTCGCATCACAAAATCCGATCATTGTAAGTATGATTCCGCCATACTTCTTATTGTATTCACACATGATTTTCATTGCTTAATGATCTTGGGACTAACCTAGAAACCCAACAATGGTATCTTGAGCCTTGTTTAAGCATGAAATTGGAATTAGGGTAAAATTGGGTAAAAATGATTTGAGCATGTTTTGATGAAATTGATTGTTGATATATGCTTCAATGATGATAACATGGTGTTATGCATGATAAATTTGATGAAAATTGGATTGGATCAATTTTTCCCCAAATCATAGGCTTGGCCGAAAGTTGGACTACCAAATATGTCATGGTGATTATTTTTTTTTTGAATCATTGGATGAGTTTGAATGACTTGGGAAATGTTGATTTAGGATTCAATTGGATGGAATTCAGAATCAGACAATAAAATTCTCTAATTACCGTGAGCATAAGCATGGAAATGATTGATTTTTGATTCATTATGTTGGACATAAGTTGATGATGATAATATAATTAATTGTGTAAATTGGTGTTTTGGAAATGTTAATTTGACTAATTAATTATGGCTATACACTTTGGTTAATTTAATTGTGAAATTTGGAATTTTGAAATTAATTAGTTAGGCTTAATTGGATTTGGGCTTGTAAAAGTTGTATTTGGGCTTAATGGGCTTGGTTGGGCCAAGTTTGGTTTAGGCTAATTGGTTGGATCCAATTGGGCCCAAAACCATATCCTTAAAGTCCAAATATAATTAAATGGACCTTTAATTTTAATTGGGCCTAATGGGCCTAAATTGGTTTCTTGGCAAATAAGGGTGATTCCTTAAATGGGCTTTGGTATTTGGTTTGACCCACATTGACCAAAAGTCCATGCCTTAAGAAATAATTGAAAGCCCATTGGACTTTAATTAAATTGATATTGGATGTTAATTGGGTTTTGAGACCCATAATGATTATATTTAGAATCTAAGTCGTAAAGGCATATTAAAAAATGTAATTATTTAATTTAGAATTAAATACAGAATTAGTATTAAATACAAATTAAATTGGATTTAATATTGTAGTTTAATATAATTCAAGAATTCGTACTTTGAGTACTATCCTTAAAACGAGTTGTGACTCGTGCAAAATCAAATCGTTGTTTGAACATTGGAGGGTCATTAATTTCAGATTAATTAATTGGATTAGATTGATTGATAATATGCTTTGTGTGAATACATGGATGCGATGTATGAATAATGTATATCAGATGTATATTAGATGTGTGAGGGCAATTTTGGAAATTGTTGTAATAAATTTAGAATTTATTAAATTGGACCTGCGTGTCTAGCTATTACCTCTTGACTCTTTGTATTTCTCTTCTCACCTATTCCCCTCAATGTAAATGAGGTTTCTTTAGAAGTGTTATGTAATCGGGTAGAAGTAATACTTGTGCAACCTAACCCGAGAGAGGAAATGGAGAGATTTGTTGTAGGAACAATGTGTTAAGTATCCATTCACATATCATTATTATTTTATTTATACGCGCCTTATTATGTTTTTAGAATGCATGTTTAAGTTTGTATGATGATGAGACCTTAACAAAGATAATTAATTGGTTGCCAATTACGCGAAAAAACCCTCAACATATATTAAGCGTTTTTTCCTTCCATTGAGTGATTCTTACTCAAGATCCAAGATTGGAACTGGTTTGTTGGCCAAAGTCAAGACCTTTGTCCGTCGCGGATGTGTTTGAATCATGAAGGCTTTGTTCCATATCGGTGTCTTGTCCAAGTTGTGATTTGTTGGCCAAAATCAAGATCATTTCTTGTCCGTCGACATCGATTACGAAGCTTTCCAAGGTCAATGGGTTCTGCTTAACTGGGATCATTAAGTTTGTTGTGCCAAAGCCAAGGCTTAGTTGATTCAGAGGAAAAAAGGTTAGGGAATATATTGGATATATTGGCATATATAAGATATATGTTTCGGACTTGGATGTCCACCTACTGGATCTAGGAATTGGATGGGATCCAATTGATCTTAGAGATTTATCATACAATTTGTTGGCCAAAGTCAAGATTGTGTGTTATTTAACGGGATCCAAGCCCACTAGGAAACAAGGTTTCCCGAGTACTCCACAGAGGGTTAGAGGCTCACCGAAAAATAGTGGGAGGCAAATATTAAATTTGCAATAGTCGTTTAGATACTTGCCAATACGCACTCATTTCATTTTTCATCAATTAATTAATATATTAGTTGGACTAATATTTAATGTTGTTTTAAATTAAACAGTTGGACTGTATTCAAACTACTTCAATTAATAGTTGATTTATAATTGGATTATAGTAATCAATATAATTGAATTTAACCTATTAAATTATAGTTGATATATAGTTAGACTATAGTAATCATTATAATCAATAGTACCTAAAATCGTTGATTCGATAGTTGGACTATTGGAATCAAGATAAATGAAAGATTAGTTGTTTAAAAAATAATATTGGGTGAAAATGTTTTTAAACGGCTTTAATTTTCAGATTGGGAATAAAATCTCAGGATAGTCCTGGGAACTGAGAAGTTATTCTATTTGATAGAATGACGTATCGATCCTAAGCCCGGAATTGAGCAAATAGTAGAACATGATATTTGGAATATTCATGTGATGATAACTTTAGTGTTTAATCCGGTATGCTTTCCGCAAAGACTCCTTAATTTCTTAGTCAGAACTAAGGATTAGATCTTTATAGGATGATATTGAAATTGAAGGATCTTCATAGATCTATCTTTAGATCTTAGAAGTACAAATTGCAATAGAAAACTCTTGGAGAGTTAATGGCTATACTCAAGGAGACAAAGCCAGAGTTTGCTATAGGGCAAGAAGTGCAAGGCGCATCTTACTTCGACATCCCAGAAGGACAAGGCTTGGCCAAAGGCTTCTGGGGTGTGGAAAAATGGCAAAGGAAAAATCATTATAATCTTCTGGGAAGACAAAGGACTAATCCCAAAATGTCTGCCTAAAATGTGGCGAATGGGGTTACTGGAAGCGTGACTACCGTATCGACAAGGCATACATAAATGAATTGAAGACGGTGCAAGGCTCCAGCTTTAAATATGTTTGTCATAAACATGTTCGCTACTAGTATTAAAATTGGATTTTAGATACTGGATGTGGTACATAAATATGCATTGATGTGCAGAATCTGCTGGTTAGCAGGATACTGACTTCAGTTGAGATCAACCTATGAATCGGAAACGAGATGAAAGTCGATGTTTTAACCGTAAAAACCTAAGTTTAAGAACTACCATTCGGGTGTGTACTTAAATTAGGAAATTGTTACAATGTAACTAGTTTGACTAGAAACATTATCTCTATATCAGGGTTTAACCCATTGCAGGTATACCTTTATATTCTAGAACACTAAAGTGTTTTATTTTATAAAGATGATATTGAGATAAACACATTTGATGTGAATAACAATATTTATATTTTGAATATAAATGAATCTCGAACATATAACATGACAAACAAATAGCTCAAACTGAATTAATCAGATGAGACTTATTTGTGGCATTGTTGTCTGGGACACAATCAACAAGACTCGTATATCCACACTTTTGAAGAGTGGATACTAGGACGGATTTGATTCTATTCAAATAATGTCTACGAATCTAGTTTGTTAGGCAAAGTGCCTGAAATACTTTTTACTTGGTAAAAGTGTAAGTGCTACCGATCTGTTAGCCCTCGTTCATAGTGACGTAAGTGGGCCTATGTCTAGCTAGGCTAGAGATGGATATGAATACTTCGAAACCTTTACGGATATGGCATCACGTTATGGTTATATGTTTCTTGTGAAACACGGATCAGAAACTTTTGATGAATTCAAAGAGTTTCGACACGAAGTAGACAGACAGACCGGCTAAAGTAATAAAACCGTCACGGTTAGACCATGATGAAAATTACTTAAGCAATAAGTTTCTCAAAAACTTGAAAGAGTATAGTATTCTTTCAATGAGGACTCCTCCCGGAACACGTCAATTTGATGGTGTGTCCGAACAGAGAAACCAAATTTTGTTGGACATGATAAGGTTAATCATGAGTCACTCTGAGCTACCATTTCCTTCAAAGGATACGCATTAAATAGTGCAAAACCTATTTTGAATAAGGTTCCATAAAAATCTGTTTGACAGACTTCATATTAGATATGAATAGGAAAGAAACTGGGTTTTCTCATTCCTGTAGATTTGGGAATGCTGGGCATATGTTTGGATGATACCAAACTAAAACCCAAATCGGATAAGTGCCTAAGTTGTGGGTTCTCCTAGGGTAACCAAATTATAGTACTTATACAACTCACAAGAGAACATTGTAATTGTTGCTCACCATGCGGTTTTCCTAAGAGGAATACCTATATGCAGTGGTAAGTGGGAGGAAAGTAAAACTCGATGAAAATCAGAGTAATATTATTCCAGGCACTGATTTCTTAATGGAACATAAATAGTTCATCAAAGATGAAACTATACATATAATATTCGAATACACAATAACCGCGTAAGTCGGAGAGAGTCAGAAAACAACTTGGGAGGTATGGGTTTATGATCTCACCTTATAAAGATGTCAATCTTATTGAGGAATACGAACTGACTACGGATGAGGAAGTGATACAAGGTATCGCCTCCATATTATGGCAAAGTGTCATGAAGTCCGAAATGGATTCTATGTATACAGACCAAGTTTAGACACTGGTTGTTGTACCGGAAGGCATTGTGCCTATTGGTACTATACAAATCTTCAAGGAAGACATACATTGAAGGCAACATACCAACAAACTAAGCTAGGCTTTTAGCAAAAAGGTATCATTATCAACATTGTGTCGATTACGATGAAACCTTTTAACCATTGCCATTGTTAAATCCATTTGGATAATGCTTGCTGATGCTGCATGTTTCATTCATGAAATATGGCAGCTGAACGTCAAAATCGCTTTCCTTAAATGGAAACCTTTTGGAGGATTTATATAACATCCTGACGATTTTGTCGTACCAAAACGAGCAAACAAGGTTTGCAAGTTATTCGATCCATCAATGGATTGAAGCAAGCATTGCGTTCTTGGAATTATCGTTTTGATGTAATCATAATGATGTGTGATGTAATTCAAAACGAAAATGATTCTTGTGTATATAAGGAGGTTAGTGGGAGCGCACTGACAGTGAAAGTCCTAAATAATGATGATATATCATTTCTTGGAAATGATATTCCAATAATAAAATCGGTGAAATCTTGGCTTTCATGAAAATTCTCCGTAGAATTCTTGGGAGAGACAACATTTATTCTAGGAATAAGGATCTACTGGGATAGATCTAAAAGTTGTTGGCACTCTTCGAGAACTCGTACATTGAAAAATGTACGCGACCTGGTGTCTCATACGCTTTGAGCATATGGAGTCACAATCAGGCCAATCCAAGTGATAGTCACTGGATTGATGTTAAGAACATCCTTAAGTATCTTAGATGAACTGAGGATGCTTTCTTAAGTTATGGATAATGAGAACTTGAAGTGACTGGGTTCACCGTTGCACGTTTCCTAACCGATAAAAACGACTCTAAGTCATAATAAAGGTACTATAAATTTTGAATAACGGAACAGTGAGCTGGAAATCTTCCAAGCAAGATTCTGTTGCCGAATAAACAACAAAAGCGGAATATTGCTGCAGCTGAGGCAGCAATAGAAGCCTTTTTGGATTGATAATAATCCTAATCAGATTAGGAGTAGTTTTGTTAGCAGTTGAGCTAGGCTACAACACAGGCTAAAGAATTAATGGTCTTATCAACGATCAAGATATATACTTCAAATATCCATCTGATTCGTTCGGATCATACATCGTGGTGATGTGATAATCGAATAAATAGCATCAGATGATAACACTGTAAATCCCCTGACGAAAGCCTTTCCTTAGCAGAAGTTTGAGCGAAATGTACATAGTTCGGGTGTAGGACACTTGAGTGATTGGCTATAGGCCAAGTGGGAGATTGTTGGACAATTATGACCCATAACATCACTATTTATACAGATCATGGTGTTGTTGTACAAATTAACTATGTGACAAAGGATTTGCTCTTTTATCATTTGTAATTGGATTACCTAGATGTATAAATGATAAAAGGTCCATATGATTAGTTCCAGATTGAGATGATATGAGACAGTATCAATCCACGAAGGTTTAATCATTAAATATCCCTAGTCGTTGTATTATCGAGATTGGACATCGATAATGCGGAATAGACTAGTATTACACTTGTGCGCGTTGTGGGAGCATAACGTCATAGTTCTCATATATTTGGGTATAGGTTACTCATGCAAGTGTAATAGGAGGTTGTGTTGACCGATGGTACGGAAACAACTTCTCTCTGTATAGACCCCTCAGAATTCCATTGGTAGTATGACTATGTGTCTATGGAAGTCTGAATCAGGGTAGGTGTATTTGGTCTTAACTTGAGACTTGAACCGCTAATACTTGCGATAATCAATATACTTTGGTTTTGGTCGTCCAGGGCTTTAACAGGTTCTGTGTACGCCTCTTCTGGGTATATTGAGAATCGTAGTGTATTGGGTGTGATGTCAAGATGAAAGTATCACTCCAGTCATAGTGGAGATGATGATCACGTAGGATACGGAACTAGTGCTCTTTTATGCTGCAGCTATCGGGATAATATGACTAGGTCATGATTATCCGATTATAGAGACTAGTTACCAGAGATCCGATATGTGCTTCGTACGGGGCAGACACAATTCCAGCCCCAGGCTTTGCATGTGACATCCGATGTTGGATCGTAATACGCAATACTACGTATACTACGCCTGATATAGATCACATATTCCTTTAAGAATATTTCTGAAGAATTGGGTAGGCACGATGCTTTGCTAGAAGCCAACCATGTCTTGTAAATCGGTAAAAACTTAGTACTAGGTACGTACATGTTCGGATAGTCCGACGACCGAATTTACTGCCAACATATCTGGGGATCTCATGGGTCGCTTCCCGAAGATTCACCGATGACGTATGACTCATACTTTATTAATCTGGGTTTAATTATAAGAGAGAGAAAATTAATCTAGGATTAATTACGGAGATATTTTATCTGGGATAAAATATTATTTAAAGAGAGAGAACGATTAATTTGGAATTAATCGATAAAATAATATATTTCATATATTATACAAAATTAGATTTCGACGCGGAATTAAAATTAGATTTTAATTCGGGCGAACGAGTTAATTTAGAATTAATTCGCTAGCGATGTGAGTAGTAATTTTGCTAGGCACAATTATTTAATTGAATTTGATTTAATTAAGTCGCAACGGAAAATTCGTTAATTCAGAATTAGCGAACCCGAGCCTGGGAGTGTTTGCAGGCCCACTCGCATTTTGAATTCAAGTACGGCCCAAAAGTCACATCAAGCGTCAAATCACTAGTCAATCAAGTGATGGAAGTCACATCACTTTGAGTGAAGTGATGCTTGTCATCATTTATTGATGTGAATAGTTGACAGTGGTTGTTGAATGCATTTAATGTATTTTTGCCTCCAAAATTGGTTTTGCTTCTTGGAAAGGTTTTGACTAAATTTTGAATGCAATTTTGGTATATGTTTTTAGAAAAAAATTACACAAAAAATAACCAACTCAATCTCTCTCTCCCTCCTTCTATCTCTCGGCCTAGGGCCAATTCTTTCTCATTTTTTGCTTCACAAAACCGAGAGCAAGAACTAGAACAAGAAAGATTTGTGGCAAATTTTTCTTATGCTAGCAAATGAAGAGTCATCCAAAGGTGATAGGGAAACAAACCATTGAGCATGGAATCATCATTTGCAAAGCTTGGAGCTTAGAGCACACATGGAGGGTTGACCGAATCTTGGAGGAGCAGAAAAGGGACCTTGGCCGAAAAGCTTGAAGTTTTTGTTGTTCCTCGCATCGCAAAATCCGATCATTGTAAGTATGATTCTGCCATACTTCTTATTGTATTCACACATGATTTTCATTGCTTAATGATCTTGAGACTAACTTAGAAACCCAACAATGGTATCTTGAGCGTTGTTTAAGCATGAAATTGGAATTATGGTAAAATTGGGTAAAAATGATTTGAGCATGTTTTGATGAAATTGATTGTTGATATATGCTTGAATGATGATAACATTGTTTTATGCATGATCAATTTGATGAAAATTGGATTGGATCAATTTTTCCCCAAATCATAGGCTTGGCCGAAAGTTGGACTACCATATATGTCGTGGTGATTTTGTTTTTTTGAATCATTGGATGAGTTTGAATGACTTGGGAAATGTTGATTTAGGATTCAATTGGATTGAATTCGGAATCGGACAATAAAATCCCCTAATTACCGTGAGCATAAGCATGGAAAATGATTGATTTTTGATTCAATTATGTTGGACATAAGTTGATGATGATAAGTATAATTAATTGTGTAAATTGGTGTTTTGGAAATGTTAATTTGACTAATTAATTATGGCTATACACTTTGGTTAATTTAATTGTGAAATTTGGAATTTTGAAATTAAATTAGTTAGGCTTAATTTGGATTTGGGCTTGTAAAAGTTGTATTTGGGCTTAATGGGCTTGGTTGGGCCAAGTTTGGTTTAGGCTAATTGGTTGGATCCAATTGGGCCCAAAACCATATCCATAAAGTCCAAATATAATTAAATGGACCTTTAATTTTAATTGGGCCTAATGGGTCTAAATTGGTTTCTTGGCAAATAAGGGTGATTCCTTAAATGGGCTTTGGTATTTGGGTTTGACCCACATTGACCAAAAGTCCATGCCTTAAGAAATTAATTGAAAGCCCATTGGACTTTAATTAAATTGACATTGGATGTTAATTGGGCTTTGAGACCCGTAATGATTATATTTAGAATCTAAGTCGTAAAGGCATATTAAAAAATGTAATTATTTAATTTAGAATTAAATACAGAATTAGTATTAAATACAAATTAAATTGGATTTAATATTGTAGTTTAATATAATTCAAGAATTCGTACTTTGAGTACTTATCCTTAAAACGAGTTTGACTCGCGCAAAATCAAATCGTTGTTTGAACATTGGATGGTCATTAATTTCAGATTAATTAATTGGATTAGATTGATTGATAATATGCTTTGTGTGAATACATGGATGCGATGTATGAATAATGTATATCGGATGGATATTAGATGGGTGAGGGCAATTTTGGAAATTGTTGTAATAAATTTAGAATTTATTAAATTGGACATGTGTGTCCAGCCTATTACCTCTTGACTCTTTGTATTTCTCTTCTCACCTATTCCCCTCAATGTAAATGAGGTTTCTTTAGAAGTGTTATGTAATCGGGTAGAAGTAATACTTGTGCTAACCAGAGAGAGGAAAGGGAGAGATTTGTTGTAGGAACAATGTGTTAAGTATCCATTCGCATATCATTATTATTTTATTTATACGCGCCTTATTATGTTTTTAGAATGCATGTTTAAGGGTGTATGATGATGAGACCTTAACAAAGATAATTAATTGGTTGCCAATTACGCGAAAAACCCTCAACATATATTAAGCATTTTTTCCTTCCATTGAGTGATTCTTACTCAAGATCCAAGATTGGCACTGGTTTGTTGGCCAAAGTCAAGACCTTTGTCCGTCGCGGATGTGTTTGAATCATGAAGGCTTTGTTCCATATCGGTGTCTTGTCCAAGTTGTGATTTGTTGGCCAAACTCAAGATCATTTCTTGTCCATCGACAACGATTATGAAGCTTTCCAAGGTCAATGGGTTCTGCTTAACTGGGATCATTAAGTTTGTTGTGCCAAAGCCAAGGCTTAGTTGATTCAGAGGAAAAAAGGTTAGGGAATATATTGGATATATTGGCATATATAAGATATATGTTTCGGACTTGGATGTCCACCTGCTGGATCTATGAATTGGATGGGATCCAATTGATCTTAGAGATTTATCATACAATTTGTTGGCCAAAGTCAAGATTGTGTGTTATTTAACAGGATCCTAGCCCACTAGGAAACAAGGTTTCCCGAGTACTCCACAGAGGGTTAGAGGCTCGCCGAAAAATAGTGGGAGGCAAATATTAAATTTGCAATATTCGTTTAGATACTTGCCAATACGCGCTCATTTCATTTTTCGTCAATAAATTAATATATTAGTTGGACTAATATTTAATGTTGTTTTAAATTAAACAGTTGGACTGTATTCAAACTACTTCAATTAATAGTTGATTTTATAATTGGATTATAGTAATCAATATAATTGAATTTAACCTATTAAATTATAGTTGATTATATAGTTAGACTATAGTAATCATTATAATCAATAGTACCTAAAATCGTTGATTCGATAGTTGGACTATTGGAATCAAGATAAATGAAAGATTAGTGTTTAAAACATAATCCTGGGTGAAAATGTTTTTAAACGGCTTTAATTTTCAGATTGGGAATAAAATCTCAGGATAGTCCTGGGAACTGAGAAGTTATTCTATTTGATAGAATGACGTCTCGAGCCTAAGCCCGAAATTGAGCAAATTGTAGAACATGATATTTGGAATATTCATGTGATGATAACTTTAGTGCTTAATCCAGTATGCTTTCCGCAAAGACTCCTTAATATCTTAGTCTGAACTAAGGATTAGATCTTTATAGTATGATATTGAAATTGAAGGATCTTCATAGATCTATCCTTAGATCTTAGAAGTACAAATTGCAATAGAAAAATCTTGGAGAGTTAATAGCTATACTCAAGGAGACAAAGCCAGAGTTTGCAATAGGGCAAGAAGCGCAAGGCGCATCTTACTTCGACATCCCAGAAGGCCAAGGCTTGGCCAAAGGCTTCTAGGGTGTGGAAAAAGGTCAAAGGCAAAATCATTATAATCTTCTGGGAAGACAAAGGACAAATCCCAAAATGTCTGCCTAAAATGTGGCAAATGGGGTTACTGGAAGCGTGACTGCCGTATGGACAAGGCAGACATGAATGAATTGAAGACGGTGCAAGGCTTCAGCTTCAAATATGTTTTTCATAAACAGGTTCGCTACTAGTATTAAAATTGGATTTTAGATACTGGATGTGGTACATAAATATACATTGATGTGCCGAATCTGCTGGTTAGCAGGATATTGACTTCAGTTGAGATCAACCTACGAATCGGAAATGAGACAAAAGTCGATGTTTTAACCGTAGAAACCTAAGTTTAAGAACTACCCTTCGGGTGTGTACTTAAATTAGGAAACTGTTACAATGTAACTAGTTTGACTAGAAACATTATCTCTATATCAGGGTTTAACCCATTGCAGGTATACCTTTATATTCTAGAACACTAAAGTGTTTTATTTTATAAAGATGATATTGAGATAAACTCATTAGATGTGAATAACTGTATTTATATTTTGAATATAAATGAATCTCGAACATATGACATGACAAATAAATAGCTCAAACTGAATTAATCAGATGAGACTTATTTATGGCATTGTTGTCTGGGACACAATCAACAAGACTCGTATATCCACACTTTTGAAGAGTGGATACTAGGACGGATTTGATTCTATTCAAATAATGTCTACGAATCTAGTTTGTTAGGCAAAGTGCCTGAAATACTTTTTACTTGGTAAAAGTGTAAGTGCCACCGATCTGTTAGCCCTCGTTCATAGTGACGTAAGTGGGCCCATGTCTAGCTAGGCTAGAGGTGGATATGAATACTTCAAAACCTCTACGGATGTGGCATCACGTTATGGTTATATATTTCTTCTGAAACACGGATCAGAAACTTTTGATGAATTCAAAGAGTTTCGACACGAAGTAGACAGACAAACCGGCTAAAGTATTAAAAACGTCATGGCTAGACCATGATGAAAATTACTTAAGCAATAAGTTTCTCAAAAACTTGAAAGATTATAGTATTCTTTCAATGAGGACTCCTCCCGAAACACGTCAATTTGACGGTGCGTCCGAACAGAGAAATCAAATTTTGTTGGACATGATAAGGTTAATCATGAGTCGCTCTGAGCTACCATTTCCTTCAAAGGATACGCATTAAATAGTGCAAAACTTATTTTGAATAAGGTTCCATAAAAATCTGTTTGACAGACTTCATATTAGATATGAACAGGAAAGAAACTGGGTTTTCTCATTCCTGAAGATTTGGGAATGCTGGGCATATGTTTGGATGATACCAAACTAAAACCCAAATCGGATAAGTGCCTAAGTTGTGGGTTCTTCTAGGGTAACCAAAGTATAAGACTTATACAACTCACAAGAGAACAATGTAATTGTTGCTCACCATGCGGTTTTCCTAAGAGGAATACCTATATGGAGTGGTAAGTGGGAGGAAAGTAAAACTCGATGAAAATCAGAGTAATACTATTACAGGCACCGATTCCTTAATGGAACACAAATAGTTCATCAAGGATGAAACTATACCAATAATCTTCGAATACACAAGAACCGCGTAAGCCGGAGAGAGTCAGAAAACAACCTCGGAGGTATGGGTTTCTGATCTCACCTCATATAGATGTCAATCTTATTGAGGAATACGAACTTACTACGGATGAGGAAGTGATACAAGGTATCGACTCCCTATTATGGCAAAGTGCCATGAAGTCCGAAATGAATTCCATGTATACCAACCAAGTTTAGACACTGGTTGTTGTACCGGAAGGCATTGTGCCTATTGGTACTATACAAATCTTCAAGGAAGACATACATGGAAGGCAACATACCAACGTACTAAGCTCGGCTTTTAGCAAAAAGGTATTATTATCAACATTGTGTTGATTACGACGAAACCTTTTAACCGTTTCCATTGTTAAATCTATTTGGATAATGCTTGCTGATGCTGCATGTTTCATTCATGAAATATGGCAGCTGAAAGTCAAAATCGCTTTCCTTAAAGGAAAACCTTTTGGAGGATTTATATAACATCCTGACGGTTTTGTCGTACCAAAACGAGCAAACAAGGTTTGCAAGTTATTCGATCCATCAATGGATTGAAGCAAGCATTGCATTCTTGGAATTATCGTTTTGATGTAATCATAATGGTGTGTGATTTAATTCAAAGCGAAAATGATTCTTGTGTATATAAGGAGGATAGTGGGAGCGCACTGACAGTGAATTTCCTAAATAATGATGATATATCATTTCTTGGAAATGATATTCCAATAATAAAATCGGTGAAAGTTTGGCTTTCATGAAAATTCTCCGTAGAATTCTTGGGAGAGACAACCTTTATTCTAGGAATAAGGATCTACTGGGATAGATCTAAAAGTTGTTGGCACTCTCCGAGAACTCGTACATTGAAAAATGTACGCGACCTAGTGTCTCATACGCTTTGAGCATATGGAGTCACAATCAAGCCAATCCAAGTGATAGTCACTGGATTGATGTTAAGAATATCCTTAAGTATCTTAGATGAACTGAGGATGATTTCTTAAGTTATGGAGAATGAGAACTTGAAGTGACTGGGTTCACCATTGCAAGTTTCCTAACCGATAAAAACGACTATAAGTCATAATAAAGGTGCTATAAAGTTTGAATAACGGAAAAGTGAGCTGGAAATCTTCCAAGCAAGATTCTATTGCCGAATAAACAAAAAAATCGGAATATTGCTGCAGCTGAGGCAGCACTATAAGCCTTTTTGGATTGATAATAATCTTAATCAGATTAGGAGTAGTTCTCTTAGTAGTTGAGCTAGGCTACAACACAGGCTAAAGAATTAATGATCTCATCAACGATCCAGATATATACTTCAAATATTCATCTGATTCGTTCAGATCATACATCGTGGTGATGTGATAATCGAATAAATCACATCAGATGATAACACTGTAAATCCGCTGACGAAAGCCTTTCCTTAGCAAAAGTTTGAGCAAACTGTACATAGTTCGGGTGTAGGACACTTGAGTGATTGGCTATAGGCTAAGTGGGAGATTGTTGGACAATTATGACCAATAACATCACTATTTATACAGATCATGGTGTTGTTATACAAATTAACTATGTGACAAAGGAAATTGCTCTTTTATCATTTGTAATTGGATTACCTAGATGTATAAATGATAAAAGGTCCATATGATTAGTTCCGGATTGAGATGATATGAGACAGTATCAATCCACGAAGGTTTAATCATTAAATATCCCTAGTCGTTGTATTATCGAGATTGGACATCGATAATGCGGAATAGACTAGTATTACAATTGTGCGCGTTGTGGGAGCATAACGGCATAGTTCTCATAAATTTCGGTATAGGATACTCATGCAACTGTAATAGGAGGTTGTGTTTACCGATGGTATGGAAAAAACTTCTCTATGGATAGACCCCTCGAAATTCCATTGGTAGTATGACTATGTGTCTATGGAAGTCCGAATCAGGGTAGGTGTATTTGGTCTTAACCTGAGACTTGCACCGCTAATACTTGCGATAATCAATATACTTTGGTTTTGGTCGTCCAGGGCTTGAACAGGTTCTGTGTACGCCTCTTCTGGGTATATTGATAATCGTAGTGTATTGGGTGTGATGTCAAGATGGAAGTATCACTCCAGTCATATTGATAATCGTAGTGCTCTTTTATGCTGCAGCTATCGGGATAATATGACTATGTCATGATTATCTGATTATAGAGACTAGTTACCAGAGATCCGATATATGTTTCGTACGGGGCAGACACAATTCCAGCCCCAGGCCTTGCATGTGACATCCGATGCTGGATCGTAATACGCAATACTACGTATACTACACCTGATATAGATCACATATTCCTTTAAGAATATTTCTGAAGAATTGGGTATGCACGGTGCTTTGCTAGAAGCCAACCATGTCTTGTAAATTGGTAAAAATGTAGTACTAGGTACGTACATGTTCTGATAGTCCGACGACCGGATTTTCTGCCAACATATCTGGGGATCTCATGGGTCGCTTTCTGAAGATTCACCGATGACGTATGACTCGCACTTTATTAATCTGGGATTAATTATAAGAGAGAGAAAATTAATCTAGGATTAATTACTGAGATATTTTATATGGGACAAAATATTATTTAAAGAGAGAGAACGATTAATTTGGAATTAATCGATAAAATAATATATTTCATATATTATACGAAATTAGATTTCGACGCGGAATTAAAATTAGATTTTAATTCGGGCGAACGAGTTAATTTAGAATTAATTCGCTAGCAATGTGAATAGTAATTTTGCTAGGCACAATTATTTAATTGAATTTGATTTAATTACGTCGCAATGGAAAATTTGTTAATTCGGAATTAGCGAACCCGAGCCCGGAAGTGTTTGCGGGCCCACTCGCATTTCGAATACAAGTGCGGCCGACAAGTCACATCACTTTGAGTGAATTGATGCTTGTCATCATTGATTGATGTGAATAGTTGATGGTGGTTGTTGAATGCATTTAATGTATTTTTGCCTCCAAAATTGGTTTTGCTTTTTGGAAAAGTTTTGACTAAATTTTGAAAGCAATTTTGGTATATATTTTTAGAAAACAATTACACAAAAATAACCAGCTCACTTTCTCTCTCTCCCTCTTTCTATCTCTCGGCCTAGGGCCAATTCTTTCTCCTTTTTTGCTTCACAAAACCGAGAGCAAGAACTAGAACAAGAAAGATTTGTGGCAAATTTTTCTTATGCTAGCACATGAAGAGTCATCCAAAGGTGATATGGAAACAAACCCTTGAGCATGGAATCACCATTTGCGAACCTTGGAGCTTGGAGCACACATGGAGGGTTTACCAAATCTTGGAGGAGCACAAAAGGGACCTTGGCCGAAAAGCTTGAAGTTTTTGTTGTTCCTCGCATCGCAAAATCCGATCATTGTAAGTATGATTCTGCCATACTTCTTATTGTATTCACACATGATTTTCATTGGTTAATGATATTGGGACTAACCTAGAAACCCAACACTCACGAATGAGATGGAGTCGAAGTACATGCTTGGATCGTTGATGAGACGACAGTTCCTTAGCCTGCGCTATAGCCCCGTTATTGTCACAATACAAAGGAATGGGTTCAGCTGCTAACGGAACTACTCCTAATCTAATTAGGAATTTACGGATCCAAACTGCCTCTTTTTCTACCTCAGCTGTAGTGATATATTCCGCTTCTGTTGTTGAATCGGCAACAGCCTCTTGCTTGGAAGATTTCCAGCTCACTGCTCCGTTGTTCAAACAAAATATGTACCCGGATTGTGACTTACAGTCGTCTTTATCGGTTTGGAAACTTGCATCGGTAAACCCAGTTACCTCAAGTTCTCCATCTCCATATACTAAGAAAGCATCCTTAGTTCGTCTAAGATACTTAAGGATGTTCTTAACCCCAACCCAGTGACCGTCACCTGGATCGGTCTGATAGTGACTACACATGCTCAAAGCATACGAGACATCAGGTCGCGTACATATCATGGCATATATGATCGATCCGACTACAAAATTGAACGGGATCCGACTCATGTTGTCTCTCTCATCTTGAGTTTTAGGACACATGTCCTTAGATAGAGAGACGACATGTGACACTGGCAACAGTCCCCTCTTAAACTGATCCATGTTGAATCTCTTCAACACTTTGTCAATATACGAGCTTTGGGAGAGTCCAAGCATCTTTCTAGATCTATCCCAGTAGATCTTTATTCCCAGAATAAAGGTTGCTTCTCCCAGATCTTTAGTGGAGAATTTTAATGAAAGCCAAGCTTTCACCGATTGTAGCATGAGAATGTCATTGCCAATAAGCAATACATCATCAACGTAAAGGACAATGAATGTCAGTGTGCTCCCACTAACCTTCTTATATACACAAGGATAATCCTCGTTTTGAATGAAATCATATTCTTTTATGATCTCATCAAAACGTTGGTTCCAAGAACGCGATGCTTTCTTCAATCCATAAATAGATCGATTTAACTTGCAAACCTTATTTGCATGTTTTGGTATGAAAAAACTGTCAGGCTGTTGCATATAAACATCCTCCAAAAGGTTTCCATTAAGGAAAATGGTTTTGATGTCCATCTGCCATATTTCATAACCGAAATATGCAGCAATAATAAGCATTATCTGAATGGATTTAATCATGGCAACATGTGAAAATGTTTCATCGTAATCGACACCATGTCGTTGACGATACCCTTTCGCTACAAGCCTAACGTTGTACATTTGTATGTTGCCATCCATGTCCGTCTTCTTCTTGAAGACCCATTTACAACCAATAGGATTTACGCCTTCTGGTGCATCAACCAGTGTCCAAACTTGGTTGGTGTACATGGAATCCATTTCAGACTTTCATGGTTCAGACACATCCGCGATGGACATTAATCTTAACTTTGGCCAACAAACCAATGTCAATCTTGGATCTTGAGAGAGAACCACTCAATGGAAGGAAAACACTTAATATTGATTGAGGGTTTTTCGCATAAATTGGCAACCAATTTATTATCTTTGATTAGATCTCATCATACACCTTTAAGCATGCATTCTAAAAGCATAATAAGGCGCGAAATAAATAATAATGATATGCATATGGATATTTAACAAATTGTCCCTAGAACAAATCTCTCTCGTTCCTCTCTCCCGCTAGCATTATTCTAACATCTACCCAATTATATAATACAATAAAGAAACCTCATTAACATTGAGGGGAATTGGTGAGAAGAGAAATACAAAGAGTCAAGAGATATAAGGCTGGACACACAGGTCCAATTTAATAAATTCTAAATTTATTACAACTATTTCCAAAATTTCCCTTATCCTTCTAGTATCCATCCGATATACATTATTCATACAATACATCCATGTATTCACACAAAGAATATTATTCAATCAATCTAATCCAATTAATTAATCTTTGAATTAATGACCATCCAATGTTCAAACAACGATTTGATTTGCGCGAGTCCAACTCGTTTAAGAATAAGTACTCAAAGTCCGTATTCTTGAATTATATCGAATTTAATTTGTATTCTATACTAATTCTAATTTAATTCCAAATTAAATAATTACACTTATTTGTGTGCCTTTTAGACTTAGATTCTAAATCCAATCTTAAAGGGTCTCAAAGGCCCAATTAACATCCAATGTCAATTTAATTAAAGTCCAATTGGCTTTTAATTAATTCTTAAGGCATGGGCTTTGGCAAATATGGATCAAACCCAAATGCAAAGGCCCAATTTAGGAATCACCTTATTTGCCAAAAATCAATTTTGGCCCATTAGGCCCAATTAAATAATTAAAGGCCCAATTATTATATTTGGACTTTATGGAATGGTTTTCGGCCCAATTTGGATCCAATCCAATTGTCCTAAACCAAGGTTGGCCCAACCAAGCCCATTAAGCCCAAATACATCAATATTAGCCCAATTCAAAATTAAAGACTAATTTTAATTAATATAAAATTCCAAATTTCACATTAATTTTAATTAAAGTGGGAGATTGTTGGACAATTATGACCCATAGCATCACTATTTGTAAAAGACATTGTGGTTTTTATACAAATTAACTATGTGACAAAGGAAATTGCCATTTTATCATTTTATAATTAGATTACTTATATATATAAATGATAAAAGTCCTTATGATTAGTTCGGGATTATAAGATATGAGACAGTATCAATCCTCTAAAAGTTTAATCATTAAATATCACTAATCGTAGTGTTATCGAGACTGGACATCGATAATGCGGAATAGGCTAGTATTACACTTGTGCGCGTTATGGAAGCGTAACATCATAGTTCTTATATATTGGGGTATTGGATACTCATGCAGGTGTAATAGGAGGTTCTGTTTAACGATGGTACGGAAACAGCTTCGCTCTGGATAGACCCCGCGGAATCCAATTGGTCTTAACCTGAGACTTGCATCGCTAATACTTGCGACAATTAGTACGCTTTGGTTTTGGTCGTCCAGGACTTTAACAGGTTCTGTGTACGCCTCTTCTGGGTTTATTGAGAATCGTATTGTATTGGGTGTGATGTCAAGATGGAAGTATCACTTCAGTCATATGGAGATGATGATCTCATAGGGATACAGAACTGGTACTCTATTATGTTGTAACTATCGGGATAATACAGAACTGGTACTCGATTATGTTGCTTCGTATGGGGCAGACACTATTCTAGCCCTAGGCCTTGCATATGACATCAGATACTATATCTCAATACGCAGTACTTGGTATACTACGCTTGATATAGATTATATATTCCTTAAAGAATATTTCTAGAGAATTGGATAGGCACAGTGCTTTTCTTGAAGCCAACCATGTCTTGTAAATCGGTAAGAACTTGGTACGGGGTACGCACGTATTCGGATAGTCCGACGACCGGATTTACTGCCAACATATCCAGGGATCTAACAGGTCGCTTCCCGAAGATTCACCGATGACGTTTGACTCGAATAGAATTAATATGGGATTAATTATGAGAGAGAGAGAAAATTAATCTAGGATTAATTGCGGCAAGAATTTATCTAGGATAAAATTCGATTAGAAGAGAGAGAACGATTAATTTGGAATTAATCGATTAAATAGTATATTCGATATATTAATCGAAATTAGATTTCAAAGCGGAATTAAAATTGGATTTTAATTCGAGCGAACGAATTAATTTAGAATTAATTCGTAATCGACTTTCGTAATAATTTTATGAGGCATTATTATTTAATTAAATTTGATTTAATTAAGTCGCAACGGAAAATTCATTAATTCGAAATTAATGAATCCAAGCCCGATATGTGTTTTGCGGGCCCACTCGAATTTTGAATTAAAGTGGGGCCCACATCAAGTCACATCACTAGTCAATCTCGTCACTTTTTGGTGATGGAAGTTAGTGAGGATTTGTTGGTAACTTGTAACTTACACAATTTAGACTTGTGATAGACATTTTACTATCATGACTTTTGTAAATGGATTTTGATTTTTGAAATCAATAATAGATTAAAACAAAAATTGAAACACTTCTCACTCTCTCAACTTGCAAAAACCGAAACCTTCTCTCCCTCTCATATCCCTCCATTTCTGAGAGTTGCTTCTCACAATAGGAAGATTTTTGTTACAATTTCTTCCGAAGCTAGCACTTAAAATAGTCTACAAAGGTGATAGGGAAACTATCCCCTTGAGTTTGGAATTAAAGATCAAGCTTGGATCTAAACCATTCATACAAAGGAGAGATTGGAGCTGTTGGTTTCTATTAAGGTCCCAAGATCAATAATAAGCATGAAATATGTGCGAATAACAACGATGAAGTTGCGGAATACTCATATCGATCGGTTGAGCGACGCAGAGACGAACAAAACTTTTCTTCTCCTCTTCACTGCATTCGGCAGTGAGCTGTGACAGTTCACTGGTTTTGGCTCAGTTTTGGTCATTCATCAAGCTCCAAGCTTCGTCGAACGATTCCCGGCTCATGGGTGGACTTCCCTATCACTTTCGCATGTCTCGTAAGTGTGCTAGCACTTGTGATTTTGCCACAAAATCCCAATATTGCTTCCCTTCACTGTCTCAGTATTATGCAGAAACCAGTGAGCATTTTAGCCCATTGGGCGTGTGGAGAGAAATAGATGAAGTGAGAGAGAGATTAATTTGGTTGATGGCTAAAGTGTATCTTATACACTCATGTGAATTTCAAATTCATTTCATGTGAATTTGGCTTTTAAAAAGTCAAATAATTAAAGCCCATCAACCTCCATCAATTCACATCACTCATAAATAGTGACTTGCCTCAATCACTCAAAGTGAAAGACATGCATCACTTGATTGACGAATGATGTGACGCTAGTTGCGACTAACGATTTGACGCTTGATTTGACTTGGGTGCCGCACTCGAATTCAGAATGTGAATGCGCTCACAAATAATCCCGGGCTCGGGTTCGCTAATTCCAAATTAATAAATTTTCCGTTGCTTCGTAATTAAATGATTACGCCTAGCGAAATCACTATTCACGTCGCTAACGAATTAATTCTAAATTAATTCGTTTGCCCGAATTAAAATCTAATTTTAATTCCGTGTCGAAATCTAATTTCGTTTAATATATCGAATATATTAATTTATTGATTAATTCCAAATTAATCGTTATCTCTCTTTAAATGATATTTTATCCCATATAAAATATCTCCGCAATTAATCCCAGATTAATTCTCTCTCTCTTCTAATTAATACCAGATTAATATAGAGTGCGAGTCATACGTCATTGGTGAATCTTTGGGAAGCGACCCATGAGATCCCCGGATATGTTGGCAGTAAATTCGGTCGTCGGACTATCCGAACACGTAAGTACCTCATACTACGTTTTACTGATTTACAAGACAAGGTTGGCTTCTAGCAAAGTACCATGCCTACCCAATTCTCCAGAAATATCCTTACAGGAATAAATGATCTATATCAGTCGTAATATACATAGTATTGCGTATTTCTGTCCAATATCTAATGATTACGTGCTAGGCCTGGGACTGGAATTGTGTCTGCCCCGTACGAAGCACATGTCGGATGTCTGGTAACTAGTCTCTATAATCGGATAAACATGACCTTGTCATTTTATCCCGATGACTGCTGTACTTAAGAGTACTAGTACCGTATCCTACTTGACCATCATCTCCATATGACTGGAGTGACACTTCCATCTTGACATCACACCCAACACACTACGATTCTCAATATACTCAGCATTGGCGTACACAGAACCTGTTAAAGCCCTGGACGACCGCAACCAAAGTATATTGATTGTCGCAAGTATTAGCGGTGCAAGTCTCAAGTTAAGACCAAATACACCTACCCTGATTTCTGATTTCCATAGACACATAGTCTTACTACCAATGGATTTCCGAGGGGGTCTATCCAGAGCGAAGCTGTTTCCCGTACCATCGGTAAAACACAACCTCCTATTACACTTGCATGAGAATCCTATACCCAAATATATGAGAACTATGCCGTTGTGCCCTCACAAAGCGCACAAGTGTAATACTAGTCTTTTACGCATTTATCGATGTCCAATCTCGAAAATGCTCTGACTAGGGATATTTAATGATTTATCCTTCGTGGACTGATATTGTCTCATATCATTCTCCGTCCAGGAACAAATCATAAGGACCTCTCATCATTTATACATCTAGGTGATCTAATCACAAATGATAAGAGTGCAAGCTCTATTGTCACATAGTTAATTTGTACAACAATACCATGATCTGTACAAATAGTGACGCTATGGGTCATAATTGTCTAACAACCAAATGAATCTTATTGGTGATCAGACAACAAGAAGCATTAAGCTTAAGACTCAATAAACAAACTAAAGAATTACCCATAAAATGAAAATCAATTATGAAGTATGGATATTGTGTTTCATCACTTCCCTAGAATAAAAATAAAATTCATTTGGTTGTTGGACAATTATGACCCATAGCGTCACTATTTGTACAGATCATGGTATTGTTGTACAAATTAACTATGTGACAAAGGAGATTGCTCTCTTATCATTTGTGATTAGATCACCATGATTTATAAATGATAGGAGGTCCCTGTGATTTGTTCCTGGATTGAGAAGATATGAGACAGTATCAATCCACGAAGGATAAATCATTAAATATCCCTAGTCAGAGTATTATCGATATTGGACATCGATAAATGCGTAAAAGACTAGTATTACACTTGTGCGCGTTGTGAGGGCATAACGACATAGTTCTCATATATTTGAGTATAGGATACTCATGCAAGTGTAATAGGAGGTTGTGTTTTACCGATGGTACGGGAAATAGCTTCGCTTTGGATAGACCCCCTCGGAATTCCATTGGTAGTATGACTATGTGTCTATGGAAGTCTGAAATCAGGGTAGGTGTATTTGGTCTTAACCTGAGACTTGCACCGCCAATACTTGCGAAAATCAATATACTTTGGTTTTGGTCGTCCAGGGCTTTAACAGGTTCTGTCTACGCCTCTACTGGGTATATTGAGAATCGTAGTGTGTTGGGTGTGATGTCAAGACGGAAGTATCACTTCAGTGATATGGAAATGATGATCGCGCAGGGATACAGAACTGGTTCCCTAAAGGGTTGCAACCATCGGGATAATATGACTTGGTAATGATTATCCGATAATAAAGAGACTAGTTGCTCGTAATCTGATATACGCTTCGTACGGGGCAGACACTGTACCAGCCCCAGGCCTTACATGTGATCATCCGATGCTGGATCGAAATACACAATACTACGTATACTACGCCTGATATAGATCGCATATTCCTGTAAGGATATTTCTGGAGAATTGGGTAGGCATGGCGCTTTGCTAGAAGCCAACCTTGTCTTGTAAATCGGTACAAACGTAGTACTAGGTACTTACGTGTTCGGATAGTCCGACGACTGAATTTACTGCCAACATATCTGGGGATCTCATGGGTCACTTCCCGAAGATTCACCAATGACGTATGACTCGCACTCTTAATTAATCTAGGATTAATTAGATGAGAGAGAAAATTAATCTGGGATTAATTGCGGAGATATTTTATCTGGGATAAAATATCATTTAAAGAGAGATAACGATTAATTTGGAATTAATCGATAAAATAATATATTCGATATATTATACGAAATTAGATTTCGACCCGGAATTAAAATTAGATTTTAATTCGGGCGAACGAGTTAATTTAGAATTAATTCGTTAGCGACGTGAATAGTGATTTCGCTAGGCATAATCATTTAATTACGTCGCAACGGAAAATTCATTAATTTGGAATTAGCGAACCCGAGCCCGGGATTGTTTGCGAGCGGATTCGCATTTCGAATTCGAATGCGGCACGCAAGTCAAATCAAGCGTCAAATCCCTAGTCGCATCAAGCATCAAATCATTAGTCACTTTGAGTGATGTGGCAACTTGTCACTTGATTTATTGAGTGATGTGACTTGATGGAAGTTGATGGTGGAGTGTAATACACTCAAATGTGATGACATGATATACATTTAATATATTTTAAATGTTTGTATTTGTTTTGATTTTTGAAATCAATTAATTGATTTTTTTGGAAAAACAAAAGTGGTATTAGATACACTTTTTCACAAAACCATCACAACTCAATCTTTCTCTTTTCTCTCCCTCTCATTCATGCCTAGGGCTGAATTTTTTCTTTTGGTTTTGGCTTACTGCCGAGAGCAAAGGGAAGCAAAAGTGTGATGTTTTTGTGGCAAAAACATCAAGAGCTAGCACTCCGAGAGACATGCGATGGTGATAGGGAAGTCCACATATGAGCTGGGATCATTTGACAAAGCTTGGAGCTTGATGAAGGACCCTCATGACCGAAAATGGGGACTGCATCTGCAGCTCACTGCCGAGAGGACCAGAGGGCAGAAAATTAAGTTTTGTTGTCCACCGCGTCACTCAACCGATCGATGTAAGTATTCCGTAACTTCCTCGATTGTATTCTTATATGTTTTATGCTTATTATTCGATCTTCGTACCGTAGAAACTCCAACAATGGTATCAGAGCGGAGTAAAAGCATGAAATTTGATTTAAGGTTAAAATTTGGGTAAAATGTATTTGAGCATGATTTTATGAAATTGGATGATTGAGTATGCTTAAATGTGTTTTAATTAAGGATTGATTGGATCAATTTGTTGAAATTTTGTTTGGAATAATTTTCCCCAAATTTTTTGTGTTGGCCGAATGTCAATTATGCCCTAAGTCCTGGTAATTTTTATTTCGTTGATCATTGGATGACTTGAAACGATTGAGGATATTGATTTAATGTCGAATGTGGATTTAATTGAATTGAAACCGAATCAGACACAAAATCCCCTCCATTGCCGAGAGCTTATAGCATGTAATTGGGTTTGATTTTTGATTAAATTGTGTTGGACATGATTTAATGTTAATAAGCATGATTAATTGTACAAATTTGTGTTTTGGAAATATTGATTTGGGTAATTAATTGTGTAATACACTTTATGTAATTAAATTGTGAAATTGGGTTTTTGTAATTTAATTATGTTGGGCCTATTTTGTAAAATGGGCTTGAAAGTTGTTATTGGGCTTATTGGGCTTGGTTGTACCAAGATGGGTTTAGGAAAAATTGGTTGGATCCAATTGGGCCCAAAACCGCTTCCATAAAGCCCAAATGTGACTAATGGACCTTTAAAGTTTAATTGGGCCTAATGGGCCTAAATCGATTTCTAGGCTTATGGGGTAATTCCTTGATTGGACTTTGGTTATTGGGTTTTACCCAAGTTGACCAAAAGTCCACGCCTTAAAGAAATTAATTAAAAGCCCGTTGGACTTTAATTAAATTAATATTGGATATTATTCGGGCTTTGAGACCCGTAACGATTAAATTTGGAATTTAAGTCGTAAAGGTTCGTAAATAAAATGTAGTATTTAATTTGGAATTAAATCGTGGATTAGTATTAAATACATATTAAATTGGATTTAATGTTGTAGTTTAATTTAATTCAAGAATTCGTACTTTGAGTACTTATTCGCAAAAATGAGTTTGACTCGAGCAAAATCAAATCGTTGTTTGAACATTGGATGGTCATTAATTATCAGATTAATTAATTTGATTAGATTGATTGATAACATGCTTGTGTGAATATATGGTTTCGATGCATGAATAATGTATATCGGATGGATATTAGATGGGTGGGGCAATTTTAGAAATTGTTGTAATAAATTTGGAATTTATTAATTGGACCTGCATGTCCAGCCTTATTACCTCATTATTCTTTGTATTCTCTTCTCACCTATTCCCCTCAATGTAAATGAGGTTTCTTAGAAGTGTAGTGTAACGGGTAGAGGTAAATACTTATGCTAGCGGAAGAAAGGAAAGATAGAGATTTGATCTAGGATCAATGTGTTAAGTATCCATCCGCATATCATTATTATTTATTTATACGCGCTTTATTATGTGTTTAGAATGCATGTTTATGGGTGTATGATGATGAGACCTTAACAAAGATAATAAATTGGTTGCCAATTTGCACGTGAAAAACCCTCGCTAAATATTAAGCGTTTTTCCTTCCATTGAGTGATTCTTACTCAAGATCCGAGACTGGCATTGGTTTGTTGGCCAAAGTCAAGACCTTTTTCCGTCGAGGATGTGTTTGAATCACGAGAGCTTTGTTCCATATTGGTGTCTTGTCCAAGTTGTGGTTTGTTGGCCAAAGTCAATACCACTTCTTATCCATCGACATTGATTACGAAGCTTTCCATGGTCAAGTATTTGGTGTTATGTAATCGGGTAGAATTAATACTTGTGCTAACCAAGAGAGGAAAAGAGAGATTTGTTGTAGGAATAATGTGTTAAGTATCCATTCGCATATCATTATTAGTTTATTTATACGCGCCTTATTATGCTTTTAGAATGCATGTTTAAGGGTGTATGATGATGAGACCTTAACAAAGATAATTAATTGGTTGCCAATTACGCGAAAAACCCTCAACATATATTAAGCATTTTTTCCTTCCATTGAGTGATTCTTACTCAAGATCCAAGATTGGCACTGGTTTGTTGGCCAAAGTCAAGACCTTTGTCTGTCGCGGATGTGTTTGAATCATGAAGGCTTTGTTCCATATCGGTGTCTTGTCTAAGTTGTGATTTGTTGGCAAAAATCAGGATCATTTCTTGTCCATCGACACCGATTATGAAGCTTTCCAAGGTCAATGGGTTCCGCTTAACTGGGATCATTAAGTTTGTTGTGCCAAAGCCAAGGCTTAGTTGATTCAGAGGAAAAAAGGTTAGGGAATATATTGGATATATTGGCATATATAAGATATATGTTTCGGACTTGGATGTCCCCCTACTGGATCTAGGAATTGGATTGGATCCAATTGATCTTAGAGATCTACCTAGTTAATTATCATACAATTTGTTGGCCAAAGTCAAGATTGTGTGATATTGAACGGGATCCTAGCCCGCTAGGAAACAAGGTTTCCCGAGTACTCGACAGAGGGTTAGAGGCTCGCCGAAAAATAGTGGGAGGCAAAAATTGAATTTGCAATATTTGTTTAATTACTTGCCATACGCGCTCTAACAAATATCATTTCGTCAAATAAATTAAATGTTAGTTGGACTAATATTTAAATGTTGTTTTAAATTAACAGTTGGACTGTATTCAAACAATTCAATTATAATTGATTAAATAGTTGTACTATAGTAATCATTATAATAAATAGTACCGAAATCATTGATTAAATAGTTGGACTATTAGAATCAAGATATAATTGAAAGATTGACATTTAAAACATAATCCTATGGAAAATGTATTTAAATGGTTTAATTTTCAAATTGGGAATAAATTTTCAGGATGGTCCTGGAAACTAATAAGTTACTTTATTTGATAAAATAACATATTAGGCCTAAGCCCGGAATTAAGCGAATAGTAGAGCATGATCTTTGGAAGATTCATGTGATGATAACTTTATTGCTTAATCCATTAAGCTTGCCAAATAGACTCCTTAATTTCTTAATCAGAACTAAGGATTAGATCCTTAAAGTATGATAAAGAAATTAAAGGATCTTCATAAATATATTCTTAGATTTTAGAAGTATAAAATTGCATTAATAAATTCTTGGAGAATTAATGGCTATACTCAAGGAGTCAAAGCCAAAGTTTGCAATAATGCAAGTAGCGCAAAGCGCACCTTACTTCGATATTCTAGAAGGCCAAGGCTTGGCCAAAGGCTTCTGGAATGTGGAAAAAGGGCAAAGGAAAAATCATTATAATCTTCTGGGAAGATAAAGGACATATTCCAAAATGTCTGCCTAATATGTGAAAAACGGGATCGCGGAAGCGTGACTGCCGATTGGACAAAGCAGACATGAAGGAATTGAAGACGAGCTAGGCTCTGACTTCAAATATGTTTGTCATAAATATGTTCACTACTAGTATTGAAATTGGATTTTAAATATTTAGTGTGATACATAAATATATACTGATGTTCAGAATCTGCTATGAGCAGGATACTGACTTCAGTTGACATTTATCTGCGAATTGGAAACGGGATGAAAGTCGCTGTTTTAACCGTAGATACCTAAATTTAGGAACTACCTTCAGGTGTGTACCTAAATTTGGAAACTGTTATAATGTAACTAGTTTGACTAGAAACATTATCTCTATATCAATGTTTAACCCGCTGCGGGTGAACCTTTATATTCTAGAACACAAAGTGTTTTATTTTATAAAGATGATATTGAGAAAAACACATTAAATAGCTCAAACTGATTTGATCAGAAGAAACTAATTGTGGCATTGTTGTTTGAGACACAATTAAACAAGACTCGTATATCCACACTTTTGAAGAGTGGGTACTAGGACTGATTTAAATCTATTCAAATGAAGTCTACGAACCTAGTTTATTAGGAAAAGCGCCTAAAACACTATTTACTTGGTAAAAGTGCAAATGCCACCGATCCGTTAGCCCTCGTTCATAATGAAGCAAGTGGGCCCATGTCTAGCTAGGCTAGATGTGGATATGAATATTTCGTGACCTTTACGGATGTGGCATCGTGTTATGGTTATATGTTTCTTTTGGAACACAAATCAGAAACTTTTAAGTTTCGACACGAAGTAGACAAACAGATCGGCTAAAGTATTAAATCGTCACGGTTAGACCATGATGAAAATACTTAAGGAATAAATTTCTAATATACTTGAAAGAGTATAGTATTCTTTCAATGAGGACTCCTCCTGGAACACGTCATTTTGACGGTGTGTCCGAACAGAGTAACCGAAATTTGTTGGACATGATAAGGTTAATCATGAGTCGCTCTGAGCTACCATTTCCTTCAAAGGATACGTATTAACAGTGCAATACTTATTTTGAATAAGGTTCCATAAAAATCTGTTAGAGAGACTTCATATAAGACATGAACATGAAAGAAACCGGGTTTCTCATTCCTGAAGATATGGGAATGCTAGGCATATGTTTGGATGATACCAAACTAAAACCCAAATTGGATAAGTGCCAATTGTAGGTTATCCTAAGGATACCAAAGTATAGTACTTATACATCTCACAAGAGAACAATTTAATTGTTGCTCGCCATGCGATTTTCTTAAGAGGAATACCGATATGCAGTGGTAAGTGGGAGGAAAGTAAAACTTGATGAAAATCGGAGTAATACCGTTCCAGGCACCGATTCCTTAATGGAACATATAAATAGTTCATCAAGGATGAAACTATACCAATAATCTTCGAATACACAAGAACCACGTAAGTCGGAGAGAGTCAGAAAATAACCTGGGGTATGGTTTCTGATCTCACCTCATAAAGATGTCAATCTTATTCAGGAATACCAATTGACTACGAATGCGGAAGTGATACATGGTATCGACTCCCAATTATGGCAAAGTGCCATGAAATCTGAAATGGATTCCATGTATATCAACTTAGTTTAGAAACTAGTTGATGTACCGCAAGGCATTATGCCTATTGGTACTATTCAGTCTTCAAGGAAGACATACATGGATGACAACATACCAACTTACTAAGCTAGGCTTGTAGCGGAAAGGTATCGTTATCAACATTGTGTTGATTATGATTTAACCTTTTACCTGTTGCTATGGTAAATCCATTTGGATAATGCTTGCTAAAGCTGCATGTTTCATTTATGAAATATGACAGGTGAACGGGAAAATCGATTTCCTGAAAATGAGACCTTTTGGAGGATGTTTACAACATCCTGTCGGTTTTGTCGTACCCAAAACTAGCAAACAAGGTTTGCAGGTTATTCGATCCCTGTTTGGATTGAAGCAAGCATTAGGTTCTTGGAATTATCATTTTGATGTAATCATAATAGTATATGATTTAATTCAAAACGAAATGATTCTTGTGTATATAAGGAGGTTAGTGGGAGCGCACTGAATGTGAAAGTCTTAAATAATGATAATACATCATTTCTCGGAAATGATATTCCCATAATTATAATCGGTGAAAGCTTGGCTTTCATGAAAAACTCTCCGAGAAATCGTACATTGAAAAATGTATGTGACCTGGTGTCTCATACGCTTTGAGCATATGGATTCACAATCAGGCCAATCCAAGTGATAGTCACTGGATTGATGTTAAGAACATCCTTTAGTATCTTAGAGATCTAAAGATGCTGTCTTAATCTATGGAGAAGGAGAACTTAGAGTGACTGGGATCACTGTTGCAAGTTTCCTAACCGATAAAACGACTACAAGTCGTAAAACGGTACTATACAGTTTGAATAACGGAACAGTGAGCTAGAAATCTTCCAAGCAAGATACTGTTACCGAATAAACAACAAATGTAGGTTATTACTGCAGCTGAGGCAGCAATACAAGCCTTCTGGGTCGATAAAAATCTAATTAGATTAGATATAATTCTGTTAGCAGCTGAGCTAGGCTACATCGTAGGCTAAAGAATTAATGGTCTCATCAACGATCCAGATACATACTTTGATATTCATCTGATTCGTTCGGATCATACATCATGGCGATGTGATGATCGAATAAATCGCATCAGATGATAATCATGAAAATCCGCTGACGAAAGCCTTTTCTCAGCAGTTTGAGCCAACCGTACATAGTTCGGGTGTCAGACACTCGAGTGACTGGCTATAGGCCAAGTGGGAGATTGTTGGACAATTATGACTCATAGCGTCACTATTTGTACAGATCATGGTGTTGTACAAATTAACTATGTGACAAAGGAGATTGCTCTCTTATCATTAGTGATTAGATCACCATGATGTATAAATGATAGGAGGTCCCTGTGATTTGTTCCTGGATTGAGAAGATATTAGACAGTATCAATCCACGAAGGATAAATCATTAAATATCCAAAGTAAGAGTATTATCGATATTGGACATCGATAAATGCGTAAAAGACTAGTATTACACTTATATGCGTTGTGAGGGCATAACAACATAGTTCTCATATATTTGGGTATAGGATACTCATACAAGTGTAATAGAAGGTTGTGTTTTACCGATGGTACGGGAAACAGCTTCGCTCTGGATAGACCCCCTCGAAATTCCATTGGTAGTATGTCTATGTGCCTAAGGAAGTCCGAAACCAGGGTAGATGTATTTGGTCTTAACCTGAGACTTGCACCGCTAATACTTGCGACAATCAATATACTTTGGTTTTGGTCGTCTAGGGCTTTAACAGGTTCTGTGTACGCCTCTGCTGGGTATATTGAGAATCGTAGTGTGTTGTGTTTGTTGTCAAGACGGAAGTATCACTTCAGTCATATGGCAATGATGATCGCGCAGAGATACAGAACTGGTTCTCTAAAGGGTTGCAACCATCTGGATAATATGACTTGGTCATGATTATCCGATAATAAAGAGACTAGTTGCTCATAATCCGATATATACTTCGTACGGGTAGACACTGTACTAGCCTCATGCCTTGCATGTGATCATCTGATGCTGGATCGAAATACGCAATACTACGTATACTACGCCTGATATAGATCGCATATTCCTGTAAGGATATTTCTGGAGAATTGGGTAGGCATGGCGCTTTGCTAGAAGCCAACCTTGTCTTGTAAATCGGTACAAACTTAGTACTAGGTACTTACATGTTCGGATAGTCCGACGACAGAATTTACTGCCAATATATCTGGGGATCTCATGGGTCACTTCCCGAAGATTCACCGATGACGTATGACTCGCACTCTTAATTAATCTGTGATTAATTAGATGAGAGAAAAAATTAATCTGGGATTAATTGCGTAGATATTTTATCTGGGATAAAATATTATTTAAAGAGAGATAACAATTAATTTGGAATTAATCGATAAAATAATATATTCGATATATTATAAGAAATTAGATTTCGACGCGGAATTAAAATTAGATTTTAATTCGGGTGAACGAGTTAATTTAGAATTAATTCGTTAGCGGCGTGAATAGTGATTTCGCTAGGCATAATCATTTAATTACGTCGCAACGGAAAATTCATTAATTTGGAATTAGGGAACCCGAGCCCGGGATTGTTTGTGAGCGCATTCGCATTTTGAATTCGAATGCGGCACGCAAGTCAAATCAAGCGTCAAATCACTAGTCGCATCAAGCGTCAATTGATTAGTCACTTTGAGTGATGTGTCAACTTGTCACTTGATTGATTGAGTGATGTGACTTGATGGAAGTTGATGGTGGAGTGTAATACACTCAAGTGTGATGGCATGATAGACATTTAATATATTTTAAATGTTTGTATTTGTTTTGATTTTGGAAATCAATTAATTGATTTTTTTGGAAAAACAAAAGTGGTATTAGATACATTTTTTCACACAACCATCACAACTCACTCTCTCTCTTTTCTCTCCCTCTCATTCACGCCTAGGGATGAATTTTTTCTTCTGGTTTTGGCTTACTGCCGAGAGCAAAGGGAAGCAAAAGTGTGATGTTTTTGTGGCAAAAACATCAAGAGCTAACACTCCGAGAGACATACGAAGGTGATAGGGAAGTCCACCTATGAGCTTGGGATCATTTGACAAAGCTTGGAGCTTGACGAAGGACCTTCATGACCGAAAATGGGGATTGCATCTGCAGCTCACTGCCGAGAGGACCAAAGGGCAGAAAATTAAGTTTTGTTGTCCACCGCGTCGCTCAACCGATCGATGTAAGTATTCCGCAACTTCTTCGATTGTATTCACATATGTTTTATGTTTGTTATTCGATCCTCGGGACCGTAGAAACTCCTACAGGGGTTAGAGCATTCAAATTTAATATTTCTTATCTAGGAGTCTCACTTATTATAATATATAAATTATTTTCTATTCTGCTTTCTCAGGAATTAATAATATTAAACATTTAAAACCAGCCATATAGGCGGTAATTATCTGTCACATAAAGATCAGCCATATAGGCGGTAAGGTAATTTATATTTAACCTGACCATATAGGCGGTAATAAAGTCTGACATTAATTAATCCGGTTAAATTATAATTTACAATTTATAATTAAGTAAGATTTACCTAAATAATTATATTAAAGGTTTCACCTTTTACCCCATCGGAAATTTAACTAAAAAACATAAAGTAAATAAATAAAAAGCTGTAATAAAAACTAAAAATAAAAATACATAATTTTATTATTACAAAACTAGATGCTTCCTATGAAATCAGGGAAAAAATCCCAAGGAAAGCACACCAAATAAAGTGAAGAAGGCCTGAATTTATAGGCATTTTCAGCAACTGGCGTCCCGACACCAACTTCTTTCTTGCGTCGCGACTCTGGCTCTATTGACTTGGTCCACGTGGCTTGACTTGTTGACTATTGACGCGTATTTCGTCGGCCCAATAGGATTTCGACACGTGGCACGCGGTAAGATTCGGTCCAATGGCATCTTGACACGTGGCAGAAGATAATTCACCAATGATTTGGTCCATTCAGAAGGTGACACGTGTCACGCGGAGTTTCGGCACCATAGAATCACGACACGTGTCCAGGCGTATTTTAGCATGATCGATTCTGATGATGACACGTGTCACGGCGTATGTTAGCATGATCGGCGTACGTTAGCAACCGGTGCATTTTAGAAAATTTCTTCTGACTGGTTCATGTGTCCGGCACAAGTTAGCAGGCGGCACACGTTAGACGTCACGACGCATAAGGCCTTCGCGTCGTGGCCAAATTACAAAAATGCCCTTTTCATCATTGTTCACTGTTTTGGCCCCAAATTGCTTCCAATGCTTTCCAAACTTTATTTATCTGCAAAATAACAATAAAACACATCAAAACTTTCACAAAACCCGAGAAACTATACAAAATATTAGGTTAAATGAGTGGGAAATAGTGATATAAATACCACTCATCACACCCCCAAACCTAACATTTTGCTAGTCCTCGAGCAAAACACAAAATAAAATAACAAAAATAAAATTAACTAAGCCATTTTCGTAGGGATCACGGTTGCATTTAGCATATGCAACAAGCCTTTAAAAACCTAGGTGTCCCTAGTGGACGAGTTGTAGTCTCGTGAGGGTTTACAACAATGATACCCACAAACATTTTACAAAAGTAAAAAGAAAGTAAAACTAATGCACACAAAAGAAAAAAGACAAGTGAAAAGATAATAAAGAAGTTACTGACTAATCAGGTGAAATTTCTACTCCAAGTTATTAATTGTTTTGTTTCTTTCTAAATTATCGAATAAGTAAATTCTCCGATTATTTTTACCATTCTCCATATACACAGCCAACATAATATTAAACAATTCATTTTTTCCCACAATAGTCATAAATGCAGTTGATAAGAGAGTAATATTTTTGTCCTAAAGTTCTATCAAATTTCACACCTTTTTGCAGCAATGGAATAATTTTTCGGATTTTTCAGATTTTTTCTTTGATTTTTCTCTATTTTTTATTTATATACAATATCTTCCATCTATGTAACGAGCTTTGGGTTGGTGGCTCCCAAACCAATTGGCTTTAGGGCACCAGGTATTAAGACACCCCTACAGACTTAATTACTCAGACTTCAGATATATATTTTTGCAGCATTTTTGATCCATGTAGCGAGCTTTGGGCCAGTGACTCCCAAACCAGTTGGTTTTAGGGCACTAGGTGTTAAAACACCCTTACAGACTTAATAACTCAGATCTCAGATTTTTTTTTTACTCCATTGGTTTTTGAGATGCTTCCTCCAATTAAACTAGAGCACTGAATATTACAAACTTTTCAATTGCAGTTCATGTCCGTATGTTTCCATGTATATTGATAATATCTGTCAACTGAGCATATGAAGATCCATTTTAGTCAGTGTTAAGGAGAATTTACAAATTAAATAATTCAATAGGAAATAAACAAAAATTAACTTGTTTCGAAATAGGTTTGAGATATGTCTCAGGAGTGGGAACTCCTTAGTCAGCCATCTCTTACCAATTTCACTTTTTTAGTCAAAATAAAAACACAAAAACGCAAAATATTTTTGTAATTTTTGAAAATTTTCAATTTTTTTTTTTTTTGTATTTTTCAAAAAATTTTGGACTAAAAATAAAAACAACACATAATTAAAAACAAGATACTAATCAACTAATTCCCTCCCACAAACCTAAATGAGACATTATCCCCAATGTCTTAAATAGTAAAAGAATAGTTTAGAAGGTAGTACCTGATTAGCTGAAATTCTACAGGAAATTAAAGGTTAAGATCCAGATTAATCCGACGCCTCTTACCACGATCATCCACGGACCAATTTATCTTTGAAAAGATAGGGTCAACTTGTGGTTCATAGGCTAAGAGTTGGTCTATTAGATCCGGAGCAGTTCTGGCAGTATAAAGGAGTTCTTTCATAGGTTTTGACACAACCCATTTCTCCGAGCATCATCAAGAAACACACAAAGAAAATCATAAAATCCTTCAACGTTGTACAGTCCAAGCGGTTTCTGGTGTATGTTCAGGTTCGCCCAAGATAGTACTATAAAAATTTCCTCCAATGTACCTAAGCCACCTGGCAAAGCAATAAAAGCATCAGCACGGTTAATCATTTCTACCAGTCATTCAGACATACCTGGCACGATCAGTTCCTCTCCATTTGATGGTTCAATATGATTTGCCTCTGCCAAGGGTTTTGGGATAATTCCCAAAACGTGACTGCCTCCTTCCTGTACAGCCTTTGAAACGATCCCCATACGTCGAAGATTGCCTCCGCCATATATTAAGTGCATATTCCTTGAAGCTAAGACTCGACCCAATTCCTGTGCTGCTTATACGTATTGTGGCTTAACACCAACACTACTACCGCAAAACACACAGATGTTTTCAACTCATCTTCTTTAAGTGGCTTCCATTTTTATATATTTCTTTCTTAAATCTGGATGCCTTCAAAGGTGCAATGACGGGCTGAATTTATAGTACCTGAAAAGGGTGAGTAATAATAGCACTAGTATCTTCCATAGGACATTTGTTAGCTAAACAAAACAAAAGAAATCGTGAAATGTCAAAAAGTCTGGATCATGTCTATGAAAATAAAGATAATTACAACATAAAAGCGAATCAAAGCAATAATTAAGGCAACGTAATTGTTTACGCAATACGCCATTCGCTTAGTATAAATTCATTAGGATGTGTCTCAAGAACCCATTCTTTACTCAGCCATCGCTAATGAATTATCTCTTATCTTTGCCAAACACCTTTCCTTCGGTCTTATGCTTTGGTTGAGCTTTTCCCTACAAAATAACACACAAAATTAAAAACTCTACAACATGTATACACAAAATATGAAAACAAAAATTACAATAAATTGCATGGGTTGCCTCCCTGCTAGCGCTAAATTTTTCGTCTTCAGCCAGACGTGAATGAAATCTATCTGTCAATGAGGTTTCAGCATCGTTTTGGATGTCCGATTAAAGACAATCCCGTGAGCGTTGCTTTTGAAAGGTCTTTTCCAACGGTAAGGTAGTAGAAAATTTTTTGTCCCATTTAGTGCTTGTGCCACCTTTTTGCTCCTTGTTGTTCCTGTGGTTACTGCAAAGAAAGAAAGAAAAATAACATCTTAGGCCTAAGCCCGGAGTTAAGCAAATAGTAGAACATGATATTTGGAATATTCATGTAATGATAACCTTAGTGCTTAATCCATTAAGCTTGCCAAATAGACTCCTTAATTTCTTATTCAGAACTAAGGATTAGATCCTTATAGTATGATGTTGAAATTGAAGGATCTTCATAGATCTATTCTTAGATCTTAGAAGTATTAATTGCAAAGTTAATGGCTATTCTCAAGGAGACAAAGCCAAAGTTTGCAATAAGGCAAGAAGCGCAAGACGCATCTTATTTCGATATTCTAGAAGGCCAAGGCTTGGCCAAAGGCTTCTGGAGTGTGAAAAGGGCAAAGGCAAAGTCATTATAATATTCTGGGAAGACAAATGACATATCCCAAAATGTCTGCCTAAACTGTGGCAAACGGGGACACAGAAGCGTGACTGCCGTATGGACAAGGCAGACATGAAGTAATTGAAGAACGGGCGAGGCTCTGACTTCAAATATGTTTTTCATAAACATGTTCACTGCTATTATTAAAATTGGATTTTAGATACTGGATGTGGTACATAAATATGTACTGGTGTCCAGAATCTGCTGAAAAGTAGGATACTGACTTCAGATGAGATTAATCTACGAATCGGAAACGGGACGAAATTCATTGTTTTAACCGTAGATACCTAAGTTTAGGAACTACCCTTCGGGTGTGTACTTAAATTAGGAAACTGTTACAATATAACTAGTTTGACTAGATACATTATCTCTATATCAGGGTTTAACCCGTTGCGGGTATACCTTTATATTATAGAACACTAAAGTGTTTCATTTTATAAAGATGATATTGAGATCAACACATTAGATGTGAATAACAGTATTTATATTTTGAAAATACATAAATCTCAAACATATGAATACATGACAAACAAATAGCTCAAACTGAATTAATCAGTTGAGACTTATAAGTGGCATTGTTTTCTGGGACACAATTAACAAGACTCGTATATCCACACTTTTGAATAGTGGGTACTAGGACTGATTTGATTCTATTCAAATGAAGTCTACGAATCTAGTTTATTGGGAAAAGCGCCTAAAACACTATTTACTTGGTAAAAGTGCAAATGCCACTGATCCGTTAGCCCTCGTTCATAATGAAGCAAGTGGGCCCATGTCTAGCTAGGCTAGATGTGGATATGAATATTTCGTGACCTTTACGGATGTGGCATCGCGTTATGGTTATGTGTTTCTTTTGGAACACAAATCAGAAACTTTTAGAGTTTCAACACGAAGTAAACAAACAGATCGGCTAAAGTATTAAACCATCACAGTTAGACCATGATGAAAATACTTAGCAGTAAGTTTCTCAAATACTTGAAAACGTATAGAATTCTTTCAATGAGGACTCCTCCTGGAACACGTCAATTTGACAGTGTGTCCGAACAGAGAAACCGAATCTTGTTGGACATGATAAGGTTAATCATGAGTCACTATGAGCTATCATTTCCTTCAACGAATACGCATAAACAGTGAAAAACTTATTTAGAATAAGGTTCCATAAAAATATGTTAGACAGACTTCATATTAGATATGAACAGGAAAGAAGCTGGATTTTCACATTCGTAAAGATTTGGGTATGTTGGGCATAATTTTGGATGATACCAAACTAAAACCAAATCGGATAAGTGCTAAATTGTAGGTTATCCTAGGGATACCAAAGTATAGTACTTATACAACTCACAAGAGAACAATTTAATTGTTGCTCACCATGCGGTTTTCCTGAGAGGAATACCGATAAGCAGTGGTAAGTGGGAGGAAAGTAAAACTCAATGAAAATCGGAGTAATACTATTCCAGGCACCGATTCCTTAATGGAACACAAATAGTTCATCAAGGATGAAACTATACCAATAATCTTCGAATACACAAGAACCACATAAGTTGGAGAGAGTCAGAAAATAAACTGGGGTATGGGTTTGTGATCTTACCTCATAAAGATGTCAATCTTATTGAGGAATACGAACTGACTACGTATGAGGAAGTGATACAAGGTATCTACTCCATATTATGGCAAAGTGCCATGACATCCGAAATGGATTCAATCTATACCAACTACGTTTAGACACTAGTTGATATACCGCAAGGTATTGTGCCGATTGGTACTATATAAGTCTTCAAGGAAGACATACATGGAAGGCAACATACCAACGTACTAAGCTAGGCTTGTAACGAAAAGGTATCGTTATCAACATTGTGTCGATTACGACGAAACCTTTTACATGTTGTCATGGTAAATCCATTTGGATAATGCTTGCTAATGCTGCATGTTTCATTTATGAAATGTGGCAGCTAAATGCCAAAACCGCATTCCTTAACGGAATCCTTTTGGAGGATGTTTTTTAACATCCTAACGGTTTTGTCATACCAAAACTAGCAAACAAGGTTTGCAGGTTAATCGATCCATGTTTGGATTGAAGCAAGCATTACGTTCTTGGAATTATTGTTTTGATGTAATCATAATGGTATATGATTTAATTCAAAATTAAAATGATTCTTGTGTATATAAGGACGTTAGTGGGAGTGCACTGACAATGAATGTCCTAAATAATGATAATATGTCATTTCTTGGAAATGATATTCCCATAATTACAATCGGTGAAAGCTTGGCTTTCGAGAAAATTCTTCGTAGAATTCTTGGGAGAAACAACCTTTATTCTAAAAATAAAGATCTACTGTGATAGATTTAAAGTTGTTAGTACTCTCCGAGAACTCGTACATTGAAAAATGTACGCGACCTCGTGTCTCATATGCTTTGAGCATATGGAGTCACAATCAGGCCAATCCAAATGATAGTCATTGGATTGATGTTAAGAACATCCTTGAGTATCTTAGAGATCTAAGGATGTTGTCTTAAACTATGGAGAAGGAGAACTTGAAGTGACTGGGATCACTGCTGCAAGTTTCCAAACCGATAAAATGACTATAAGTCGTAACAAAGGTATTATACAGTTTGAATAATGGAACAGTGAGATGGAAATCTTCCAAACAAGATACTGTTACCGAATAAACAACAAAAATGGGTTATTGCTACAGCTGAGGCAGCAATAGAAGCCTTCTAGATTGATAATAAATCTAATTAGATTAGATATAATTCTGTTAGCAGCTGAGCTAGGCTACAACGCAGGTTAAAGAATTAATGGTCTCATCAACGATCCAGATAAATACTTCGATATTCATCTGATTCGTTTGGATCATACATCGTGGCGATGTGATGACCGAATAAATCGCATTAGATGATAATCATACAAATCCACTGATGAAAGTCTTTTCTAAGTAAGTTGAGTGAACCGTACATAGTTCGGGTGTAAGACACTCGAGTGACTGGCTATAGGCCAAGTGGGAGATTGTTGGACAGTTATGACCCATAGCGTCACTATTTGTACAGATCATGGTGTTGTTGTACAAATTAACTATCTGACAAAGGAAATTTCTCTTTTATCATTTGTGATTAGATCACCAAGATGTATAAATGATAGGAGGTCCATATGATTAGTTCCTGGATTGAGATGATATGAGACAGTTTCAATCCATGAAGGTTTAATCATTAAATATCCCTAGTCAGAGTATTATCGAGATTGGACATCGATAATGCGGAAAAGACTAGTATTACACTTGTGCGCGTTGTGACGACATAATAGCATAGTTCTCATATATTTGGGTATAGGATACTCATGCAAGTGTAGTAGGAGGTTGTGTTTTACTGATGGTACGGAAAACAGCTTCGCTTTGGATAGACCCCTCGGAATTCCATTTGTAGTATGACTATGTGTCTATGGAAGTCTGAATTAGGGTAGGTGTATTTGGTCTTAACTTGAGACAATCAATGTACTTTGGTTTTGATCGTCCAGGGCTTTAACAGGTTATGTGTACGCCTCTTCTAGTTATATTGAGAATCGTAGTGTATTGGGTGTGATATCGAGATGGAAGTATCACTCCAGTCATAGTGGAGATGATAATCACGTAGGATACAGAACTTGTTCTCTTTTGTACTGCAGTCATCGGGATAAAATGATTAGGTCATGTTTATCTGATATAGAGACTAGTTACCAGAGATCCGATATGTGCTTCGTTTGGTGCAGACACATTTCTAGCCCCAGGCTTTGCACGTGACATCCGATACTGGATCGATATACGCAATACTACTTATACTACGCCTGATATAGATCATATATTCCTGTAAGGATATTTCTGGAGAATTGGGTAGGCATGGCGCTTTGCTAGAAGCCAACCTTGTCTTGTAAATCGGTACAAAAGTAGTACTAGGTACGTACGTGTTCGGATAGTCCGACGACCAGATTTACTGCCAACATATATGGGGATCTCATGGGTCGCTTCCCAAAGATTCACCGATGACGTATGACTCGCACTTTATTAATCTGGGATTAATTAGATGAGAGAGAAAATTAATATGGGATTAATTACAGGTATATTTTATCTGGGATAAAATATTAATTAAAGAGAGAGAACGATTAATTTGGAATTAATCGATAAAATAATATATTCGATATATTATACGAAATTGGATTTCGACGCGAAATTAAATTTAGAATTTAATTCGGGCGAACGAGTTAATTTGGAATTAATTCGTTAGTGTCGTGAATAGTAATTTTGCTAGGCATAATTATTTAATTTCGTCGCAATGGAAAATTTGTTAATTTGGAATTAGCGAACCCGAGCCCGAGAGTGTTTGCGGATGCACTCGCATTTCGAATTCAAGTACGGCCACAAGTCACATCAAGCATCAAATCACTAGTCAATCAATTGATGTGATGTCTAGTCACTTTGAGTGATATGACAACTTGTCATTGTGATTGATGGTGGTAGTTGGCAAAACTTAAATGCTTGACTTTTTGAAAGCATTTTTGGAATATGTTTAATTGATTTTTTGAAATCAATTAATTAAGATACCTAAAACCAACTCTCTCTCTCAATTCACTATTCCTCTCTCTCGGCCAAGGGCCATTTCTTCTTCCTCAAAATTCTGGTTTCACCGAGAATGAAGGAGAAGCAAAGGGAAATTTTGCGGCAAAATTTCCGGAGTGCTAGCACGCTTTAGGAGTCTTGCGAAGGTGATAGGGAACCGCACCCGTGAGCATGGAATCACAACTCAAAGCTTGGAGCTTGAAGACTTCCATGGCCGATTTTTTGGATCTCAAAACCTGTCAAAACCGTGAGCATCGAATGGCTTAAAAAGATTTGTTCTTCATCGCATCGCTCAACCGATCATTGTAAGTATTCCGAAACTTCTTTGAGTATTCGCACATGAGTTTTCATTGCTTTAATCGATCCCGGTTAAACCGTAGAAGCCCACTAGGAAACTAGGTTTCCCGAGTACTCAACAGAGGGTTAGAGGCTCACCGAAAAATATTGGGAGGCTAGTATTGAATTTGCAATTTCGTTCAAATACTTGCCAAATACGTGCTTTCAAAATTATTTCGTCATTTTATATATTTATTAGTTGGACTAATATTTTATTATTTTTATAGTAACAGTTGAACTGTACCCAAAAATCGTTAATTGAATAGTTAGACTATTGCAATTAAGATGGCGGGAAAGATCAATGTTAGAGACATTATCATGGGCGAAAATGTCTTTAATGGTGCGAAATTTTCTGACTAGGATATGAACCTAAAGATTTTCCTGGGGGCCGAGAAAATGCTATATACGATAGAGAGACCTCTCGGGCCTAAGTCCTGAATTCACCAGCCACTTGAGCTTGAGCTTTGGAAGACTCATAGCGATGAAAACTCAACTGTTTAATCTGTCATGCTCGCTACAATGACCCCTTAATTTCGTCGCCAGAACAAGGGATTGGATCTCTATACTATGATGACAAAATTGAAGGACCTTCATCGATCTAACCTTAGATCGCAAAGGTATGAATTGCAGAAGAAGCTCATTCGCTCTCGAATGTCAGAGGGTACATCTGTCGAGCACCATGTGTCGCAGATGATTATTGACATCGAACAGCTGGGTCAGCTAGGCATAACCTTTGAGGCTGAGACTTCTATAGATTTGATCTTGCAGTCTCTTCCTGACAGCTGAAGCGGGTTCATCATGAACTATAATTTGATGAACCAAGACCATACTCTTGGAGAGTTGATGGCAATGCTGCGTGAAGCAGAAAAAAGCTATTAAAGGGCAAAAAGCGTGAGGCACACTTCGCTTCAATATCTCAGTCTGCCAAGGCTTGGCCAAAGGCTACTGCAGGTGTAAAGAAGAAAAAGAAGAAGAAGAAGGGCAAGGCCAAATCATCAAAGACTTCTGGGAAGGCAAATGACAAATCCCTAGATGTTTGCCTGTAGTGTGACAAATGGGGTCATTGGAAGTGTGATTGCCGTGAGTACAAGGCGTACATGAAGGAAGTGAAGGCGGGCAAGGCTTCGACTTGAGGTATGTTTGTTATAGATGTTGGACAATTATGACTCATACCGTCACTATTTGTACAGATCATGGTATTTTTGTACAAATTAACTATGTGACAAAGGAGATTGCACTCTAATCATTTGTGATTAGATCACCTAGATGTATAAATGATAGGAGGTCCCTATGATTTGTTCCTGGATTGAGAATGATATGAGACAGTATCAATCCACGAATGATAAATCATTAAATATCCCTAGTCAAAGTATTATCGAGATTGGACATCGATAAATACGTAAAAGACTAGTATTACACTTGTGCGCGTTGTAAGGGCACAACAACATAGTTCTCATATGTTTGGGTATAGGATACTCATGCAAGTGTAATAGGAGGTTGTGTTTTACCGATGGTACGGGAAACAGCTTCGCTCTGGATAGACCCCCTCGGAATTCCATTGGTAGTATGACTATGTGTCTATGGAAATCCGAAATCAGGGTAGGTGTAATTGGTCTTAACCTGAGACTTGCACCGCTAATACTTACGACAGTCAATATACTTTGGTTTTGGTCGTCCATGGCTTTAACCGGTTTCTATGTACGCCTCTTCTGGGTATATCGAGAATCGTAGAGTGTTGGGTGTGATGTCAAGATGGAAATGTCACTCCAGTCATATGGAGTTGATGATCGCGCAGGGATACATAACTGGTTCTCTAAAAAGGTTGCAACCGTCGGGATAATATGACTTGGTCATGATTATCCGATATTAAAGAGACTAGTTGCTCGTAATCTGATATATGCTTCGTACGAGGCAGACACTGTACCAGCCCCAAGCCTTGCATGTGATCATCCGATACTGGATCGAAATACGCAATACTACGTATACTATGCCTGATATAGATCCTTATTCCTGTAAGGATATTTCTGGAGAATTGGGTAGGCATGGCGCTTTGCTAGAAGCCAACCTTGTCTTGTGAATCGGTAAAAAGTAGTACTAGGTACTTACTTGTTTGGATAGTCCGACGACCCGATTTACTGCCAACATATCCGGGGATCTCATGGGTCGCTTCCCAAAGATTCACCGATGACGTATGACTCGCACCTTTAATTAATCTGGGATTAATTAGATGAGAGAGAAAATTAATCTGGGATTAATTGCGGAGAAATTTTATCTGGGATAAAATATCATTTAAAGAGAGATAACGATTAATTTGGAATTAATCAATTAATTAATATATTCGATATATTAAACGAAATTGGAATTCGACGCAAAATTAAAATTAGATTTTAATTCGGGCGAATGAATTAATTTAGAATTAATTCGTTAGCGACGTGAAAAGTGACTTCGCTAGGCGTTATCATTTAATTGTGTCGCAAAGGAAAATTCATCAATTTGGAATTAGCGAACCCGAGCCCGAGATTATTTGCGAGCGCATTCGCATTTTGAATTCGAGTGTGGTACGCAAGTCAAATCATGCGTCAAATCATTAGTCACATCAAGCGTCAAATCACATGTCACTTTGAGTGATGTGACAATTGATTGATTGATTGATGTGATTTGATGGAAGTTGTTGGCTAGCATTTAATGCTATTTTGGAGCCAAAATTTGGGTGTTGACTTTTGGAAAGCTTTTACACAATTTTTGTATATGTTTATTATTTGATTTTGGAAATCAAATTAACTAATATACAAAACTTCACTCATTCTCTCTCTTCTCACGCAATTGGAGCCAAAAATGCGAATATCTCTCACGCCATTTTCTTCACTGGTTTGCTGGGCAAAACCGTGAGATGGGGAAGCAAAAGGTCATGATTTTGTGGAAAAATCAAGAGTGCTAGGAGACTACGAAGACATGCGAAGGTGATAGGGAAGTCCACCTATGAGCCGGGAATCGTTTATCGAAGCTTGGAGCTTGGATTCTTGAAGACTCAAAGCCGAATCTTGGAGAGGAAAGCAGTGAACTGCCGAGGAGTCTAGTGGGTAGAAAAAGGAAATTTTTGTTGCCTCCCGCGTCGTTCAACCGATCGATGTGAGTATTCTTTAACTCCTCGTTGTATTCACTTATGTTTCATGCTTGTTTATTGATCCTTGTGACCTTAACAAACTCCAACAATGGTATCAAGAGCAAGGAAAAACATGAAAATGACTTAGGGTTAAAATTTGGGTAAAATTGATTTTGAGCATGAATAATGAAATTGGATGATTTAATATGCTTAATTGATGTTTTGTGGATGATTGATTGGATCAATTTGAAGAAATTGTGATTAGATCATTTTTTCCCCAAATTTTTGTGTTGGCCGAAAGTTAAGGAGCCCTAAATGTCTTGGTAATTTTGATTTTTGATCATTGGATGTGTTGGAAATCAATTGGGAATATTGATTTAATGTTGGATAGAATTTAATTAGATTGAATTTGATTTGGACAAAAAATTTCCCCTTGGCCGAGAGCTTTATCATGTAAAATTGGGTTTGATTTTTGATGAAATGTGTTGAACATGTTTTGTTGTAATTGAACATGATTAATTGTATAAATTAATGTTTTGGAAATATTGATTTGGATGATTAATTGTGTTATACACTTTAGTGTAATTAAATTGTAATTAATTATTTGGGCCTTAAATTAGATTTGGGCTTGTTGTGTTGTAATTGGGCTTATTGGGCTTGGTTGTACCAAGTTGGGTTTAGGCAAAACTGGTTGGATCCAATTGGGCCCAAAACCGCTTCCATAAAACCCAAATGCGATTAATGGACCTTTAAAGTTTAATTGGGCCTAATGGGCCTAAATTGATTTATGGGCTTATGGGGTAACTCCCGGATTGGACTTTGGTTATTGGGTTCGACCCGAGTTGACCAACAGTCCACGCCTCAAGAAATTAATTAAAAGCCCATTGGACTTTAATTAAATTGACGTTGGACGTTAATAGGGCTTTGAGACCCGTAACGATTAAATTTGGAATTTAAGTCGTATAGGTTCGTTAATAAAGTGTAGTATTTAATTTGGAATTAAATCGCGAGTTAGTATTAAATACAAATTGAATTGGATTTAATTATGTAGTTTAATTTACTTCGAGAATTAGTACTTTGAGTACTTATTCGCAAAACGAGTTTGACTCGAGGAAAATCAAATCGTTGTTTGAACATTAGATGGTCATTAATTATCAGATTAATTAATTTGATTAGATTGATTGATAACATGCTTGTGTGAATACATGGTTGCGATGCATGAATAATGTATATTGGATGGATATTAGATGGGTGGAACAATTTTAGAAATTGTTGTAATAAATTTGATTTATTAATTGGACCTGCGTGTCCAGCGTTATACCTCCTTATTGTTTGTATTCTCTTCTCACCTATTCCCCTAAATGTATATGAGATTTCTTTAGAAGTGTAGTGTAACGGGTAGAAGTAAAAACATGTGCTAGCGGGAGAGAGAAATGGAGAGATTTGATCTAGGATCATTGTGTAAAGTATCCATCCGCATATCATTATTATTTTAATTATACGCGCTTTATTATGTGTTTAGAATGCATGTTTAAGGGCGTATGATGATGAGACCTTAACAAAGATAATAAATTGGTTGCCAATTTGCACTCGAAAAATCATCGCAAAATATTAAGCGTTTTTCCTTCCATTGAGTGATTCTCACTCAAGATCCGAGACTGGAATTGGCTTGTTGGCCAAAGTCAAGGCCTTTGTCCGTCGAGGATGTGTTTGAATCACGAAGGCTTTGTTCCATATTGGTGTCTTGTCCAAGTTGTGGTTTGTTGGTAAAATTCAAGACCACTTCTTGTCCATCGACATTGATTACGAAGCTTTCCATGGTCAATGGGTCGCGCTTAACTGGGATCACTAAGTTTGTTGTGCCAAAGCCAAGGCTTAGTTGATTCAGAGGAAAAAAGGTTAGGCAATACATTGGATGTATTGGCATATATAAGATATATGTTTCGGACTTGGATGTCCCCCTACTGGATCTAGGAATTGGATTGGATCCAATCGATCTTAGAGATCTACCTAGTTAATTATCATACAATTTGTTGGCCAAAGTCAAGATTGTGTGATATTTAACGGGATCCTAGCCCGCTAGGAAACACGGTTTCCCGAGTACTCGACAGAGGGTTAGAGGCTCGCCGAAAAATAGTGGGAGGCAATAATTGAATTTGCAATATTCGTTTAAATTACTTGCCATACGCACTCAAACAAATATCATTCGTCAAATAAATTAAATGTTAGTTGGACTAATATTTAAATGTTGTTCTTTAATAAATAGTTGGACTATATTCAAACTATTCATTTATATTTGATTTTATAATTGGATTATTGTAATCAATATAATTGATTTTAATCTATTAAATTATAGTTGATTAAATAGTTGGACTATTGTAATCATTATAATAAATAATACCAAAATCATTGATTAAATAGTTGGACTATTAGAATCAAGATAAAATTGAAAGATTGACATTTAAAACATAATCCTAGGGAAAATGTATTTAAATGGTTTAATTTTCAAATTGGGAATAAAATTTCAGGATGGTCCTGGAAAATAATATGTTACTTTATTTGATAAAATAACATATTAGCCCTAAGCCCGGAGTTAAGAAAATAGTAGAGCATAATATTTGGAAGATTTAGGTAATGATAACTTTAGTGCTTAATCCATTAAGTTTGTCGCAGTAGACTCCTTAATTTCTGAATCACAACTAAGGATTAGATCCTTAAAGTATGATAAAGAAATTGAAGGATCTTCATAAATCTATGCTTAGATTTTAGAAGTACTAAATTGCAATAATAACTCTTGGAGAGTTAATTGTTAGACATTATGTCCCATAGCGTCACTGTTTGTAAATGATATTGTATTATTGTACAAAATTAACTATGTGATAATGAAATTGCCTTTTGCCATTTTGTAATATTATTTACTTTGATATATAAATGGCGAAAGTCCATATGATTAATACCGGATTGAGATGATATGAGACAGTATCAATCCATAAAGGTTTAATCATTAAATATCCCTAGTCGGAGTATTATCGAGATCGGACATCGATAATGCGGAATAGACTAGTATTGCGCTTGTGCACGTTGTGAGGGCACAACGGCATAGTTCTCATATATTTAAGTATTGGATACTTATGCAAGTGCGATAGGAGGTTGTGTTTTACCGATGGTACGGAAAACAGCTTCGCTCTGGATAGACCCCGCGGAATCCCATTGGTAGTATGTCTGTGTGTCTATGGGAGGCCGCATCAGGGTAGGTGTATATGGTCTTAACCTGAGACTTACATCGCTAGTACTTGCGACAATCGGTAAACTTTAATTTTGGTGGTTGGGGACCTTAACCGGTTCTGTGTACACCTCTTCTGGGTTTATCGAGAATCGTAGTGTACTGGATGTGATGTCAAGATGGAAGTATCGCTTCAGACATATGGAGGTGATGATCACGCAGGACACAGAACTAGTACTCTATAAAAGGTTGCAACCGTCGGGACAATATGACCAGGTCAGGATTTTCCGATTTAAAGAGACTAGTTGCTTGATGTCCGATATATGTTTCGTACGGGGCAGACACATTCCAGCCCCAGGCCTAACATGTGATCATCCGATACTGGTTCGATATACGCAATACTACGGTATACTACGCTTGATATAGATCTTATATTCCTATAAGAATATTTCTGGAGAATTGGGTAGGCATGGCGCTTTGCTAGAAGCCAACCTTGTCTTGTGAATCGGTAAAAACGTAGTACGAGGTACGTACGTGTTCGGATAATCCGACGACCGTATTTACTGCCAACATATCCGGAGATCTCTTGGGTCGCTTCCCGAAGATTCACCAATGACGTATGATTCACCAATGACGTATTCTGCAACTCCTCGTTGTATTCACTTATGTTTCATGCTTGTTTATTGATCCTTGGGACCTTAGCAAACTCCAACAATGGTATCAAGAGCAAGGAAAAGTATGAAAATTACTTAGGGTTAAAATTTGGGTAAAATTGATTTTGATCTTGAATAATGAAATTGGATGATTTAATATGCCTAATTGATGTTTTGTGGATGATTGATTGGATCAATTTGAAGAAATTGTGATTGTTTCATTTTTTCCCCAAATTTTTATGTTGGCCGAAAGTTAAGGAGCCCTAAATGTCTTGGTAATTTTGATTTTTGATCATTGGATGTGTTGGAAATCAATTGGGAATATTGATTTAATGTTGGATTGAATTTAATTGGATTGAATTTGATTGGGACACAAAATTTCCCCTTTGCCGAGAGCTTTAGCATGTAAAATTGGGTTTGGTTTTTGATGAAATGTGTTGGACATGTTTTGTTGTAATTGAGCATGATTAATTGTATAAATTAATGTTTTTGAAATATTGATTTGGATGATTAATTGTGTTATACACTTTAGTGTAATTAAATTGGAAATTGGATTTTTGGAATTTAATTATTTGGGCCTTAAATTGGATTTGGGCTTGTTGTGTTGTAATTGGGCTTATTGGGCTTGGTTGTACCAAGTTGGGTTTAGGAAAAATTGGTTGGATCCCATTGGGCCCAAAATCGCTTCCATAAAGCCCAAATGCGACTAATGGACCTTTAAAGTTTAATTGGGCCTAATGGGCCAAAATTGATTTATTGGCTTATGGGGTAATTCCCGGATTGGATTTTGGTTATTCGGTTTGACCCGAGTTGACCAAAAGTCCATGCCTTAAGAAATTAAGTAAAAGCCCATTAGACTTTAATGAATTGACGTTGGATGTTAATGGGGCTTTGAGACCCGTAACGATTAAATTTGGAATTTAAGTCGTAAAGGTTTATTAAATAAAGTGTAGTATTTAATTTGGAATTAAATAAATGAGTTAGTATTAAATACATATTAAATTGGATTTAATTATGTAGTTTAATTTAATTCGAGAATTCGTACTTTGAGTACTTATTCGCAAAATGAATTTGACTCGAGCAAAATAAAAGCGTTGTTTGAACATTGGATGGTCACTATTTATCAGATTAAATAATTTGATTAGATTGATTGATAACATGCTTGTGTGAATACATGGTTGCAATGCATGAATAATGTATATCAGATGGATATTAGATGGGTGGGATAATTTTAGAAATTGTTGTAATAAATTTGATTTATTAATTGGACCTGCGTGTCCAGCCTTATTACCTCCTTATTCTTTGTATTCTCTTCTCACCTATTCCCCTAAATGTAAATGAGGTTTCTTTAGAAGTGTAGTGTAACAGGTAGAAGTGATACATGTGCTAGCGGGAGAGAGAAAATGAGAGATTTGATCTAGGATCAATGTGTAAAGTATCCATCCGCATATCATTATTACTTTATTTATACGCACTTTATTATGTGTTTAGAATGCATGTTTAAGGGTGTATGATGATGAGACCTTAACAAAGATAATAAATTGGTTGCCAATTTGCACGCGAAAAACCCTCGTAAAATATTAAGCGTTTTTCCTTCCATTGAGTGATTCTCACTCAAGATCGAGACTGGCATTGGCTTGTTGGCCAAAGTCAAGGCCTTTGTCCGTCGAGATGGTGTTTGAATCACGAAGGCTTTGTTACATATGGTGACTCGTCCAAATTGTGGTTTGTTGGCCAAAGTCAAGACCACTTTTGTCCATCGACATTGATTACGAAGCTTTCCATGGTCAATGGGTCGCGCTTAACTGGGATCACTAAGTTTGTTGTGCCAAAGCCAAGGCTTAGTTGATTCAGAGGAAAAAGGTTAGGTAAGATATTGGATATATTGGCATATATAAGAATATTGTTTCGGACTTGGATGTCCCCCTACTGGATCTAGGAATTGGATTGGATCCAATTGATCTTAGAGATCTACCTAGTTAATTATCATACAATTTGTTGGCCAAAGTCAAGATTGTGTGATATTGAACGAGATCCTAGCCCGCTAGGAAACACGATTTCCCGAGTACTCGACAGAGGGTTAGAGGCTCGCCAAAAAATAGTGGGAGGCACGAATTAAATTTGCAATATTCGTTTAATTACTTGCCATACGCGCTCAAACAAATATCATTCGTCTAAATATAATTAAATGTTAGTTGGACTAATATTTAAATCGTTGTTTTAATTCACAGTTGGACTGTATTCAAACTATTCATTTATAGTTGATTTTATAATTGGATTATAGTAATCAATATAATTGATTTTAATCTATTAAATTATTATTGATTAAATAGTTGGACTATAGTAATCATTATAATTAATAGTACCAAAATCGTTGATTATATAGTTGGACTAATTAGAATCAAGAAATAAATGAAAGATTAGTGTTTAAAACATAATCCTGGGGAAAATGTATTAAACGACTTTAATTTTCAAATTGGGAATAAAATTTCAGGATGGTCCTGGAAACTAATAAGTTACTTTATTTGATAAAATAACATATTTTGCCTAAGCCCGGAGTTAAGCAAATAGTAGAGCATAATCTTTGGAAGATTTATGTGATGATAATTTTAGTGCTTAAATCCATTAAGCTTGTCGCAGTAGACTCCTTAATTTCTAAATCAGAACTAAGGATTAGATCCTTAAAATATGATACTGAAATTGAAGGATCTTAATAAATCTATACTTGGGTTTTAGAAGTACTAAAATTGCAATAATAACTCTTGGAGAGTTAATGACTATTCTCAAGGAGACAAAGCCAAACTTTGCAATTAGGCAAGTAGCGCAAGGCGCACCTTACTTCGATATTCTAGAAGGCCAAGGCTTGGCCAAAGTCTTCTGGAGTGTGGAAAAGGGCAAAGGTAAAATCATTATAATCTTCTGGGAAGATAAATGACATATCCCAAAATATCTGCCTAAATGTGGCAAACGGGATCGCGGAAGTGTGACTGCTGTTTGGACAAAGCAGACATGAAGGAATTGAAGAATGAGCAAGGCTCCGACTTCAAATGTGTTTGTCATAAATATATTCACTACTAGTATTAAAATTGGATTTTAGATACTTAGTGTGATATATATATATATTGATGTTCAGAATCTGTTGTGAGTAGAATACTGACTTCAGTTGAGATTAATCTGCGAATTGGAAACGGGACGAAAGTTGCTGTTTTAACCGTAGATACATAATTTAGGAACTGCCCTTCCGATTTGTACTTAAATTAAAATACTGTTATAATGTAACTAGTTTGACTAGAAACATTATCTCCATATCAGTGTTTAACCCATTGCGGGTGAACCTTTATATTCTAGAACACTAAAGTGTTTCATTATATAAAGAGGATATTAAGATAAACACATTAGATGTGAATAACAGAATTTATATTTTGAATATAAATAAATCTCAAATATATAACATGACAAACAAATAGCTCAAACTGATTTGATCAGAAGAAACTAATTTGTGGCATTATTGTCTGGGACACAATCAAACAAGACTCGTATATCCACACTTTCGAAGAGTGGGTACTTGGACTGATTTGATTCTACTCAAATAAAGTCTACGAATCTAGTTTATTGGGCAATGTGCCTATAACACTATTTACTTGGTAAAAGTGTAAATGCCACTGATTTGTTAGACCTAGTTCATAGTGAAGCAAGTGGCCCCATGTCTAGCTAGGCTAGAGGTGATATGAATATTTCGTGACCTTTACGGATGTGGCATCGCGTTATGGTTATGTGTTTCTTTTAGAACACAAATCGGAAACTTTTAAAGTTTTCGACACGAAATAGACAAACAGATCGGCTATAGTATTATACTGTCACTGTAAGACCGTAATGGAAAATATTTAAGCAATAATTTTCTTATATACTTGAAAGAGTATAGTATTCTTTCAATGAGGACTCCTCCCAGAACACGTCAGTTTGACGGTGTGTACGAACTAGTAACCGAATTTTGTTGGACATGATAAGGTTAATCATAAGTCGCTCTGAGCTACCATTTCCTTCAACGGATAAGCATAAACAGTGCAGAACTTATTTAGAATAAGGTTCCATAAAATATATTTGACAGATATCATATTAGATATGAACAAGAAAGAAACCAGGTTTCTCATTCCTGAAAATTTGGGAATGTTAGGCATATGTTTGGATGATACCAAACTAGAACCCAAATTGGATAAGTGCCAATTGTAGGCTATCCTAGGGATACCAAAGTATTGTAGTTATACAACTCACAAGAGAAAAATGTAATTGTTGCTCACCATGCGATTTTCCTAAGAGAAATACATATACGCAGTGGTAAGTGGGAGGATAGTAAAACTCGATGAAAATCAGAGTAATATTGTTCAAGGCACCGATTCCTAATTAAACACATATAGTTCATCAAGGATGAAAATATACCATAATCTTCGAGTACACAAGAACCGCGTATGTCGGAGAGAGTTAGAAAACAACCTGGGGTATGGGTTTCTGATCTCACCTCATAAAGATGTCTATCTTAATAAAGTATACCAACTGACTACGTTTGAGGAAATGATACAAGGTATCGACTCCCTGTTATGGCAAAGTGCCAGAACATCCGAAATGGATTCCATGTAAATCAACCAAGTTTGGATACTAGTTGATGTACCGCAAGGCATTATGTCTATTGGTACTTATAAGTCTTCAAGGAAGACATACATGGATGGCAACGTACCAACGTATAAAGCTAGGCTTTTGGCAGAAAGGTATCGTTATCAACATTTTGTCGATTACGATTCAACCTTTTACCTGTTGCCACGGTAAATCCATTTGGATAATGCTTGCTAAAGCTGCGTGTTTCATTTATGAAATATGACAGCTTTACGGGAAAATCGATTTCCTGAAAAGGAAACCTTTTGGAGGATGTTTACAACATCCTGTCGGTTTTGTCATACCATAACAAGCAAACAAGGTTTGCAGGTTATTCGATCCATGTTTGGATTGAAGCAAGCATTAGGTTTTTGGAATTGTCGTTTTGATGTAATTATAATGGCTTATGATTTAATTCAAAACGAAAAGATTTTGTGTATATAAGAGGGTTAGTGGGAGCGCACTGACAATAATTGTCCTATAAATAATGATAATATGTCATTTCTTGGAAATGATATTCCCATAAAAAAAATATCGGTGAAAGCTTGGCTTTCGAGAAAATTCTCCGTGGAATTCTTGGGAGAAACAACTTTTATTCTAGGAATAAAGATCTACTGGGATAGATCTAAAAGTTGTTGAAACTCTCCGAGAACTTGTATATTGAAAAATGTACGTGACCTGATGTCTCATACGCTTTGAGCATATGGATTCACAAATAGGCCAATCCAAGTGATAGTCACTAGATTGATGTTAAGAACATCCGTTTTATCTTAGAGAACTAAGGATGTTGTCTTAAACTATGGAGATGGAGAACTTGAAGTGACTGTGATCACTATTGCAAGTTTCCAAACCGATAAAATGATTATAAGTCGCAGACGGTACTATACAGTTTGAATAACGGTACAGTGAGATGGAAATCTTCCAAACAAGATACTGTTACCGAATAAACAACAAAAACGGGTTATTGCTACAGCTGAGGCAGCAATAGAAGCCTTCTGGATTGATAATAAATCTAATTAGATTAGATATAATTCTGTTAGCAGCTGAGCTAGGCTACAACGCAGGTTAAGGAATTAATGGTCTCATCAACGATCCAGATACATACTTCGATATTCATCTGATTCGTTCGGATCATACATCGTGGCGATGTGATAATCGTATAAATCGCATTAGACGATAATCATGCAAATCTGCTTACGAAAGTCTTTTCTCAGCAATTTGAGCCAACCGTACATAGTTCGGGTGGTAGACACTCGAGTGACTGGCTATAGGCCAAGTGGGAGATTGTTGGACAATTATGACCCATAGCATCACTATTTGTACAGATCATGGTGTTGTTGTACAAATTAACTATGTGACAAAATAGATTGCACTCTTATCATTTGTGATTAGATCACCTAGATGTATAAATGATAGGAGGTCCATATGATTTGTTCCTGGATTGAGAATGATATGAGACAGTATCAATCCACGAAGGATAAATCATTAAATATCCCTAGTTAGAGTATTATCGAGATTGGACATCGATAAATACGTAAAAGACTAGTATTACACTTGTGCGCGTTGTGAGGGCACAACGACATAGTTCTCATATGTTTGGGTATAGGATACTCATGCAAGTGTAATATGAGGTTGTGTTTTACCGATGGTACAGGAAACAGCTTCGCTCTGGATAGACTCCTCGGAATTCCATTGGTAGTATGACTATATGTCTATGGAAATCCGAAATCAGGGTCGGTGTATTTGGTCTTAACCTGAGACTTGCATCGCTAATACTTATAACAATCAATATACTTTGGTTTTGGTCGTCCAGGGCTTTAACCGGTTTCTATGTACGCCTCTTCTGGGTATATCAAGAATCGTAATGTGTTGGGTGTGATGTCAAGACGGAAGTGTCACTCCAGTTATATGGAGTTGATGATCGCGCAGGGATACAGAACTGGTTCTCTAAAAGGTTGCAACCGTCGGGATAATATGACTTGGTCATGATTATCCGATATTAAAGAGACTAGTTGCTCGTAATCCGATATATGCTTCGTACGGGGCATACACTGTACCAGCCCCAAGCCTTGCATGTGATCATCCGATACTGGATCGAAATATGCAATACTACGTATACTACGCCTGATATAGATCATTATTCTTGTAAGGATATTTCTGGAGAATTGGGTAGGCATGACGCTTTGCTAGAAGCCAACCTTGTCTTGTAAATCGGTAAAACGTAGTACTAGGTACTTACGTGTTCGGATAGTCCGATGACCCGATTTACTGCCAACATATTCGGGGATCTCATGGGTCGCTTCCCAAAGATTCACCGATGACGTATGACTCACACCTTTAATTAATCTAGGATTAATTAGATGAGAGAGAAAATTAATCTGGGATTAATTGCGGATATATTTTATCTGGGATAAAATATCATTTAAAGAGAGATAACGATTAATTTGGAATTAATCGATTAATTAATATATTCGATATATTAAACGAAATTGGATTTCGACGCGGAATTAAAATTATATTTTAATTCGGGCGAACGAATTAATTTAGAATTAATTCGTTAGCGACGTAAATAGTGACCTCGCTAGGCGTAATTATTTAATTGCGTCGTAATAGAAAATTCGCCAATTTGGAATTAACGAACCCGAGCCCGGGATTGTTTGTGAGCGCATTCACATTTCGAATTCGAGTGTGGCACGCAAGTCAAATCAAGCATCAAATCATTAGTCACATCAAACGTCAAATCACATGTCACTTTGAGTGATGTGACAATTGATTGATTATTGATGTGAGTGGATGGAAGTTGATGGCTAGCATTTAATGCTATTTTGGAGCCAAAATTTGGGTGTTGACTTTTGGAAAGCTTTTACACAATTTTTGTATATGTTTATTATTTGATTTTGGAAATCAAATTAACTAATATACACAACTTCACTCATTCTCTCTCTTCTCACGCAATTGGAGCCAAAATTGCTCTTCTCTCTCATGCCATTTTCTTCACTGGTTTGCTGGGCAAAACCGTGAGATGGGGAAGCAAAAGGTCATGATTTTGTGCCAAAATCAAGAGTGCTAGCACACTACGAAGTCATGCGAAGGTGATAGGGAAGTCCACCCATGAGCCGGGAATCGTTTGACGAAGCTTGGAGCTTGGATTCTTGAAGACTCAAAGCCGAATCTTGGAGAGGAAAGCAGTGAACTGCCGAGCAGTCCAGTGGACAGAAAAAGGAAATTTTTATTGCCTCCCGCGTCGCTGAACCGATCGATGTGAGTATTCTACAACTCCTCGTTGTATTCACTTATGTTTCATGTTTGTTTATTGATCCTTGGGACCTTAGCAAACTCCAACAATAGAAATAAACATGTCTACTTCTAGTTTTAAAAATTGGATTTTTGATTCTGGTTGTGGTACTCATTTATGTACTGATGTGCAGGATCTGTAGATTAGCAGGAGACTGGCTTTAGGAGAGATAGACCTCCGAGTTAGAAATGGGACTAGAGTCGTTGTTTTGGCTGTTGGGACCTATATTTTGGAACTACCATCGGGGCATGTACTTAATTTTCAGACTGCTACTATGTACCTAGTTTGACTAGGAATATTATTTCTGTATCTTTATTAGCCCAATGTGGGCATACTTTTTATTCAAAAACACTGGGTGTTTTATGTATAAAAATGATATTGAGATATGTAGTGTTGATGTGAATAATGGTCTTTATATTTTGAATATAAATCAATCTCAACATATAATGTAACAAATAAAATGCTTAAATTAAGTAACAAAGATGAAACTTATATGTGGCATTGTCATCTGGGACACATTAACAAGACTCGCATATCCACACTTTCGAAGAGTGGGTACTTGGACGGATTTGATCCAAATTCATATGACGTCTGCGAATCTTGTTTATTAGGCAAAATGCCTAAAACACCTTTTAGCGGTAAAGGTGCACGTGCCACCAAACTGTTAGTCCTCATTCATAGTGACATGTGCGGGCCCATGTCTAGCCAGGCTAGAGGTGGATCTGAATACTTCGTAACCATTACGGATGCTGCATCACATTATGGTTATGTGTATCTCATGAGACACAAGTCTGAAACCTTTGAGAAATTCAAAGAGTTTCGACATGAATTAGAAAAATAGACCGGCAAAAGTATTAAAACATTACGGTCAGACCGTGGTGAAGAATACTTGAGCAATGAGTTTCTCGATTACTTGAAAGAGTATGGTATTCTTTCAGAGTGGACTCCTCCTGAAACACCTTTATTAAACGGTGTGTCCGAACGGAGAAACCGAACTTTGTTGGACATGGTAAGTGTTGGGTTTCTAGGTTAATCCCAAGATCATATTAAGCATAGAAATAGAGTGAATACATAAAGAAGAGTAGCGGAAACACACTTACATTGAACGGCTTTGGATGTGATGATCAACAAAAACTTTTTTCCTCCTTATAGAAGCTCACGGCCAAGGTTGATTTTGTTGATGATGTTGAACAAGCTCCAAGCTTTAAATGGATCCCAAGCTCTTAGATTGGTTTCCCTAACACCTTGTATTGATTCCTTGTTTGTACTAGCAAAAGATGAAAGAAAATCAATTCCTAGGAGAGAGAGAGTTTTTCTTTTGTTTTCAATTTGTTTTCTAAAAACATAATGAAAAATAGTTACCAAAAATTGGGATATCCTTTCTGTAGGCATTGCATTTTTGCATATCAGCTCGATGATGAGCCTCGTGCGGAGGCACTACCTTTAAGTCGTGGAAGTCACAGAAAACGGTCGTCGGAAAGGAGAAGTCAAGAATTGACACATCATTGGTTTTAATTCGTTGAATTCGCTCGAAGTTCGCTTGTTGAATCTTCATTTCGAGGCATATCCTTGGCCAGAAATCCCCGCAAACCACTCTAAGCTCACCTAAACACCAAAACCCACATCCAAAGCCCATGAAACCAAAACAAATCAAACACCAAGCCCACCAACCATGAAGCCCACGCCCAACACAGCAAATTCACCCCTCCATCCACTATCAAATATGATTTACCCTTCTACCAACTTACTTTACACATTTGACCTTACTTTTACCTTGACACAAAATTTCCAAGCCATTTATTAAGACAACCCCACACCATTTATACCAATACCCCACACCCATGACCATATAACCTCCCTTTATCCATTTTCAACACAATAATCACAACCTTTCTTCCATTTTCAACAAAGTTGATCACCAAATTAAATGCCCTTCAACATCACTTAGCCTACCTCATCAATGCTCTCCCATTTGCCTATATAAACCATCATTTTCTTCCTTTAAAGGAGGGAGCACACATTAAGCAAACACTTAGCATTTGGAGAACACAAAACAGCCCATTATTCCCTCTACAAGTCACGCCCAAAGCCTCTCTTTCAATGCCATCCATCACAGCCCCTCATCCTCACGCACACTGCCTCCAATCAGCCCCTCATCTTCACGTCTGGAACAACTTTTCTTCATTGCCTACAACTCACGCTTCTTATCAGCTCCAGTCCAGCGCACCTACTGCCTCATTTAGCCTTCAAACACATGCCTAAACTGCTTCTATTCTTCACGCATTCTGCCTCTCAACTAACACCTAAAGCAGCCCTTCATTCAGCCCATAAATCTACACGCCTAAAACACCCTTCAACCAGCCCCTAGAACCAACGTACAAACTGTCTAATTTAGCCCCCACATTCTGCCCAGTTCAGCGCCCCATTCAGCCCTCATTTAGCCTTCAAAACACACGCATAAAATGACCTTATTTAGCCCCTGGAATCAGTGCACATTCTGCCCAGTTCAGCCCTCCACATTCACGCCCAAATCATCTCCAAACCAGTCCCTTTACTCCTCAAACCATCACCAAAACATTCCCTAATTCACAGCAAACCAGTGAGCTAAGTGTAGTGACCTGAATCGCCACGAAACGAAGTGGAAACAGCGGATAAAACAGCGAAACAGCGAGCAAAATGCCAAAATAGTGAACCGGGAGAAGTCATGGAGTCTTAGCCTTTTCGGCGGCCGTATAACGTACCTCCGAAAAACGACACAAAAGGTTAGGCCTGAGGGCACAAATTATTGAATTTCTTCGCATGAAGTAATGATTTAGGAAATACTTTTTGTTATATCTAGCATGAATAATTAGTTTAGCATGTTGTTTGAATTTCTTCACATGAAATAATGACTTAGGAAATATGTTTTATGATGCTTAGCATGAATAATTAGTTTAGCATGTTATTAAATTTATGTTATGTAAATTGGTAATTTAAGAAAGCATGCAACTTATTTTTCGTCGCATGAGAATTATGAATTATTGTACGATGTGATCTCGGGTGGATGGAATATGTGTTCTTTCTTGTGGTATATTGGATGGAAACCTGGACATAAATTCCATAGTTGAATCCGAATGGACGGTATTATGGTTTGCACTTGGGATACAATGCCCCGTACCACTTGAAGGATTCACATATTTCATTTCATCCAAACTTGTATTTGAGCATGATTAGGCTATTAGAATTTTTTTTTATTTTTAGCATGACTTAGTTATTTACCTTTCGTATTAGGAATTTAAGTTGTTATGTTTAGATCATTAGTTATTTAACATGTTTGATGTGTGATATCATGTGTTTTCCGTTATGAAAGTTTACTTTTGAAGCATGCAAACCTAGATTTAGGCTTTATAAGAATTTAGACTACTTTGACCAATATGTATGTTAAGTAGACTTGGTTAAAATTGCACAAATCCATTCATTACAAATAACATAAGTAAATGACCATTCCGAACCCAACAGTTTGAGGTCTTCCCTTGCGAGGGGTGAGTGCGGCCTTAAATCATTTTCCTGGTTCACACCGGGTGGCGACTCCATTATTCTCTGGTTTAGTCCCCCGCGGGCTACTCCGTACTCCCGACTAGGCCGCGAGCCTAGAACAGCATGCGTCCCCCAAGTTCTGTGTCCTACAATCTGGCGACTCCATTGGGGATAGGGAATCGGTCCCGAAATAATGTCTTGTAATGTTTGTGATTTGTGCTTTAATTACCCATGTCTACAGTGGGTTGAAAGGGGTTTAATCAAAGGCATTCTTAGGGTTAAGTGATGGTTTGGTGTCTTCCTTCACTCACTACCTTTCTATAAGGTGCGCTCACTTGGTCGCTTGAACCCTTGAGTGGGGAGTCCTAGTTGTGAACGATTCTTCGTCAGCGAGAGCCTTTTTTTACACTCCTAAAACCTACATATGAACCTTAGTTGTATGACCCTTAGAAATTATTTATTTATGCTTGTGTTTAGGATCGTCGTCATTTGGATTCAGTTGGACTTTATGTTAAGAGACGTAAACTTGTTGGGCCATTTAAACAGGGACAAGTTCATGTCCTTTGACAATTAGGCCAAAAGCTTCTAAAATGTCAATGGGCCATTTTGTGTTTAGGCCTCTTATTATTTGGAGTTATTTAGCCATTTTGTGTAAACTTGTTGGGCCTTTTCAACTGGGACAATTTTGCACAGCGCAATAGTGTGACTGAATACTTTGAAATGATAACGGGCCAATTAGTGTAAATTCTTTTATGAGCTTATTTATTCCATACATTGCACACATGTCATGCATACATGCATCATGTTAACCCTTTTTGTGTCTCAAAAGCCATCATAGATTCCCAATGGGTTAGGGAAGAAGGGAGACTAATCAAGCGACCAGTGGTAAATATGAGTGAATCTGTCAACGAGGGGTCCCGAATGGATCAGATGGAAGCAAATATCGCCAAAATGACTGAACAGATCCAAGCTCTGACTACTGCCTTGTCTAATGTGGCTGTGCCCCGTGCTGGGGGTAGTTCTGAAAATGAGAGGCGTGAGGAGCCTCCAAACAGGGTTAATGATGATGCTCCGGTATTTGATAGTGACAAGGCTGAATATGCTGTTGAAAGAATGGCCGGGACTCAGGCTGAAATGCAGAAGCTTAGTGATCAGATGGAATCAGTTACTCAGAAGCTGAAAGGGAAGAATGAAGACCTGTTGGATTATGATTCGATGACTTTTGAGGAGCAGTTGCCCGCTCACTTTAAAATGCCTGATATTGCTAAGTTTAACGGGAATGGAGACCCGAAGGTTCATTTCCGGCAGTATGTCTCAGTGATGAGTTCGACGGGCCTATCACAACGCCAGGTCCAAAAGATGTTTGGGATTTCGCTCGAGGGGGCTCCCGTGGTATGGTACCACAGTCTTGAAAAGAAAGTGAAGGAAGATTGGAGGGAGTTGGCTGATGCTTTCCTGAAAAATTATGTCACTGACTTGGAGATCGATCTGTCACTCTGTGATCTGGAGAATATTAAGAAAAAGTCGGATGAGAACTTCAAAGACTATGTGGATCGCTGGAGGAGCCAGCTTCTGAAAATGCAGACTCGGCCCTCAGAGAAGGACCAGATAAAGATGATTATCAAGGGTACTAAGCCCTATATTTATAGCAAGTTGAGGAGGATGACCTCCATGATTGTAGATTTCCGAAAGCTGAGGGAGACAGTCATGGACATTGAAGAAGAGGAAGCCGAGAATCGAAAGATTTATGGCCAGAATAAAAGGACTTTTGGAGGGCCTTTTGAAACCAAGCCTGTTAGTTCCGAGGTTACTGCCATCAGAAACAGACGATTCTCCAACCTTGGTAAGCCTCTGTCGATGGTGTTCGAAAAGCTGAAGATGCAATGGCTCCCGAAGCCCTTAGAACCTAAACCTCTTCCAAGCCATATGCCACACTACCTTGACTTGAACTTATTTTGTTACTTCCATCAACAAAAGGGTCACGAACTGACAACTGCCCCCGCCTCAAGCATGAGATCTAAGACCTCATTGACACCCATAAAATACCCGACCCTGAAAAAGAACAACCCAACACATACAGAAACCCTCTACCCAACTACATGATCAACTCCGGCCTGCCCGAAAGCTTTGTCCTCCAAGCTCTCAAACACCCAGCTTCTTACATGGGGATAAGAGATGGCAGTATTGAAGAACCGTAGGCTGAAAAAGAAGACAATGCCGCAGACAATGAAGATGTTTTCCTTGGTTTATTTGATTGCAATCCTGCATTTTAAGACATTGATTTTGTCTGTTTGATCGAACCTTTTTCTTAATAATAATAAAGACGTTCATTTCGCTTACTTGCCCGAGTCTCTTCCTTTCAACCTGCAACATGAGTATATTTGGCAAAGACATTCAACCTTGGTACTATGGTACTCAGCAACGTTTAGAACACGGGGAATCCTCAGAAGAAGTAAGCAGAAAAGACAGGGTAGCCATTCAGAAATTGGGAAACGGGGCAGTGAGACTGCCAGATTTAGAGGAGAATGAGTTCACCTTGTCGATCGAAGCAAATTGAAACTATATTTTGCCTGAAGGAAAGAAGACTGAGCAGTCACCAAGAGAATTAGCAGAAGACCTAACCCGACGAGATAGGAAGTGTTGGACAATATGACCCATAGCGTCACTATTTGTACATATCATAGTGTTTTTGTACAAATTAACTATGTGACAAGGAAATTGCACTCTCATCATTTGTGATTAGATCACCTTAGTTATATAAATGAAGAGAGGTCCATATGATTAGTTCCTGGATTGAGATGATATGAGACAGTATCAGTCCACGAAGGATTAATCATTAAATATCCCTAGTCGTAGTATTATCGAGATGGACATCGATAATGCGGAATAGACTAGTATTGCACTTCTGCGCGTTGTGAGGGCACAACAGCATAGTTCTCATATATTTGGGTATTGGATGTTGGTTTAAATCTAGGTCCCAAGATCATACAAGACATGAAAACATGTGTGAATACACCAATGGAGGTAGCGGAATACTCACATCGATCGGTTGAGTAGATTTGGAGACGATTGAAGGCCAAAAACGCACTGCCTTCGCGCATGAACTGCAGCAGTCCACTGTCTCCAAAAACAGAAATTTGAGATGCGAAACGGAGCTCCTAGCTTCGTCGGACGGATCCCGGCTCATGGTCGAACCTCCCTACCACCTTCGCAAGACACGTAGTGTGCTAGCACTTGGATTTCTCACCATGAAAACCCAACTCTTGCTTCCCTAAAGCTCACGTTTGTGAGCTGTGCAGAAGAGAGAAAACAGTCCCTTTTGGGCGTGAATGTGAGAGAGTGTGGAGAGAAGAAGAAAATGTGATAGATGTTTAGAAAAGTGTAAATGTTTGGTTTATATATTTTCCAAAATATATTAATGATTTACCAATTAATTTTCCAAAAGTCAAATGGTGAAAATCATTTAATTGATTTCTAAAATCAATTCATTTACCAAACATTCCAACCACTCCACTAACTCACATCTAGTCACATCTCTCATTCAATCAATCACATCAATCAATCACATAACTCAAAGTGACTTTTGATTTGACGCTTGATGTGACGAATGATTTGACGCTTGATGCGACTTGCGTTGCCGCACTCGAATTCGAAATACGAATGCGCTCGCAATCACACTCGGGCTCGGGTTTGCTAATTCCAAATAACGATTTTTCCGTCGCGTCGTAATTAGATGATTACGCCTAGCGAATTCACTATTCACGTCGCTAACGAATTAATTCTAAATTAATTCGTTCGCCCGAATTAAAATCTAATTTTAATTCCGCGTCGAAATCTAATTTCGTTTAATATATCGAATATATTAATTTAATCGATTAATTCCAAATAATCGTTATCTCTCTCTAGACGATATTTTATCATAGATAAAATATCTCCGTAATTAATCCTAGATTAATTTTCTCTCTCTTCTATATAATCCCAGATTATTCAAGAGTGCGAGTTGTGCGTCATCGGTGGGTTATCAGGAAGCGACCCATGAGATCTCCGGATAAGTTGGCAGTAAATACGGTCGTCGGAGAATCTGAATCACGTACGTACCAAGTACTACGTTCTACCGATTTACGAGACAAGGTCGACTCCTAGCAAAGCACGATGTCTACCCAATTCTCCGGTCATATTCATCTAAGAATATTAAGATCTGTATCAAGCGTAGTATACGATTGTATTGTGTATATCGGCCCAGTATCGGATAGTCACGTGCTAGGCCTGGGGCTGGATAAGTGTCTGCCCCGTACGAAGCACATGTCGGATGTCTGGTAACTAGTCTCTATAATCGGATATACATGACCTTGTCATAATATCCCGATGGCCGCGCAGCACTTAAGAGCACTAATACTGTATCCTGTGTGACATCATCTCCACTATGACTGGAGTGATACTTCCGTCTTAACATCACATCCAATACACTACGATTCTCAATATACCGGCATTGGCGTACACAGAACCGGTTAGGAGTCCTAGACGACCTCAACTAAAGTATATCGATTGTCGCAAGCATTAGCGATGTAAGTCTCAGGTTAAGACTATACACACCTACCTTGATTTCGGCCTCCCATAGACACATATTCATAATACCAATGGGATTCCGAGGGGTCTATCTAGAGCGAAGCTGTTTCCCGTACCATCGGTGAAACACGACCTCCTATCGCACTTGCATAAGTATCTAATATTAATATATATGAGAACTATGCCGTTGTGCCCTCACAACGCACACAAGTGCAATACTAGCCTATTCCGCATTATCGATGTCCAGTCTCGATAATACTCCGGCTAGGGATATTTAATGATTAATCCTTCGGGGACTGATACTGTCTCATATCATCTCAGTCCAGGAACTAATCATAGGGACCTCTCTTCATTTATATATCTAAGGTGATCTAATCACAAATGATGAGAGTGCAATTTCCTTGTCACATAGTTAATTTGCTACAACAACACAATGATCTGTGCAAATAGTGACGCTATGGGTCATTTTTTCCAACAATCTCCCACTTGGCACATAGCCAGTCACTCGAGTGTCTAACACCCGAACTATGTACGGTTCGCTCAAATTGCTTGAGGAAAGGTTTTCGTCAGCGGATTTGTATGATTATCGTCTGACGCGATTTATACGATCATCACATCGCCACGATGTATGATCCGAACGAATCAGATGAATATAGAAGTATATATCTGGATCGTCGATGAGACCTTTAATTCCTTAGCATGTGTTGACGCCTAGCTCAGCTGCTAACAGAACTATATCTAATCTAATTAGATTTATGTTCGATCCAAATGGCTTCTTTTGCTGCCTCAGCTGCAGCAATAATCCGCATTTGTTGTTTATTCGGCAACAGTATCTTGCTCGGAAGATTTCCAGCTCACTGTCCCGTTATTCAAACTTTATAGTACCGCAGTATTTAAGTGTTTGGAAACTTGCAGCAGTGATCCCAGTCACTTCAAGTTCTCCTTCTCCATAGTTTTATGACAGCATCTTTAGTTCTCTGAGATACTAACAGATGTTCTTAACTTCAATCCAATGACTATCACTTGGATTGTCCTGATTGTGACTCCATATGCTCGAAGCGTATGAGACACCAATACAAGTACATTTTAAATGTACAATTTTCCAGAGAGTGTTAACAAACTCCAAATCTATCCCAGTAGATCTTTATTCCTTGAATAAAGGTGTTACTCCCCAGAATTCTACGGAGAATTTCTATTGAAAGAATATCTATGAAAGCCAAGCTTTCACCAATGTTTTATGGGAATTTAACTGTCAGTGCACTCTCCCACTAACCTCCTTATATACACAAGAATTATTTCGTTTTGAGTCAAATCATAAACCATTATGATTATTTCAAAACGACAGTTCCAAGAACCTTATGCTTGCATTAATCCAAACATGGATGAATAACCCGCAAACCTCGTTTGTCAGTTATACAAAATCGTCAGGATGTTGTAAGCATCCTCCAAGAGGTTTCCTTTCAGGAAAGCGATTTTGATCTACAACTGACACATTTCATAAATGAAATACGCAGTTATCAATAAGCATTATCAAAATGGATTTACCATGGCAACAGGTAAAAGTTGAACCGTTATTAACACAATGTTGATAACGATACCTTTCCGTCAAAAGCCTAGCTTTGTACGTTGGTATGTTGCCTTCCATGTATGTCTTCCTTGAAGACGTTTAATGTACCAATAGGCACAATGCCTTGTGGTACAACAACTAGTATCCAAAATAGTTGTATACATGGAATCCATTTCGGACTCATGGCACTTTGCCATAATAGGGAGTCGATACCTCGTATCACTTCCTCAAAACGTAGTCGGATGGTACACCTCCATAAGATTGACATCTTTATGAGGTTAGATCAGAAACCCATACCCTAGGTTGTTTTCTGACTCTATCCGATCTACGAAGTTCTTATGTATTTGAAGATTAATGGTATAGATTCATCATAGATGAACTATTTGTGTTCCATTAAGGACTTCGTGCCTAGAACAGTATTACTCCGATTTTCATCGAGTATCACTATCCTCCCACTGACCACTGCATATCGGTATTCCTCTCAGGAAAACCGCATGGTGAGCAACAATCATATTGTTCTCATGTGAGATTTATAAGTACTCTACTTATTGCTTCCCTTAGGATAACCTATAATTGGCACTTATCCAATTGGGTCTTAGTTTGGTATCATCCAAACGTTATGCCTGGCATACCCAAATTATTAGGAGTAAGAAACCCTGTTTCTTTCCTGTTCATATCCTATATGATATCTGTCAAACAGATTTATATGGAACCTTATTCTAAATAAGTTTTGCACTGTAGATACATCCGTTGAAGGAAATGGTAGCTCAGAGCGACTCGTGATAAACCTTATCATGTCCAACAAAATTCGGTTTTAGTTCGGACACACCGTCTAAACTGACGTGTCTCGGGAGGAGTCCTCATCTGAAAGAATACTATACTCTTTCATGTATGTTTGAAACTTACTGCTTAAGTATTTTCCATTACGGTCTTACCGTGACGGCATAATACTACAGTCGATCTGTTAATCTACTTCGTGTCGAAACCCTAATAGTTTTCGATCTGTGTTCTTCAAAAGAAACACATAACCATAACGTGATGTTACATCCGTTAAGGTCACGAAATATTCATGTTCACATCTAGCCTAGCTAGATATGGGCCCACTAACTTCACCATGAATAGGGCTAACAGATTGGTGGCCCTTATACTATTACCAAGTAAATAGTATTTTAGGTACTTTACCTAATAAACTAGATTCGCAGACTTTATTTGAATAGTCAAATCAGTCCTAATACCCACTCTTCAAAAGTGTGGATATACGAGTCTCGTTTAAATTGTGTCCTAGACAACAATGCCACAAATAAGTCTCTATTGATCAAATCAATTTGAGCTATTTATTTGTCATTATGTTTGAGATTTTAATTATATTCAAAATATAAATTCTGTTATTCACATCTAATGTGTTTATCTCAGTATCATCTTTATATAATGAAACACTTAGTGTTCTAGAATATAAAGGTTTATCCACAATGGATTAAACATTGATATAGAGATAATGTCTCTAGTCAAACTAGTTACATTATAACAGTTTCTAATTTAAGTACATACCCTAAGGGTAGTTCCTAAACTTAGGTATCTACGGTCGAAACAGCAACTTTCGTCCCGTTTCTGATTCGCAGAGCAATCTCAGCTTGAAGTCAGTATCCTGCTCAAAGCAGATTCTGAACATCAATACATATATTTTATGTACCATACTAAGTATTTAAAATCTAATTTCAATACTAGTAGTGAACATAACTTTGACAAATATTTTAAAGTTAGAGCCTCGCCCTTTCTTTAATTCCTTCGTGTCTTCCATATCCAAATGGTAGTTACTTTGGGATATGTCAATTATCTTTTCAATATTTCACCAACCTTTGGCCAAGCCTTGGGTTTCGGAATATGAAACGATGTGCACCTTGTGCAACACGCCCAATTGCAAACTTTGACTTTCACCCCTAGAATAGTCAAATCAATTCTCTAAGAATTATTAATTGCAATTTAATACTTTTAAATCTAAAGATAGATTTATTGTCAAGTATATTAAATTAAGCACTAAAGTCATCATCATAAAATCTTCCAAAGATTTTACGCTCTACTTATTTGCTTAATTATGGGCCTAGTCATAATAAGTTATTTTATCAAAAAAATTAACCTATTATTTATTCCCATATGAAAATTAAATCATTTAAAACATTTAATCCAAGGATTATATATTTTAAATATTCAACTTTTCAATTCTTTCTTGATTTCAAAGTCCAACTATTTAATCAATATAATAAGGTACTATTTATTATAATGATTACAATAATCCAATTATTTAATCAACTATAATTTTAATATTGATTACTATAATCCAATTATAAAATCAACTATCATTTAATTCAATTATATTGATTACTATAATCCAATTATAAAATCAACTATATATTGAATGAGTTTGTATATAGTCCAACTATATATATATATTTAAAACAACATAAAATATTAGTCCAACTAATACTTTTGATTATATGACGAGTAAAATAGATGAGCGCGTTTAGCGAGTATTCGAACGAATGTTGCAAATTCAATACTTGCCTCCCACTATTTTTCGTCGAGCCTCTAACCCTCTGTCGAGTACTCGGGAAACCGTGTTTCCTAGTGGGCTAGGATCCCGTTAAATATCACACAATCTTGACTTTGGCCAACAAATTGTATGATAATTAACTAGGTAGATCTCTAAGATCAATTGGATCTCATCCAACTCCTAGATCCGGTAGGTGGACATCCAAGTCCCAAACATATATCTTATATATGCCTATACATCGAATGTATACCCTAACCTTTTTCCTCTGAATCAACTAGGCCTTGGCTTTGGCACAAAAAACCTAATGATCCCAGTCAATCGCGGACCCATTGACCATGGAAGCTTCGTAATCAATGTCGTTGGACAAGAAGTGGTCTTGACTTTGGCCAACAAACCACAACTTGGACAAGACACCAATATGGAACAAAGCCTCGTGATTCAAACACATCTTCGATGGACAGGGCTTGACTTTGGCCAACAACCCATGCCAATCTAGGATCTTGAGTAAGAATCACTCAATGGAAGGAAAAGACGCATGATATTTGATGAGGGCTTTCGCGTGCAAATTGGCTACCAATTTAATTATCTTTGTTAAGGTCTCATCATCATACACCCTTAAACATGCATTCTAAACACATAATAAAGCGCATATGAAAATAAATAATAATGATATGCGGATGGATACTTAACACATTGATCCTAGATCAAATCTCTCCCTTTCTCACTCAAGCTAGCACTTGTATTACTTCTACCCCTTACACTACACTTCTAAAGAAACCTCATATACATAGAGGGGAATAGGTGAGAAGAGAATACAAAGAGAATAGAGGTGATAAGGCTGGACACGCAGGTCCAATTTAATAAATCGAATTTATTACAACAATTTCTAAAATTGCCCACCCATCTAATATCCATCCGATATACATTATTCATTCAACATAACCACGTATTCACACACATAAGCATGCTATCAATCAATCTAATCAAATTAATTAATCTGATAATTAAGTGATCATCCAATGTTCAAACAACGATTTGATTTTGTTCGAGTCAAACTCGTTTTTGCGAATAAGTACTTAAAGTACGAATTCATGAATTAAATTAAACTACATATTAAATCTAATTTAATATGTACTTAATACTAATTCACTATTTAATTCCAAATTAAATATCACACACTTATTTAATAAACCTTTTACGACTTAAATTCCAAATTTAATCGTAACGCGTCTCAAAGACCGATTAACGTCCAACGTCAATTCAACTAAAGTCCAATGGGCTTTTAATTGATTTCTTAAGGCGTGGACTTTTGGTCAACTCGGGTCAAACTGATAACCAAAGTCCAATCCGGGATTTACCCCATAAGCCCATAAATCAATCTTGGCCCATTAGGCCCAATTGAACTTTAAAGGTTCATTAGTTGCATTTGGGCTTTATGGTTAAGGTTTTGGGCCCAATTGGATCCAATCCATTTGGCCTAAATCCAACTTGATAAAATCAAGCCCAATAGGCCCAATTACAACATTAATAGCCCAAATCCAATTTAAGGCCTCAAATAATTAAATACCAAAATCCAAATTCCAATTTAATTACCTAAAGTGTATATCATGATTAATCACCCAAATCAATATTTCCAAAACACAAATTTGTCCAATTAATCATGCTCATTTCATTATCACATGTCCAACACATTAATGAAAAATCAAACCCATTTACATGCTCATAGCTCTCGGCCAAGGGAGGGATTTTATGTCCGATTCGGTTTCAATCCAATTAAACCACACATCAACATTAAATAACATCCCGAATGATTCCAACACATCGAATGTCTAAAATCAAAATTACCAAGACTTAAAGGCATAAAGTATTCGGCCAAGGTGAGTATATTTGGGGATTTTGTCCAATTCAAAATTCAATCCAATTCATCTCAAATTAACAATATCCTACATGATTTTAATACATCCAATGAATCAAAATCAAAAATCCAAGATTCCCAAATCACCATCACATTCGGCCACCACTAGAATTTGGGGAAAATTATTCCAAATCATTTTCATGAAATTGATCCAACAAATCTTCAATTAAACATGTTATAAGCATACTCAAACAATCAATTCATTCAAATCATGCTCAAAACAAATTTACCCAAATTTTAAGCCCTAAACTTTTCATGCTTGAACCTAGGCTCTTGATGCCATTGTTGGTTTAAATCTAGGTCCCAAGATCATACAAGACATGAAAACATGTGTGAATACACCAACGGAGGTAGCGGAATACTCACATCGATCGGTTGAGTCGATTTGGAGACGAGATTGAAGGCCAAAAACGCACTGCCTTGGCGCATGAACTGGCAGCAGTCCACTGTCTCCAAAAACAGAAATTGAGATGCGAAACGGAGCTCCTAGCTTCGTCGGACGGATCCCGGCTCATGGTCGAACCTCCCTACCACCTTCGCAAGACTCGTAGTGTGCTAGCACTTGGATTTCTCACCATGAAAACCCAACTCTTGCTTCCCTAAAGCTCACGTTTGTGAGCTGTGCAGAGAGAGAAAACCAGCCCTTTGGGCGTGAATGTGAGAGAGTGTGGAGAGAAGAAGAAAATGTGAAGATGTTTAGAAAAGTGTAAATGTTTGGTTTATATATTTTCCAAAATAATTAATGATTTACCAATTAATTTTCCAAAAGTCAAATGGTGAAAAATCATTAATTGATTTCTAAAATCAATTCATTTACCAAACATTCCAACCACTCCACTAACTCACATCTAGTCACATCTCTCATTCAATCAATCACATCAATCAATCACATCACTCAAAGTGACTTTTGATTTGACGCTTGATGTGACGAATGATTTGACGCTTGATGCGACTTGCGTTGCCGCACTCGAATTCGAAATACGAATGCGCTCGCAATCACACTCGGGCTCGGGTTCACTAATTCCAAATTAACGATTTTTCCGTCGCGTCGTAATTAGATGATTACGCCTAGCGAATTCACTATTCACATCGCTAACGAATTAATTCTAAATTAATTCGTTCGCCCGAATTAAAATCTAATTTTAATTCCGCGTCGAAATCTAATTTCGTTAATATATCGAATATATTAATTTAATCGATTAATTCCAAATTAATCGTTATCTCTCTCTACGATATTTATCCTAGATAAAATATCTCCGTAATTAATCCTAGATTAATTTCTCTCTCTTCTATATAATCCATAGATTATTCAAGAGTGCGAGTTGTGCGTCATCGGTGGGATTATCGAGAAGCGACCCATGAGATCTCCGGATAAGTTGGCAGTAAATACGGTCGTCGGAGTATCCGAATCACGTACGTACCAAGTACTACGTTCTACCGATTTACGAGACAAGGTCGACTCCTAGCAAAGCACGATGTCTACCCAATTCTCCGGTCATATTCATCTAAGAATATTAAGATCTGTATCAAGCGTAGTATACGATTGTATTGTGTATATCGGCCCAGTATCGGATAGTCACGTGCTAGGCCTGGGGCTGGATAAGTGTCTGCCCCGTACGAAGCACATGTCGGATGTCTGGTAACTAGTCTCTATAATCGGATATACATGACCTTGTCATAATATCCCGATGGCCGCGCAGCACTTAAGAGCACTAATACCGTATCATGTGTGACATCAACTCCAGTATGACTGGAGTGATACTTCCGTCTTGACATCACATCAATACACACTACGATTCTCAATATACCCGGCATTGGCGTACACAGAACCGGTTAGAGTCCTAGACGACCTCAACTAAAGTATATCGATTGTCGCAAGCATTAGCGATGTAAGTCTCAGGTTAAGACTATACACACCTACCTTGATTTCGGCCTCCCATAGACACATATTCATAATACCAATGGGATTCCGAGGGGTCTATCCAGAGCGAAGCTGTTTCCCGTACCATCGGTGAAACACGACCTCCTATCGCACTTGCATAAGTATCCAATACTTATATATATGAGAACTATGTCGTTGTGCCCTCACAACGCACACAAGTGCAATACTAGCCTATTCCGCATTATCGATGTCCAGTCTCGATAATACTCCGGCTAGGGATATTTAATGATTAATCCTTCGGGGACTGATATTGTCTCATATCATTCTCAGTCCAGGAACTAATCATAGGGACCTCTCTTCATTTATATATCTAAGGTGATCTAATCACAAATGATGAGAGTGCAATTTCCTTGTCACATAGTTAATTTGCTACAACAACACAATGATCTGTGCAAATAGTGACGCTATGGGTCATTTTATCCAACATTGGATACTCATGCAAGTGCGATAGGAGGTTGTGTTTCACCGATAGTGTTCGGGTGTTCGACAGTTGAGTGATGGCTATGTGCCAAGTGGGAGATTGTTGGATAATATGACCCATAGCGTCACTATTTGTACATATCATAGTGTTGTTGTACAAATTAACTATGTGACAAGGAAATTGCACACTCTCATCATTTGTGATTAGATCACCTTAGATATAAATGAAGAGAGAGGTCCATATGATTAGTTCCTGGATTGAGATGATATGAGACAGTATCAGTCCACGAAGGATTAATCATTAAATATCCCTAGTCGTAGTATTATCGAGACTGGACATCGATAATGCGGAATAGACTAGTATTGCACTTGTGCGCATTGTGAGGGCACAACAGCATAGTTCTCATATATTTGGGTATTGGATACTCATGCAGTGCAAGTGCGATAGGAGGTTGTGTTTCACCGATAGTACGGGAAACAGCTTCGCTCTGGATAGACCCCTCGGAATCCCATTGGTATTATGACTATGTGTCTATGGGGAGTCCGACATCAGGTATAGGTGTGTATGGTCTTAACCTGAGACTTGCACCGCTAATGCTTACGACAATCAATATGCTTTGGTTGAGGTCGTCTAGGACTCTAACCGACTCTGTGTACGCCAATGCTGGGTATATTGAGAATCGTAGAGTATTGGGTGTGATGTCAAGACGGAAGTATCACTAGAGTCATAGTGGAGATGATGTCACGCAGGATACGGTATTAGTGCTCTTAAGTACTGGCCGGCCATCGGGATATTATGACAAGGTCATGTATATCTGATTATAGAGACTAGTTACCAGACATCCGATATGTGCATCGGATGGGGCAGACACTTATCCAGCCCCAGCCCTAGCACGTGACTATCCGATACTGGACCGATATACACGATACTTGGTATACTACGCCTGATATAGATCTTAAATATTCTTAGATGAATATGACCGGAGAATTGGATAGACTTCGTGCTTTGCTAGAAGTCGATCTTGTCTCGTAAATCGGTAGAACGTAGTACTTGGTACGTACGTGATTCGGATACTCCGACGACCGTATTTACTGTCGAATTATCCGGGGATCTCATGGGTCGCTTCCCGATAACGCACCGATGACGCATAACTCGCACTCATTAATAATCTGGGATTATATAGAAGAGAGAGAAAATTAATCTAGGATTAATTACGGAGATATTTTATCTAGGATAAAATATCGTCTAGAGAGAGATAACGATTAATTTGGAATTAATCGATAAATTAATATATTCGATATATTAAACGAAATTAGATTTCGACGCGGAATTAAAATTAGATTTTAATTCGGGCGAACGAATTAATTTAGAATTAATTCGTTAGCGACGTGAATAGTTAATTCGCTAGGCGTATTCATTTAATTACGACGCAACGGAAAAATTCGCTAATTAGGAATTAGCGAACCCGAGCCTGAGTGTGATTGCGAGCGCATTCGTATTTCGAATTCGAGTGCAGCAACGGAAGTCACATCAAGCATCAAATCATTCGTCACATCAAGCGTCAAATCAAATGTCACTTTGAGTGATGTGATTGATTGATGTGATTGATTGAATGAAAAATGTGACTAGATGTGAGTTAGTGGAGTGGTTGGAATGTTTGGTAAATGAATTGATTTTAGAAATCAATTAAATGATTTTCACCATTTGACTTTTGGAAAATTAATTGGTAAATCATTAATATATTTTGGAAAATATATAAACCAAACATTTACACTTTTCTAATCTAACTATCACATTTTCTTCTTCTCTCCACACTCTCTCACATTCACGCCCAAAAAAAAAAAAAGGGCTGCTTTCTCTCTTCTGCACAGCTCACAAGCGTGAGCTTGGGGAGGCAATGAGTGGATTTTTCATGGACAAATCTAAGTGCTAGCACACTTGCGACTATTGCGAAGGTGTTAGGGAGGTTCACCCATGAGGCGGGACTCATCCGACAGAGTTTGGAGCTTCGAAATGAGACCCGAATCAGCTCAAACCAGTGAGCAAATCTGCACAGTGGCGTGAGCAAGGCAGTGGGCTTTATGGCTTGATTCGTCTTCAAATCGTCTCAACCGATCGATGTGAGTATTCCGCAACTTCGTCGATATGTATTCGCAATGTTTTTCATGCTTATAATCGATCCGGGACCTTAATAGAAACCAACAGGAAGTTCATCCATGCATACACGTAACTTGCATCCCTGGTTTTGTGTTTTGTGTTTGCAGATTTCAGACAAAAGAGAACCAGCAGGGGGCGACCAGAGACATGCGGCGCCAAGAAGTATAACGAGGATCTAACCCATCATGAACATGGAGGACCTCTACACTTGCATATGTACACATCACATTCAAGTGTTTTATTCTGTTGTTTTGTTTGTGTTCGCAGGTCTCAAAGAAAATAAGAGAAAGCGGCAAAGGCAAACTAGTCAAAGCAGCAACAACACAGTGTCATCTATTTCAGAAACACGTCAGTTTTGGGGATGCGTCCCAGGGTCGAGGCCCACATTAGTGTCAGTTTTGGGGATGCGTCCCAGGGGGCGAAGCCCACATTATCAGCAGTTGAAAGGAAGAATTCCATGGAGAGAAGTCTTTGATAGTTAGACATATATCCGGTGATGACATTGTTTGCTCTCATCCGGTATTCTAAATGGATTGATCTCAAGTAGACTCATGAGCATTGGATCACGGGATCTCAACAGTAGAAGCCTGAGTGGTTGGCATGATGACTAGTTGAAGAGATGGTGGATCAGTGCATGACCGTTTACCTGGATGTCCATCTTGGTTTACTTACGCTACGATATATGATATGGTCAGAAACAAAGAAAAAGGTCTATGCAATGAAAAGAAAAAAAAATATAGACCACCTATAACCGATAAGCGTGAAGCTACCCATGGGCGAGTATTAGGACCACCATGAGGAGAAATGCTACCTTAAAGGGTAGGTGTGTCAGAAAAAGAAAAAAAAAAGAAAAAGAAAGAGAAAAAGGAAAAAAAAGTTCAAAATGAAAAGAAAGAAATTAAAAGAGACAAAAGAAAAAAGAAGAAGACCATATCATATTGAGTATGACGAAGTAATCACATAGTGTGATTAAGACATCTAGGTTGGTTAGACCTACTGATCCAATTCTCCGAGACAAAATCATCGAGTTGGCTTGCTTAAGGAATAAGCTACGAAAGAGCCTTGGCACACACACATTAGGAGTCCAGTTTAGATCACCTATTCAGACGATCAGAGTTGAGCGTATCGAGTACTTTGAAGATTCTCTGGCTTGACGCCAAGCATTCGGTGAGGACGGAAATATATCTAGCTATCAAAATTATCTCGTGAGAGGAAATGCAATATGCTGAAAGGAATCATTGGCATCAATATCAGTTTTTCTGGGTATGGCACTTTGGGGGCGAGCCCCGCATCAACTTCAGTATCAGTTTTTCCGGGTATGGCACTTTGGGGGCCGAGGCCCACATCATCAGAATTTTAGGAATGAATCGGGGAATGAATCCAATGGTCGAGGCCCACGTCAGCAGAATTTTGGAATGAATCCAGGAATGAATCCCAGGGTCGAGGCCCACGTCAGCATAATTTTGGAATGAATCCAGGAATGAATCCCAGGGTCGAGGCCTACTTCAGCAGAATTTTAGAATGAATCCACGAATGAATCCGGGGGCCGAGGCCCACATCATCAGAATTTCAAAAATGAATCCGGGGAAGAATCCCAGGGTCGAGGCCTATATCAGTATTAGTTTCAGAAAGAACCCAGGGGCGAAGCCCACACCGGTATCATTTTTGGGGATAAGTCCCGGGGGCGAGGCCCACATCAACATCAATATCAGTTTTGGAATGAATCCGAGAATGAATCTCAGTTTTGGAATGAATCTCAGCTTTGGAATGAATCCGAGAATGAACCTCAGTTTTGGAACGAATCCGAGAATGAATCTCAACTTTGGAATGAATCCGAGAATGAATCTCAGTATTGGAATGAATCCGAGAATGAATCTCATTTTGGAATGAATCCGAGAAGGAATCTCAGTTCTGGAATGAATCCGAGAAGGAATCTCATCTTTGGAATGAATCCGAGAAGGAATCTCAGCTTTGGAATGAATTCGAGAAGGAATCTCAGTTTTGGAATGAATCCGAGAAGGAATCTCAGTTTGGAATGAATCCGAGAAGGAATCTCATCTTTGGAATGAATCCGAGAAGGAATCTCAGTTTGGAATGAATCTGAGAATGAATCATAGTTTGGAATGAATCCAAGAAAGAATCTCAGTTTTGGAATGAATCTGGGAATGAATCCCAGGGTCGAGACCCGCATTGTCAGAATTTTGAATGAATCCTAAGGCCGAGGCCTACATCATCCGAGTTTGGAATGAATCCAGGAATGAATCCGGGAATGAATCCCAGGGGGCGAAGCCCGCATCATCAGCAATTTCAGGAATGAATCCCATGATTGAGGCCCACACCACCAGCAGTTTCAGGATCCCAGGGTTGAGGCCCACATCACCAGCAGTTTCAGGAATGAATCCCAGAGGGCGAAGCCCGTATTGTCAGCAGTTTTCGGGAATGAATCCCAGAGGGTCGTAACTCACATATCAGTATCAGTTTGGGGATGCGTCCCAAGGGTTGAGGCCCATATCATCAACATCAGTTTTGGGGACGCGACACCGGGTCGAGGCTCATTTTTTCAGCAGTATTGGGATGCGTCCCAGGGTTGAGGCCCCCGTTATCGGTTGTAGTTATTGGGATACGTCCCGGGATCGAGGTCCACTGCATCATCAGTTCCAGTTTGGGGATGCGTCCCAGGGTCTATGCCCACACATCAGTTGCAGTTATTGGGATGCGCCCCAGGATCGAGGTCCACAGCATTATCAACTCAGCTTGAAGCAGCAGGCAAGTCAGGTGGCAGTTGGCGAGCCAGGTAAGTAAAAATGCATTGCACGTACTTTGATAGGATTGTCATTGTCACACACTGAACAAGTCTCATCAAAGTGGGGGCGACTGTAGGCATTACATTTTTGCATATCAGCTCGATGATGAGCCTCGTGCGGAGGCACTACCTTTAAGTCGTGGAAGTCGCGGAAAACAGTCGTCGGAAAGGAGAAGTCAAGAATTGACACATCATTGGTTTTAATTCGTTGAATTCGCTCGAAGTTCGCTTGTTGAATCTTCGTTTCGAGGCATATCCTTGGCCCGAAATCCCCGCAAACCACTCTAAGCTCACCTAAACACCAAAACCCACATCCAAAGCCCATGAAACCAAAACAAATCAAACACCAAGCCCACCAACCATGAAGCCCACGCCCAACACAACAAATTCACCCCTCCATCCACTATTCAAATATGATTTACCCTTCTACCAACTTACTTTACACCTTTGACCTTACTTTTACCTTGACACAAAATTTCCAAGCCATTTATTAAGACAACCCCACACCATTTATACTAATACCCCACGCCCATGACCATATAACCTCCCTTTATCCATTTTCAACACAATAATCACAACATGTCCTCCATTTTCAACAAAGTTGATCACCAAATTAAATGCCCTTCAACATCACTTGGCCTACCTCATCAATGCTCTCCCATTTGCCTATATAAACCATCATTTTCTTCCTTTAAAGGAGGGAGCACACATTAAGCAAACACTTAGCATTTGGAGAACACAAAACAACCCCTTATTCCCTCTACAAGTCACGCCCAAAGCCTCTCCTTCACTACCATCCATCACAGCCCCTCATCCTCACGCACACTGTCATCCATCACTGCCTATTGTTCACGCACACTGCCTCCAATCAGCCCATCATCTTCACGTCTGGAACAACTTTTCTTCACTGCCTACAACTCACGCTTCTCATCAGCTCCAATCCAGCACACCTACTGCCTCATTTAGCCTTCAAACACACGCCTAAACTGCTTATATTCTTCACGCATTCTGCCTCTCAACTAACACCTGAAGCAGTCCTTCATTTAGCCCATAAATCTACACGCCCAAAACACCCTTCAACCAGCCTCTGGAACCAACGTACAAACTTTCCAATTTAGCCCCCACATTCTGCCCTGTTCAGCGCCCCATTCAGCCCTTATTTAGCCTTCAAAACACACGCACTAACTGACCTTATTTAGCACCTGGAATCAGTACACATTCTGCCCAGTTCAGCCCTCCACATTCACGCCCAAATCAACTCCAAACCAGTCCCTTTACTCTCCTCAAACCATCACCAAAACAGTCCCTAATTCACAGCAAACCAGTGAGCTAAGTGTGGTGACCTGAATCGCCAAGAAACGAAATGGAAACAGCGGACAAAATAGCAAAACAGCGAGCAAAATGCCAAAACAGCGAACTGGGAGAAGTCATGGAGTCTTAGCCTTTCCGACGGCCGTATAACGTACCTCTGAAAAACGACACAAAAGGTTAGACCTGATGGCACAAATTATTGAATTTCTGCGCATGAAATAATGATTTAGGAAATACGTTTTATTATATCTAGCATGAATAATTAGTTTAACATGTTGTTTGAATTTCTTCACATGAAATAATGACTTAGGAAATATGTTTTATGATGCTTAGCATGAATAATTAGTTTAGTATGTTATCAAATTTATGTTATGTAAATTGGTAATTTAAGAAAGCATGCAACTTACTTTTTGTCGCATGAGAATTATGAATTAGTGTACGATGTGATATCGGGTGGATGAAATATGTGTTCTTTATTGTGGTATATTGGATGGAAACCCGGACATAAATTCCATAGCGGAATCTGAATGGACGGTATTATGGTTTGCACTCGGGATACAATGCCCCATACCACTTGAAGGATTCACATATTTCATTTCATCCAAACTTGTATTTGAGCATGATTAGGCTATTAGAATGTTGTTTTATTTTTAGCATGACTTATTTATTTACTTTTCGTATTAGGAATTTAAGTTATGTTATGTTTAGATCATTATTTATTTAACATGTTTGATGTGTGATATCATGTGATTGCCGTTATGAAAGTTTACTTTTGAAGCATGCAAACCTAGATTTAGGCTTTATAAGAATTTAGACTACTTTGACCAATATGTATGTTAAGTAGACTTGGTTAAAATTGCACAAATCCATTCATTACAAATAACATAAGTAAGGGACCATTTCGAACCCAACGGTTTGAGGTCTTCCCTTGCGAGGGGTGAGTAAGGCCTTAAATCATTTTCCCGGTTCACACCGGTTGGCGACTCCATTATTCTCCGATTTAGTCCCCCGCGGGCTACTCCGTACTCCCGACTAGGCCGCGAGCCTAGAACAGCATGCGTCACCCAAGTTATGTGTCCTACACTTTCCAAAAAGTCAAAGCCAATTTTGGCTCCAAAATGGCATTAAATGCCCACACCAACCAACATCATGAATAGTGACTACATGTCACTCACCAAAAAGGTGACTTGACATCTATCACTAAAGTGACGAGTGATGTGACTCGCGATGTGACTTGCGGCCGTACTTGATTCAAAATCGGAGTGGCGTCGCAAGCACATTCCGAGCTCGGTTTCGTTAATTAACGAGTTTTCCGTTGCGTTGTAATTAAATCAAATTTAATTAAATAATCATGCTTAGCAAAATTACTATTCATATCACTTGCGAATTAATTCTAAATCAATTCGTTAGCCCGAAATAAAATCCAATTTTAATTCCACGTCGAAATCCAATTTCGTATAATATATCGAATATATTATTTTATCGATTAATTCCAAATTAATTGTTCTCTCTCTTCAAATAGTACTTTATCCCAGATAAAGTCTCTCCGCTATTAATCCCAGATTAATAAAGTTCGAATCATACGTCATCGGTGAATCTTCGGGAAGCGACCCAAGAGATCCCTGGATAAGTTGGCAGTAAATCCGGTCGTTGGACTATCCGAACACGTACGTACCTTGTACTATGTTCTTACCGATTTACGAGACAAGGTTGGCTTCTAGCAAAGCGCCATGCCTACCCAATTCTCCAGAAATATTCTTAATGGAATATATTATCTATGTCAGGCGTAGTATACGTAGTATTGCATATTTTGTGATCGAGTATCGGATGTCACATGCAAGGTCTGGGACTGGAATAGTGTTTGCCCCGTACGAAACATATATCGGATAACTAGCAACTAGTCTCTTTATTATCGGATAATCATGACCTAATCATATTATCCCGACGGTTGCAACCTTTTAGAGAACCAGTTGTGTATCCCTGCGTGACCATCATCTCCATATGACTGAAGTGATACTTCCGTCTTGACATCACATCCAATACACTACGATTCTCAATAAACCCAGAAGAGGCGTACACAGAACCTGTTAAAGTCCTGGACGACCAAAACCAATGCGTATTGATTGTCGCAAGTACTAGCGATGCAAGTCTCAAGTTAAGACCAAATATATCTACCCTGATGCAGACTCCTATAGACACATAGTCACACTACCAATGGGATTCCGAGGGGTCTATCCAGAGCGAAGCTGTTTTCTGAACCATGCGTAAAACATAACCTCCTACCATACTTGCATAAGTATCCAATACTTAAATATATGAGAACTATGCTGTTACGCTTCCATAACACGCACAAGTGCGATACTAGTCTATTCCGCATTATCGATGTCCAGTCTCGATAATACTACGACTAGGGATATTTAATGATTAAACCGTCGTGGATTGATACTGTCTCATATCATCTCAATCGAGAACTAATCATAAGGACTTTCATCATTCACACATTTAAGTAATCTAATTACGAAATGATAAAAGGTAATTTCCATTGCTACATAATTAATTTGTAAAAAAACACAATGTCTTTTACAAATAGTGACGTTATGGGTCATAATTGTCCAACAGTAAGGTCTATGATGAGTCGCACAGAGCTACCAATTTCCCTCTGGGGATATGCTATGAACAGTGCAATACTTATTTTGAATAAGGTTCCGTCAAAGTCTGTTCAACAGACTCCATATGAAATATGGACAGGAAAGAAACCGGGTTTTTCATTCCTGAAGATTTGGGGATGATGGGCATACGTTAAACATTTGGATGGTACCAAACTAGAACCAAAATCAGATAAGTGTCTATTTGTAGGTTATCCTATGGAAACCGAAGGATATTACTTCTACCACCCACAAGAGAACAAAGTATTTGTTGCTCTACATGCGGTTTTCCTCGAAAAGGAATTCCTAAATGCAGTGGTAAGTGGGAGGAAAGTAAAACTAGATGAAAATTAGAGTGATACTGTTCCTGGCACAGAATCCTTAAGGGAACATGAACAGTTCATCAGGGATAAGACTGTACCATAATCTTCGATTACACAAGAACCGCGTAGGTCGGAGAGAGTCAGAAAACAACCTGAGAGGTATGGGTTTCTGATCTCACCTCAAGTATATATTAATCTTATTGAGGAAGACGAACCGACTATGTATGAGAAAGCGATACAAGGTATCGACTCCGCTTTATGGCAAATTGTAATGAAGTCCGAAATGGATTCCATGTACACCAACCAAGTTTGGACACTGGTTGATGTACCACAAGGCGTAAAACTTATTGGTTGCAAATGGCTCTTCAAGAAGAAGACTGACATGGATGGAAACAAACAAACGTACAAAGCTAGGCTTATAGCGAAAGGGTATCGTCAACGACACGATGTCGATTATGACGAAACTTTTTCACATGTTGCCATGATTAAATCCATTCGGATAATACTTGCTATTGCTGCATATTTCGATTACGAAATATGGCAGATGGACGTCAAAACCACTTTCCTTAACGGAAACCTTTTAGAGGATGTTTATATGCAACAGCCTGACGGTTTTGTCGTACCAAAATATGCAAACAAGGTTTGCAAGTTAAATCGATCCATTTATGGATTGAAGCAAGCATCGCGTTCTTGGAACCAACATTTTGATGAGATCATAAAAGAATATGATTTCGTTCAAAACGATGATGATCCTTGTGTATATAAGAAGGTTAGTGGGAGTGCACTGACATTCATTGTCCTTTACGTTGATGATGTATTGCTTATTGACAATGACATTCCCATGCTACAATCGATGAAAGCTTGACTTTCATTAAAATTCTCCATGAAAGATCTACAAGAAGCAGCCTTTATTCTGGGAATAAAGATCTACCGGGATAGATCTAGAAAGCTGCTTGGACTCTCCCAGAGCACGTACATTGACAAAGTGTTAAAGAGATTCAACATGGATCAGTCTAAGAGGGGACTGTTGCCAGTGTCACATGGCGTCACTCTATCTAAGGACATGTTTCCTAAAACTCAAGATGAGATAGACAACATAGTCGAATCTCATTCGCTTCTGCAGTCGGATCGATCATGTATTCCATGATATGTACGCGACCAGATGTCTCCTATGCTTTGAGCATGTGTAGTCGCTATCAGGCCGATCCAGGTGATGGTCACTGGGTTGCGGTTAAGAACATCCTGAAGTATCTTAGACGAACTAAGGATGTTTTCTTAATCTATGGAGATGGAGAACTTGAGGTAACAGGGTTTACCGATGCAAGTTTCCAAACCGATAAAGACGACTGTAAGTCACAATCCGGGTACATATTTTGTTTGAACAACAGAGCAGTGAGTTGGAAATCTTCCAAGCAAGAGACTGTTGCCGATTCAACAACAGAAGCAGAATATATTACTGCAGCTGAAGTAGCAAAAAAGGAAGTTTGGATCCGTAAATTCCTAATTAGATTAGGAGTAGTTTCGTTAGCTGCTGAGCCTGATCCTTGGTATTGTGAAAATAACGGGGCTATAGCGCAGGCTAAGGAACGGCAGTCTCATCAACGATCCAAGCATGTTCTTCAACGTTTTCATCTGATTCGTGAGATCATACATCGTGGTGATGTGAAGATCGAGAAGGTTGCATCAGATGACAATATTGCAGATCCGCTGACGAAAGCTATTCCTCAGTAAAAGTTTGAGCGATATGTAGATACTGTTGGAAATGGTGATCGAGCACCATTCACTTTTTGTAGAAATATTTGATATTTATGCAATATAATATTTATTTTATCATGGTTATTTATTTATTAATATGGTATAATTCTTACTTTTATTTATATATTGTAAATCTAAAAGTTAGATTACTCTAAGAGTTAGAGATTTCGAGTTATACTCGGAACCTTATATGAATTTAGTAAAGACCCGAGAGTTACAACATATGGTGATATAGTTGCAAGAGTTGCAAATAGTGTTGAGAAATATCACGCATTCTCTCGAATATAAATTATTCCTAGTCTAGATATATTGACATGGGTCGGTCATTATATTGGTAAGACTAGTGCATTGTCTATATATGTAATGGACATATGGTTTGTCTGAACAAACTGTGAGCTTAGTGGAAGTTCGTATAGAAATACAGATATTCATTAGTTGAATGAATATTGAATTAACTCATAAAAGATGACTAATAGATATTCCATAAAACTGTCAATAGTTGTCTTTTCGAGTTGAGTAGTTATTGTGGTCCTTTGACTTGAGACACCACGGTGGTCTTGTGAGTGATCCTCTATGTCTGATACCATGCATGTCAGAGACCTTTCATGGTCTGACCGCTGGATGTCTGTTAGGTATAGACCGATGCTCACCAAGGTCGGTGTGTGTTAATATGAGGATTCGTCAGTCCATATGGTTGGATTATGTTTCCATATATTTTTCAGAGTATATTCCGGAAATCTTTCGGCCGAGAGTTCGTCGAAGAAATTGTTTCTTTGACATTATAAATAATATTGAAAAGAGTTTCGCATATATTATTTATTAATAGAATATAGCTTTTTAAAGATTAGTTTATATTGAGTAGATAAGGTTTTGACAGTATAACTATAACCTTACTCAATTGGAAATGCTAATGACGAAGGGATTATACATTAGCGTTTTAACCTCGACTTGTATTGTTCGACGTGTCGTGTTGTTTAGTTATGATTTGTAGGTGGACAGTACTTCATGAAATATGTATACAAATATATGAGATATATATGTATATATATACGTAAAAACCGAACGTGAGCCTAGAGAGTTCCACTATATTAAGTTTACTCGTTGAGCACTAGGGCGGCCTCTCGTCAAATGTTGACAAAGTATTTTTTGGGTTTTTAGGATTAAATTGTTTAATCGAATAATTCATGAGATGAATTTAATTAATTAATTTTATATCATGAGTTGATATAATTTTATTGTATAATAAATGTAAATTTGTTTTACATTAAATTAGTAATTATTTTTGAATTAATTTAATTGTTAAATTAATATACAATATTAATTACTTAACTTATACAATTAATTAATTAAAGTAAATTAGATTGTTTAGTTAAAGTAACTAAATGATTAATAAAAAGGTAACTTAGTTAACTAAGTTGGTGAGATTTTATTTAACTATGGTTGAGTTGTTTTTTGAAATAAGTGGTGTAGATAAAAGATGCTTTCTTACCATGGTTTATTAAATGTTTTGTTTTTGTTTTTCATTATTTTAATTTAATAAAAACAAAACTTTTGCTCATTCTTACAAGCCACTGCCGTTGACAAAACAAAAAAAAAAGAAGGAAAAGCATTTTGCTTTTGGCTTACAAGCTACTGCCGAGACTTTTGAAGAAAAAAAAGGGGCTGGGTTTTCTTTGTTTTTGTTCATTAAAATCAAGCCTAAATCTCACCAAATATTACCCTATAAATAATCAAGTCCATGGAATTAATCCTTAAGTGTTAAGGGTTAATATATGTTCTTGAAGTTTTCTTTTTCCTAAGGTTTTAAGAGTTAAAATTTGGGAAAACGTTGGTTGTTATTCTTGAGTGATCAAACCACCTTTTGAACACCAAGATTTGTTCTTGGAGTTGCTTATTTTGGTGGGGTTTTGAAGAAGTTCAAAGTGCTTGGAGAAATTGGAAAAGCTTGGAGGCAAAAGTTTCAATCAATTGGCAAAGGTTGTGGTAAATTTAATTTGTAAATTTATTGTTCAATTTCTTGATGATTGTAGTTGAGAAAAATTGTTGTGGATTTGTTGGATTAATATGAAGCATGTTAGTGAGGAATTAGAAGCATTTGAGTGTTGAAAATTAGTATATAATTGATATGTTAATTTTGAATGCTTGGATTAATTTTTCCAAGAGTTGGAAAATTATATTGTATGCTTGAATTAATTTTTCAAATGTTGGAAAATTAATTTTAGCATGTTTGAACATTTTCAAGTATTGGAAATAATTAGGATGCTTAATTTTAATTTGTCAATAGTTGATAAATTGATTAAAGTGTCTTGAAATTTTTAAATGGACTTATGGTAATTTTTAATACATGAAAATGTTTTAATGCATTGGAAATTTTAAGTTTGTAATTAAAAATTTTAAACCCACTATTTTTAAGGACTGCCGAAAATTAAAGCAAAAAAAAAAGTACATTTAAAAAAAAAATTCTTTAATTATGTGATACTTTCGTTCCACATGCTTAGATTTCTGATGAGCGCGAGGTTCATTGGCTTGAGCTATTGCACCATTGTTGTCACAGAATAACAGAATAGGATCTACTATAGATGGGACTACTCCAAGCTCCGCAATAGATAGTTCAGGTGTTAGATACTTGAGTGATTGGCTATAGGCCAAGTGGGAGATTGTTGGACAATTATGACCTAAAGCATCACTATTTATAAAAGACATTGTGGTTTTTGTACAAATTAACTATGTGCAAAGGAAATTGCCATTTTATCATTTTGTAATTAGATTACTTATATATATAAATGATAAAAGTCCTTATGATTAGTTCCGGATTATAAGATATGAGACGGTATCAATCCATTAAAGGTTTAATCATTAAATATCCCTAATCGTAGTATTATCGAGACTGGACATAGATAATGCGGAATAGGCTAGTATTACACTTGTGCACGTTATAGAAGCGTAACGGTATAGTTCTCATATATTTGGGTATTGGATACTCATGCAAGTGTAATAGTTCTCATATATTTGGGTATTGGATAGACCTTGCAGAATCCGCATCAGGGTAGGTGTATTTGGTCTTAACCTGAGACTTGCATCGCTAATACTTGCGACAATCAGTACGCTTTGGTTTTGGTCGTCCAGGGCTTTAACAGGTTCTTCGTACGCCTCTTCTGGGTGTATTGAGAATCATATTATATTGGGTGTGATGTCAAGATGGAAGTATCACTTCAGTCATATGGAGATGATGATCACATAGGGATACATAACATGTACTCTATCATGTTGCAACTATCGGGATAATATGACAAGGTCATGATTATCCGATTAAGGAGACTAGTTACTAGTGATCTGATATATGCTTCATACGAGGCAGACACTATTCCAGCCTCAGGCCTTGCATGTGACATCAGATATTGGATCGCAATACGCAATACTTGGTATACTACGCTTGGTATAGATTATATATTCCTTAAAGAATATTTCTGGGGAATTGGTTAGGCACGGTGCTTTGCTAGATCCAACCATGTCTTATAAATCAGTAAGAACGATGTACGGGGTACGCACATATTCGGATAGTTCGACGATAGAATTTACTGCCAACATATCCAGGGATCATGGGTCGCTTCCCGAAGATTCACCGATGTTGTTTGACTCGAATAGAATTAATCTGGGATTAATTATGAGAGAGAGAAAATTAATCTAGGATTAATTGCGGCAAGAATTTATCAAGGATAAAATTCGATTAGAAGAGAGAGAATGATTAATTTGCAATTAATCAATTAAATAGTATATTCGATATATTAATCGAAATTAGATTTCAAAGCGGAATTAATATTGAATTTTAATTCGGGCGAACAAATTAATTCTTAAGCGACTTTCGTAATAATTTTGCGAGGCATTATTATTTAATTAAATTTGATTTAATTAAGTCGCAACGGAAAATTTGTTAATTCAGAATTAACGAATCTGAGTCCATATGTGTTTTGCGGACCTACTCAGATTTTGAATTAAAGTGGGGCCCACATCAAGTCACATCACTAGTCAATCTCATCACTTTTGGGTGATGGAAGTTAGTGAGGATTTGTTGGTAACTTCTAACTTACACAAGTTAGACTTGTGATAGACATTTTACTAACTTTACGTTATGTAAATGGATTTTTGAAATCAATAATACATTAAAACAAAAATTGAAAACTTCTCACTCTCTCAACTAGTAAAAACCGAAACCTTCTCTCCCTCTCATCTCCCTCCATTGCCGAGAGTTGCTTCTCACAATAGGAAGATTTTTGTTGCAATTTCTTCCAAAGCTAGCACTTAAAGGAGTATTTTTCCACAATCTTACTTCGATTATTCACACTTGTTTCTCCTTATTAGATCCTTGGTATGTTCTAGGAGAACCCAACAATGGTATCATGAGCCAAATTAAGCATGAAATGGATTAGGGTTCATAACTTGAATTTGGGTATTTTTGCTTGGAGCATGATTTTGTCAAATTGAACGTTTGGTTATGTTTAGATTATGATAACTTAGAGTTATGCATGATTAATTTGGAGAAATTTTGATTAGAAAATTTTTCCCTAATTACCTTATGATGGCCGAATGTAATGACCCATGTAGCTCATGGTGATTTTTTATTTTTAGACCATTGGATGTGTTTAAAATGCATGAGTATATTGATTTGTGATTTAATTGGATTGAAATCAAAATTGGATATAAAAATGTCTAATTGTCGTGAGCTTGATGAGTATGTTATGAGTTGATTTTGCTTCAATTGTGTTGGACATGAATTGAACATTTCCAAAAAGTCAAAGCCAATTTTGGCTCCAAAATGACATTAAATGCCAACACCACCAACATCATGAATAGTGATTGCATGTCACTCACCAAAAAGGTGACTTGACATCTATCACTAAAGTGATGAGTGATGTGACTCGTGATGTGCCTTGCGACCGCACTTGATTCAAAATCGGAGTAGCGTCGCAAACACATTCCGGGCTCGGTTTCATTAATTCCGAATTAACGAGTTTTCCGTTGCGTCGTAATTAAATCAAATTTAATTAAATAATCATGCCTAGCAAAATTACTATTCACGTCGCTTGCGAATTAATTCTAAATCAATTCGTTAGCCCGAATTAAAATCCAATTTTAATTCCGCATCGAAATCCAATTTCGTATAATATATCGAATATATTATTTTATCGATTAATTCCAAATTAATCGTTCTCTCTTTTCAAATAGTACTTTATACCAGATAAAGTCTCTCCGCTATTAATCCCAGATTAATAAAGTTCGAATCATACGTCATCGGTGAATCTTCAGGAAGCGACCCAAGAGATCCCTGGATATGTTGGCAGTAAATTCGGTCGTCAGAATATTCGAATACATACGTACCTTGTACTATATTCTTACCGATTTACGAGATAAGGTTGGCTTCTAGCAAAGCGCCATGCCTACCCAATTCTCCATAAATATTCTTAATGGAATATACGATCTATGTTAGGCGTAGTATACGTAGTATTGCGTATTTTGTGATCCAGTATCGGATGTCACATGCAAGGCCTGGGGCTGGAATAGTGTCTGCCCCGTACGAAGCATATATCGGATCACTAGCAACTAGTCTCTTTATTATCGGATAATCATGACCTAGTCATGTTATCTCGACGGTAGCAACCTTTTAGAGAACCAGTTTTGTATCCCTGCGTGACCATCATCTCCATATGACTGAAGTGATACTTCCGTCTTGACATCACACCCAATACACTACGATTCTCAGTCAACCCAGAAGAGGCGTACACAGAACCTGTTAAAGTCCTGGACGACCAAAACCAAGGCGTATTGATTTTCGTAAGTACTAGCGATGCAATTCTCAGGTTAAGACCAAATACACATACCCTGATACGGACTCCCATAGACACATAGTCATACTACCAATGGGATTCCGAGGGGTCTATCCAGAGCGAAGCTGTTTTCCATACCATCGGTAAAAAACAATCTCCTACCACACTTGCATAAGTATCCAATACTTAAATATATGAGAATTATGTTGTTACGCTTCTATAACACGCACAAGTGCGATACTAGTCTATTACGCATTATCGATGTCCAGTCTCGATAATACTACGACTATGGATATTTAATGATTAAACCGTCGTGGATTGATACTGTCTCATATCATCTCAATCTGGAACTAATCATAAGGACTTTCATCATTCACACATTTAAGTAATCTAATTACGAAATGATAAAAGGCAATTTCCATTGCTACATAATTAATTTGTACAAAAACTCAATGTCTTTTACAAATAGTGACGCTGTGGGTCATAATTGTCCAACAATCTCCCACCGGGCCTATAGCCAGTCACTCAAGCATCTAACACCTGAACTATGTACATGTCGCTCAAACTTTTGCTGAGGAATGGCTTTCGTTAGCGGATCTGCATTGTTGTCCTCTGATGTGATATTCTCGATCTTCACATCGCCACGATGTATGATCTCACGAATCAGATGGAAACGTCGAAGAACATGCTTGGATCATTGATGAGACCGCGGTTCCTTAGCCTGTGCTATAGCCCCGTTTTTGTCACAATACAATAGAACGGGCTCAGCTGCTAACGGAACTACTCCTAATCCAATTAGGAATTTTCGGATCCAAACTGCCTCCTTTGCTGCTTCAGCTGCAGTGATATACTCTGCTTCTGTTGTTGAATCGGCAACAGTCTCTTGCTTAGAAGATTTCCAGCTCACTGCTCCATTATTCAAACAAAACACATACCCAGATTGTGACTTATAGTTGTCTTTATCGGTTTGGAAACTTGCATCGGTATACGCAGTTACCTCAAGTTCTCCATCTCCATAGATTAAGAAAGCATCCTTAGTTCGTCTAAGATACTTAAGGATATTCTTAACCGCTATCCAGTGACCTTCACCTGGATCGGCCTAATAGCGACTACACATGCTCAAAGCATATGAGACATCAGGTCGTGTTACATATCATGGCATACATGATCGATCCGACTGCAGAAGCGAATGAGATTCGACTATGTTGTCTATCTCATCTTGATTTTTAGGACATATGTCCTTAGATAGAGTGATACCATATGACATTGGCAACAGTCCCCTATTGGACTGATCCATGTTGAATCTCTTCAACACTTTGTCAATGTACGTGCTATGCGAGAGTCCAAGCAGCTTTCTAGATCTATCTCGGTAGATATTTATTCCCAGAATGAAGGCTGCTTCTTCGAGATCTTTCATGGAGAATTTTATGAAAGCCAAGCTTTCACCGATGTTAACATGGAAATGTCATGCCCATAAGCAATACATCGTCAACATAAAGGACAATGAAATTCAGTACGCTCCCACTAACCTTGTTGTAAACACAAGGATCATCTTCGTTTTGAACGAAATTATATTCTTTTATGATCTCATCAAAACGTTGATTCCAAGAATGCGACGCTTGCTTCAGTCCATAAATGGACCGATTTACTTGCAAACCTTGTTTGCATGTTTAGGCACGACAAAACCGTCAGGCTGTTGCATATAAACATCCTCCAACATGTTTCCATTAAGGAAAGTGGTTTTGACGTCCATCTGCCATATCTCGTAATAGAAATATGCAGCAATAGCAAGCATTATCCGAATGGATTTAATCATGGCAACGAGTGAGAAAGTTTCTTCGTAATCAACACCGTGTCATTGACGATACCCCTTCGCTACAAGCCTAGCTTTGTACGTTTGTACGTTGCCATCCATGTCGGTCTTCTTCTTGAAGATCCATTTGCAACCAATAGGCTTTACGCCTTCTGGTGCATCAACCAGTGTCCAAACTTGGTTGGTATACATGGAATCCATTTCAGAATTCATGGCATCTTGCCATAAACCGGAGTCGATACCTTGTATCGCTTCCTCATACGTAGTCGGCTCGTCTTCCTCAATGAGATTGATATCTACCTAAGGTGAGATCAGAAATCCATACCTCTCAGGTTTTTTTCTGACTCTCTTCGACCTACGTGGTCCTTGTGTATTCGAATATTATGGTACAGCTTCATCCCTGATGAACTGTTCATGTTCCGTTGAGGATTCTATGCCAGGAACAGTATCACTCCGATTTTCATCGAGTTCTACTTTCCTCCCACTTATCATTGCATTTAGGAATTCCTTCTCAAGGCAAACCGCATGTAGAGCAACAAAAACTTTGTTCTCTCGTGGGTGATAGAAGTAATATCCTTTGGTTTCCCTATGATATCCTACAAAATGGCATTTATCCGATTTGGGTTCAAGTTTGGTACCTTCCAAACGTTTGACGTATGCCCAGCAACCCCAAATCTTCAGGAATGAGAAACTCGGTTTCTTTCCTGTCCATATTTCATATGGTGTCTGTTGAACAGACTTTGACGGACCCTTATTCAAATTAAGTATTGCACTGTTCAATGCAAATCCCCAGAAGGAAATATGTGGCTCAGTGCGACTTATCATAGACCTTACCATGTCTAACAAGGTTCGGTTTCTCCGTTCGAACACACCGTTTAATTGCGGTGTTCCAGGAGGAGTCCACTGTGAAAGAATACCATATTCTTTCAAGTATTCAAGAAACTCATTGCTCAAGTATTCGCCACCACGGTCCGACCATAATGTCTTAATACATTTACCGGTCTTTTTTTCAACTTAGTGTCGAAACTCTTTGAATTTCTCAAAAGTTTCCGACTTGTGTCTCATAAGATACACATAACCATAACATGATGCATCATCCGTAAAGGTTACGAATTATTCATATCCACCTCTAGCCTGGCTAGACATGCGCCCACAAACGCCACTATGAACAAGGGCTAACAGTTCGGTGGCGCGTACACCTTTACCGCTAAAAGGTGATTTAGGCATTTTGCCTAATAAGCACGATTCACAGACGTCATATGAATTTGGATTAAATCAGTCCAAGTACCCACTCTTCGAAAGTGTGGATATGCCAGTCTTGTTTATGTGTCCCAAACGACAATGCCACATATATTTCATCTTTATGACTTACTTTAAGCCTTTTGTTTGTTACATTTTGAGATTGGTTTATTTTAAAAATATAAAGACCATTATTTACAACTGCAGTGCAAATTTCTATATCATTTTTATACATAAAACACCCAGTATTTCTAAATACAAAAGTGTACCCACATTGGGCTAACATAGATACATAAATAATATTCCTAGTCAAACTAGGTACATAATAACAGTCTGTAAGTTCAAGTACATGCCCCGATGGTAGTTCTAAAATAAAAGTGCCAACGGCCAAAACGGCGACTGGAGTCCTATTTCCAACACGGAGGTCAATCTCTCCTGAAGCCAGTCTCCTGCTAATCCACAGATCCTGCACATCAGTACAAATGTGAGTACCACAACCAGAATCAAAAATCCAATTTTTAAAGCTAGAAGTAGTCATGTTTATTTCTATAACAAACATACATGAGGCCGGTGCCTTTCCCGCCTTTATCTCCTTCTGGAGCGCCTTGTACTCGCGACAGTCACGCTTCCATTGACCCCGCTTCCCGGACTGGAGGCATACATCCTGAGACTTGTCCTTAGGCTTCCCAGAAGCCTTTGACGCTTTGCCTTTGCCCTTCTTTTTCTTCTTCTTCTTGATACCTCCAGTCACCTTGGGCCCAACCCTCGGAGTCCGAGATGTAGAAGCGAAGTGCGCCTCGCGCTTCTTGCCCTTAAGAAGTTCCTTTTCTGCCTCTCGCAGCGTGGACATCAGCTCTCCAAGTGTCTGCTCTTGGTTCATCATATTGTAGTTCATGATGAACCCACTCCTAGTGTCGGGGAGAGACTGGAAGATCAAATCTATTGAGGTCTCTATCTCAAAGACAATCCACATTTGTCCAAGTTACTCGATATCGGCAATCATCTGTGTCAAATGATGTTCAACAGATGTACCCTCTGACATCCGAGCGCGGAAGAGCTTCTTCTGTAACTCATATCTTTGCGATCTAAGATTAGATCGGTGTAGATCATTTCACTTCGCCAACATGGTATAGGGATCCAATCCCTTGTTCTGTCGATGAAATTGCTGAGTGATAGCAGCAAGCATGATAGATTGAGTAGTTGCATTATCATCACTATGTGTCTTCCAAAGATCTAGCTCGAGCAACTGATTAGATCTGAGCTTAGGCTCAAGAGGTCTCTCTATAGTATATAGCAGCCTCTCAGATCCAAGGACTATCCTTAGATTCATGTCCCAATCGGAAAAGTTAGTGACGTTGAAGATATTATCGCCCATGATGATGTCCCGGACACTGTTCTTTCCAGTCATTTTAATTGCGATAGTCTAACTATCCAATTAACAATGTAAGTGTACAGTCTAACTGTTACAAGAAAAATAATACAATATTAGTCCAACTAATAAAATAATTTTGACGAAATATTTGAAAGCGCGTAAAGCTAAGTATTTGAACGAAATTGCAAATTCAATACTAGCCTCCCACTATTTTTCGGCGAGCCTCTAACCCTATGTGGAGTACCGGGAGAACCTAGTTTCCTAGTGGGCTAGGATCCCGTTAAATAACACACAACCTTGACTTTGGCCAACAAGCTGTATGATATTTAACTAGGTAGATCTCGAAGATCAATTGGATCTCATCCAATTCCTAGATCCGGTAGGTGGACCTCCAAGTCCGAAACATATATACAATATATATGTCAATATATCCAATATATTTTCCTAACATTTTCCTCTGAATCAACTAAGCCTTGGCTTTGGCACAACAAGCTTAATGATTCCAGTTAAGCGGGACCCATTGACGTTGGAAAGCTTCGTAATCAATGTCAATGGACAAGAAGTAATCTTGACTTTGGCCAACAAATCACAACTTGGATAAGACACCGATATGGAACAAAGATTTCATGATTCAAACACATCCGCAATTGACAAAGGTCTTGACTTTGGCCAACAAACCAGTGCCAATTTTGGATCTTGAGTAAGAATCACTCAATGGAAGGAAAACGCTTAATATGTTTTGAGGGTTTTTCGCGTAAATTGTCAACCAATTTATTATCTTTGTTAGGTCTCATCATACACCCTTAAGCATGCATTCTAAAAGCATAATAAGGAGTGGAAAGTAAATTAATAACGATATACGGATGGATATTTAACAGATTTTTCCTAGAACGAATCACTTTATTTCCTCTCCCCGGCTAGCACTATACTACTTCTACCCAATTACATAATACAATAATAGAAACCTCATTAACATTGAGGGGAATTAGGTGAGAAGAGAATACAAAGAATCAATAAAGAGAGAAGACTGGACACGCAGGTCAAATTTATAAATTCTAAATTTACAACAATTTCTAAAATTGCCCTTTCCCTTCTAATATCCATCTGATATACACTATTCATTCATCACATCCATGTATTCATTCAAGCATGTTATTCAATCAATCTAATCAAATTAATTAATCTTTGAATATTAGTGATCATCCAATGTTCAAACAATGATTTGATTTGCGCGAGTCCAACTCGATTTAGAATAAGTACTCAAAGTACGAATTCTTGACTTATATCGAACTACTCTTTAAATCTAATTTAATTCGTATTCAATACTAATTCATTTATTTAATTCCAAATTAAATATCTACACTTTTTGATGTGCTTTAACGACTTAGATTCCAAATCTAATCTAAATGGGTCTCAAAGCCCAATTAACATTCAATGTTGTTTAATTAAAAGTCCAATGGGCTTTCAATTGATTTCATAAGGCATGGGCTTTGGTCAATATGGGTCAAACCCAAATACCAAGGCCCAAGTAAGGAATCACCATTATTTGCCAAGAAACCAATTTTGGCCCATTAGGCCCAATTAAACATTTAAAGCCCATTTGTTATATTCGGACTTAATGTAATGATTTAGGCCCAATATGGATCCAATCCATTTGGCCCAATCCTACTTGGCCCAACCAAGTCCATAAGGCCCAAATACAACAATTACAAGCCCAATTCAAAATCAAGCCCAATTTATTCAATTCCAATTTTCCAAAATTCATAATTTAATAAACCAAAGTGTTTAGCCATGATTAATCTATTAAATTAACATTTCCAAAATACTAATCTAATCCATTAATCATGATTATTATCCTCAACTTATGTCCAACATAATTGATTCAAAAAATCATCTCATTACATGCTCTATAGCTCACGACATTTGTGGGTTTTATTTGTCCGTTTTCGTTTTCAATCCGATTGAATCTCAAATCAACATTACCCAATTGTTTCAAGTCATCCAATGATCAAAGGAACAAAAACTACCATGACTAATAAGGGTACCAAAGTCTCAGCCAAGCCAAGATAAAGGGGAAAAATTGATCTAATCAATTTTTCATGAAATTGATCATAAATAACTCCAAGTCATCCATATACAAGCATGCTCAAACAAGTAATTTAGTCAAAACATGCTCAAAATCAATTTACCCAAATTTTACCCTAAGTTATTTCATGCTCAAAATGGCTCTGATACCATTGTTGGGTTTCTAGGTTAATCCCAAGATCATATTAAGCATAGAAATAGAATGAATACACAAAGAAGAGTGGCAGAATCACACTTACATTGAACGACTTTTGGATGTGAAGATCAACAAAAACTATTTCTCCCTTTGAGTAGTTTCGGCCAACCCCATTTTATTGATGATGTTGAACAAGTTCCAAGCTTTAAAGGATTCCAAGCTCTTAGTTCGATTTCCCTATCACCTTGTATTGATCCTCTAATGTGCTAGCAAGATGGAAGAAAGAAAACAATTTCTTTTCTCCTTGGAGAGCTCACGGAAAAGCATGAAGATGAGGGATAGAGTTTTGTATTTTTCAACTTTTTTTTTCTAAAAACAATAATGAAAAAACAATTACCAAAAATTGGTATAACCTTTCCAAAAAGTCAAAGCCAATTTTGGCTCCAAAATGGCATTAAATGCCCACACCAACCAACATCATGAATAGTGACTGCATGTCACTAACCAAAAAGGTGACTTGACATCTATCACTAAAGTGACGAGTGATGTGACTCACGATGTGACTTGCGGCCGCACTTGATTCAAAATCGGAGTGGCGTCGCAAACACATTCCGGGCTCGGTTTCGTTAATTCCAAATTAACGAGTTTTCCGCTGCGTCGTAATTAAATCAAATTTAATTAAATAATCATGTCTAGCAAAATTACTATTCGCGTCGCTTGCGAATTAATTCTAAATCAATTCGTTAGCCCGAATTAAAATCCAATTTTATTTCCGCGTCGAAATCCAATTTCGTATAATATATCGAATATATTATTTTATCGATTAATTCCAAATTAATCGTTCTCTCTCTTCAAATAGTACTTTATCCCAGATAAAGTCTCTCCGCTATTAATCCTAGATTAATAAAGTTCGAATCATACGTCATCGGTGAATCTTCGGGAAGCGACCCAAGAGATCCCTGGATATGTTGGCAGTAAATCCGGTCGTCGGACTATCCGAACATATATGTACCTTGTACTACGTTCTTACCGATTTACAGGACAAGGTTGGCTTCTAGCAAAGCGCCATGCCTACCCAATTCTCCAGAAATATTCTTAATGGAATATATGATCTATGTCAGGCGTAGTATACGTAGTATTGCGTATTTTATGATCCAGTATCGGATGTCACATGCAAGGCCTGAGGCTGGAATAATGTCTGCCCGTACGAAGCATATATCGGATCACTAGCAACTAGTCTCTTTATTATCGGATAATAATGACCTAGTCATATTATCCCGACGGTTGCAACCTTTTAGAGAACCAGTTATGTATCCCTGCATGACCATAATCTCCATATGACTGAAGTGATACTTTCGTCTTGACATCACACCTAATACACTACGATTCTCAATAAACCCAGAAGAGGCGTACACAGAACCTGTTAAAGTCCTGGACAACCAAAACCAAAGCGTATTGATTGTCGCAAGTACTAGCGATGGAAGTCTCAAGTTAAGACCAAATACACCTACCCTGATACGGACTCCCATAGACACATAGTCATACTACCAATGGGATTCTGATGGGTCTATCCAGAGCGAAGCTATTTTCCGTACCATCGGTAAAACACAACCTCCTACCACACTTACATAAGTATCTAATACTTAAATATATGAAAACTATGATGTTACGCTTCCATAACACGCACAAGTGCGATACTAGTCTATTCCGCATTATCGATGTTCAGTCTCGATAATACTACGACTAGGGATATTTAATGATTAAACCGTCGTGGATTGATACTGTCTCATATCATCTCAATCCTGAACTAATCATAAGGACTTTCATCATTCACACATTTAAGTAATCTAATTACGAAATGATAAAAGGCAATTTCCATTGCTACATAATTAATTTGTACAAAAACACAATGTCTTTTACAAATAGTGACGCTATGGGTCATAATTGTCCAACAATTGTTGTAATAAATTTAGAATTTATTAAATTGGACATGTGTGTCCAGCCTTTATCTCTTGACTCTTTGTACTTCTCTTCTCACCAATTTCACTCAGTGTTAGTGAGGTTTCTTTATTGTATTATGTAATTGGGTAGAAGTTAGAATAGTGCTAGCCGGGGAGATGAAAGTGAGAGATTTGTTATTGGAATAATTTGTTGAATATCCATCCGCATATTGTTATTATTTAATTCACGCCTTATTATACTTTCAGAATGCATGCTTAAGGGTGTATGATGAGACCTAATCAAAGATAATAAATTGGTCGCCAATTTACGCGAAAAACCCTCAAACAAATATTAAGCGAATTCCTTCCATTGAGTGATTCTCTCTCAAGATCTAAGATTGGCATTGGTTTGTTGGCCATAGTCAAGATCAATGTCCATCGCGGATGTGTTTGAACCACGAAAGCTTTCTTCTATATCGCATGGCTTGGGCAAGTTGTGATTTGTTGGCCAAAGTAAAGGTCACTTCTTGTTCATCGACGTGGATTACGAAGCTTTCCCACTGTCAATGAGTCCCGCTTAACTGGAATCATTAAGCTTGTTGAGCCAAAGCCAAGGCTTAGTTGATTCAGAGGAAAAGGTTAGGAAAATATATTGGATATATTGGCATATATATTGTATATATGTTTCGGACTTGGAGGTCCACCTACCGGATCTAGGAATTGGATGAGATCCAGTTGATCTTAGAGATCTACCTAGTTAAATATCATACAACTTGTTGGCCAAAGTGAAAGTTGTGTGTGTTGGACAGTTATGGCCCATAGCATCACTATTTGTACAGATCATGGTGTTTTTGTACAAATTAACTTTGTGACAAAAGAAATTGCTCTTTTATCATTTGTAATTAGATTACCAAGATGTATAAATGATAGAAGGTCCATATGATTAGTTCCGGATTGAGATGATATGAGACAGTATCAATCCACGAAGGTTTAATCATTAAATATCCCTAGTCATAGTATTATCGAGATTGGACATCGATAATGCGGAATAGACTAGTATTACACTTGTGCTCATTGTGGGAGCATAACGACATAGTTCTCATATATTTGGGTATAGGATACTCATGCAAGTGTAATATGAGGTTGTGTTTACCGATGGTACGGAAACAGCTTCGCTCTGGATAGACCCCTCGGAAATCCATTGGTAGTATGACTATGTGTCTATGGAAATCCGAATCAGGGTAGGTGTATTTGGTCTTAACCTGAGACTTGCACCGCTAATACTTGCGACAATCAATATACTTTGGTTTTGGTCGTCCAGGGCTTTAACAGGTTATGTGTACGCCTCTTCTGGGTATATTGAGAATCGTAGTCTATTGGGTGTGATGTCGAGATGGAAGTGTCACTCCAGTCATAGTGGAGATGATGATCACGTAGGATACGAAACCGATTCTCTTATGTACTGCAGTCATCGAGATAATATGATTCGATATGTGCTTCGTACGGGGCAGACACATTTCCAGCCCTGGGCCTTGCACGTGACATCCGATACTGGATCGTAATACACAATACTACGTATACTACACCTTATATAGATCACATATTCCAGTAAGAATATTTCTGGAGAATTGGGTAGGCATGGTGCTTTGCTAGAAGCCAACCATGTCTTGTAAATCGGTAAAAACGTAGTACTAGGTACGTACGTGTTCGGATAGTCCGACGACCGGATTTACTGCCAATATATCTGGGGATCTCATGGGTCGCTTCTCGAAGATTCACCGATGACGTATGACTCGCACTTTATTAATCTGGGAGTAATTAATGAGAGAGATAAAATTAATCTGGGATTAATTACGGAGATATTTTATCTGGGATAAAATATTATTTAAAGAGAGAGAACGATTAATTTGGAATTAATCGATAAAATAATATATTTGATATATTATACGAAATTGGGTTTCGATGCGGAATTAAATTTAGAATTTAATTCGGGCAAACGAGTTAATTTAGAATTAATTCGCTACCGACATGAATAGTAATTTTGCTAGGCATAATTATTTAATTACGTCGCAATGGAAAATTCGTTAATTCGGAATTAGCGAACTCGAGCCCGGAAGTTTTGCGGGCGCACTTGCATTTCGAATTCAAGTGCTGCCCGCAAGTCAAATCAAACGTCAAATCACTAGTCAATCGATTGATGTGATGTCTAGTCACTTTGAGTGATTTGACAACTTGTCATGAGTGATTGATGATGGTAGTTGGAAAGCTTTAATGCTTGAACCTTTTTTACTTTTGGAAATTCAAAATATGGTATATGTTTTAATTGATTTTGGAAATCAATTAACCTAACACAACTCTCTCATTCTCTCCTCTCTACCTCTTGGCCAATGGCATATTCTCTCTCAAATTTCAAGCAAAAACCGTGAGCAATGAGAAGGCAATAATGGAAGATTTGTTGTAAATCTTACCAATGCTAGCACATAAAGGGTCATCCTAAGGTGATAAGGAACTAACTCATGAGCATGGAATCACCACACAAAGCTTGAAGCTTGGAGATCCATTCATGGTGCTTAACTGAAAATGGAGGAGGACAAAAGTGGCCAAAGCCGAGAGCTTCAAGGGATCTTGGAGAAGTTTTTGTTTCTCGCATCGCATAACCAATCAATGTAAGTATGATTCCATCGTATTTCATTGTTATATTCACATGTGTTTCATTGCTTGAAATTGATCCTTGGGACTTAATAGAATCCCAACATTGTGTTATTTAATGGGATCCTAGCCCACTAGGAAACTAGGTTTCCCGAGTACTCAACAGAGGGTTAGGGGCTCACCGAAAAATATTAGGAGACTAGTATTGAATTTGCAATTTCGTTCAAATACTTTCCAAATACTTGCTTTCAAAATTATTTCATCATTTTAAATATTTATTAGTTGGACTAATATTTTATTATTTTTATTTTAACAGTTGGACTGTACCAAAAAATCGTTAATTGAATATTTAGACTATTGCAATTAAGATGGCGGGAAAGATCAACGTTAGGGACATTATCATGGGCGAAAATGTCTTTAATGATGCGAACTTTCCTGACTGGGATATGAACCTAAAGATTATCCTAGGGGCCGAGAAAATGCTATATACGATAGAGAGACCTCTCAGGCCTAAGCCCATAATTCACCAGCCACTTAAGCTTGAGCTTTGGAAGACTCATAGCGATGACAACTCAACTGCTTAATCCGTCATGCTCGCTACAATGACCTCTTAATTTCGTCGCCAGAACAAGGGATTGGATCCCTATACTATGATGGAAAAATTGAAGGACCTTCATCGATCTAACCTTAGATCGCAAAGGTATGAATTACAGAAGAAGCTCATTCGATCTCGAATGTCAAAGGGTACATCTGTCAAGCACCATGTGTCGCAGATGATTGCTGACATCGAACAGCTGGGTCAGCTAGGCATAACCTTTGAGGCTGAGAATTCTATAGATTTGATCTTGCAGTCTCTTCCTGACAGCTGATGCGGGTTTATCATGAACTTTAATTTGATGAACCAATACCATACTCTTGGAGAGTTGATGGCAATGCTGCGTGAAGCAGAAAAAAACTATTAAAGGGCAAAAAGTGCGAGACGCACTTCGCTTCAATATCTCAGTCTGCCAAGGCTTGGCCAAAGGCTACTGGAGGTGTAAAGAAGAAAAAGAAGAAGAAGAAGGTCAAAGCCAAATCATCAAAGACTTCTGGGAAGGGAAAGGACAAATCCCAAGATGTTTTCCTACAGTGTGGAAAATGGGGTCATCAGAAGCGTGACTGTCGTGAGTACAAGGCGCACATGAAGGAATTGAAGGCGGGCAAGGCTTCGTCTTTAGGTATGTTTGTTATAGAAATAAACATGTCTACTTCTAGTTTTAAAAATTGGATTTTTGATTCTGGTTGTGGTTGTGGTACTCATATATGTACTGATGTGCAGGATCTGCAGATTAGCAGAAGACTGGCTTTAAGAGAGATAGACCTCAGAGTTGGAAATGGGACTAGAGTCGTCGTTTCGGCTGTTGGGACCTATATTTTGGAACAGCCATCGGGGCATGTACTTAATTTTTAGATTGCTACTATGTACCTAGTTTGACTAGGAATATTATTTTTGTATCATTATTAGTCCAAAGTATGCATACTTTTGTATTCAGAAACACTGGGTGTTTTGTGTATAAAAATGATATTGAGACATGTAGTGTTGATGTGAATAATGGTCTTTATATTTTGAATATAAATCTATCTCAAACATATAATGTAACAAACAAAATGCTTAAATTAAGTAACAAAGATGAAACTTATATGTGGCATTATCGTCTGGGACACATTAACAAGATTCGCATATCCACACTTTCGATGAGTGGGTACTTGGACGGATTTGATCCAAATTCATATGACGTCTGCGAATCTTGTTTATTAGGCAAAATGCCTAAAATACCTTTTAGCGGTAAATGTGCACGTGCCACCGAACTGTTAGCCCTCATTCATAGTGACGTGTGCGGGCCCATGTCTAGCCAGGCTAAAGGTGGTTATGAATACTTCGTAACCATTACGGATGCTGCATCGCATTATGGTTATGTGTATCTTATGAGACACAAGTCTGAAACCTTTGAGAAATTCAAAGAGTTTCGACATGAAGTAGAAAAATATACCGGTAAAAGTATTAAAACATTACGGTTGGACCGTGGTAGAGAATACTTGAGCAATGAGTTTCTCGATTACTTGAAAGAGTATGGTATTCTTTCAGAGTGGACTCCTCCCGGAACACCTTTATTAAACGGTGTGTCCGAACAGAGAAACCGAACTTTGTTGGACATGGTAAGGTCTATAATGAGTCGCACAGAGCTACCGATTTCCTTCTGGGGATATGCATTGAAAAGTGCAATACTTATTTTGAATAAGGTTCCGTCAAAGTCTGTTCAACAGACTCCATATGAAATATGGACAGGAAAGAAACCGGGTTTCTCATTCCTGAAGATTTGGGGATGCTGGGCATACGTTAAACATTTGGATGGTACCAAACTAGAACCAAAATCGGATAAGTGTCTATTTGTAGGTTGTCCTAGGGAAACAAAAGGATATTACTTCTACCACCCACAAGAGAACAAAGTATTTGTTGCTCTACATGCGATTTTCCTCGAAAAGGAATTCCTAAATGCAGTGGTAAGTGGGAGGAAAGTAAAACTCGATGAAAATCAGAGTGATACTGTTCCTGACACAAAATCCTTAACGGAACATGAACAGTTCATCAGGGATAAGACTGTACTATAATCTTCGATTACACAAGAACCGCACAGGTCGGAGAGAGTCAGAAAACAACCTGAGAGGTATGGGTTTCTGATCTCACCTATTGTATATATTAATCTTATTGAGGAAGACGAACCGGCTACGTATGAGGAAGCGATACAAGGTATCGACTCTGCTTTATGGCAAATTGTAATGAAGTCCGAAATGGATTCCATGTACACCAACCAAGTTTGGACACTGGTTGATGCACCAGAAGGCGTAAAACCTATTGGTTGCAAATGGGTATTCAAAAAGAAGACTGACATGGATGGAAACAAACAAACGTACAAAGCTAAGCTTGTAGCGAAAGGATATCGTCAACGACACGATGTCGATTACGATGAAACTTTTTCACCCGTTTTCATGATTAAATCCATTCGGATAATACTTGCTATTGCTGCATATTTCGATTACGAAATATAGTAGATGGACGTCAAAACCACTTTCCTTAACGGAAACCTTTTGGAGGATGTTTATATGCAACAGTTTAACAGTTTTGTCATACCAAAATATGCAAACAAGGTTTGCAAGTTAAACCGATCTATTTATGGATTGAAGCAAGCATTACGTTCTTGGAACCAACATTTTGATGAGATCATAAAAGAATATGATTTCGTTCAAAACGATGATGATCCTTGTGTATATAAGAAGGTTAGTGGGAGTGCACTGACATTCATTGTCCTTTACGTTGATGATGTATTGCTTATTGGCAATGACATTCCCATGCTACAATCGGTGAAAGTTTGGCTTCCATTAAAATTATCCATGAAAGATATAGGAGAAGCAGCCATTATTCTGGGAATAAAGATCTACCGGGATAGATCTAGAAAGCTGCTTGGACTCTCCCAGAGCACGTACATTGACAAAGTGTTGAAGAGATTCAACATGGATCAGTCTAAGATGGGATTGTTGCCAATGTCACATGGCATCACTCTATCCGGGTACATATTTTGTTTGAACAACGGAGCAGTGAGCTGGAAATCTTCTAAGCAAGAGACTGTTGCCGATTCAACAACAGAAGCATAATATATTACAGCAGCTGAAGTAGCAAAAAAGGCAGTTTGGATCCGTAAATTCCTAATTGGATTAGGAGTAGTTTCGTTAGCTGCTGAGCCCATTCCATGGTATTGTGACAATAACGGGCTATAGCGTAGGCTAAGGAACCGCAGTCTCATCAACGATCCAAGCATGTTCTTCAACGTTTTCATCTGATTCGTGAGATCGTACATCGTGGTGATGTGAAGATCGAGAAGGTTGCATCAGATGACAACATTGCAGATCTGCTGACGAAAGCTATTCCTCAGCAAAGGTTTTCGTGACATGTAGATAGTTCAGGTGTTAGATACTTGAGTGATTGGCTATAGGCCAAGTGGGAGATTGTTGGACAATTATGACACATAGCATCACTATTTATAAAAGACATTGTGGTTTTTGTACAAATTAACTATGTGCAAAGGAAATTGCCATTTTATCATTTTGTAATTAGATTACTTATATATATAAATGATAAAAGTCCTTATGATTAGTTCCGGATTATAAGATATGAGACAGTATCAATCCACTAAAGGTTTAATCATTAAATATTCATAATCGTAGTGTTATCGAGACTAGACATCGATAATACGGAATAGGCTAGTATTACACTTGTGCACGTTATAGAAGTGTAATGGTATAGTTCTCATATATTTGGGTATTGGATACTCATGCAAGTGTAATAGGAGGTTCTGTTTACCGATGGTACGGAAACAGCTTCGTTCTAGATAGACACCACGGAATCCCATTTGTAGTATGACTATGTGTCTATGGGAATCCGCATCAGGGTCGGTGTATTCGGTCTTAACCTAAGACTTGCATCGCTAATACTTGCGACAATCATTACATTTTGGTTTTGGTCGTCCAGGGCTTTAACAGGTTCTGCATACGCCTCTTCTGGGTTTATTGAGAATCGTAGTGTATTGGGTGTGATGTCAAGATGGAAGTATCACTTCACTCATATGGAGATGATGATCACGTAGGGATACAGAACTGGTACTCTATTATGTTGCAATTATGGGGATAATATGACAAGGTTATGATTATCCGATTAAAGAGACTAGTTGCTAGTGATATAATATATGCTTCATACGAGGCAGACATTATTCCAGCCTCAGGCCTTGCATGTGACATCAGATACTGGATCGTAATGCGCAATACTTGGTATACTACGCTTGGTAGGCACGGTGTTTTGCTAGAAGCCAACCATGTCTTGTAAATCGGCAAGAACGTTGTACGGGGTACGCACATATTCGGATAGTTCGATGATCAGATTTACTGCCAATATATCCAGGGATCTCATGGGTCACTTCCCGAAGATTCACCGATGATGTTTGACTCGAATAGAATTAATCTAGGATTAATTATGAGAGAGAGAAAATTAATCTAAGATTAATTACGGCAAGAATTTATCTAGGATAAAATTCGATTAGAAGAGAGAGAACGATTAATTTGGAATTAATCGATTAAATAGTATATTCGATATATTAATCGAAATTAGATTTCAAAATGGAATTAATATTGGATTTTAATTCGGGCGAACGAATTAATTTAGAATTAATTCGTAAGTGAATTTCGTAATAATTTTACGAGACATTAATATTTAATTAAATTTGATTTAATTAAGTCACAACGGAAATTTCGTTAATTCGGAATTAACGAATCCGAGCCCGATATGTGTTTTGCGGACCCACTCAGATTTTGAATTAAAGTGGGGCCCACATCAAGTCACATCACTAGTCAATCTCAACACTTTTGGGTGATGGAAGTTAGTGAGGATTTGTTGGTAACTTGTAACTTACACAAGTTAGACTTGTGATAGACATTTTACTAACTTGACTTTATGTAAATGGATTTTGATTTTTGAAATCAATAATACATTAAAACAAAAATTGAAACACTTCTCACTCTCTCAACTTGCAAAAACCGAAACCTTCTCTCCTTCTCATCTCCCTCCATTGCCGAGAGTTGCTTCTCATAATAGGAAGATTTTTGTTGCAATTTCTTCCAAAGCTAGCACTTAAAGGAGTATTTTTCCACAATCTTACTTCGATTATTCACACTTATTTATGCTTATTAGATCTTTGGCATGTTCTAGGAGAACCCAACAATGGTATCATGTGCCAAATTAAGCATGAAATTGATTAGGGTTCCTAAACTTGAATTTGGGTATTTTTGCTTGGAGCATGATTTCGTCAAATTGAATGTTTGGTTATGTTTAGATTATGATAACTTAAAGTTATGCATGATTAATTTGGAGAAAAATTGATTAGAAAATTTTTCCCTAATTACCTTATGATGGCCGAATGTAATGACCATTGTAGCTCATGGTGATTTTTTATTTTTAGACCATTGGATGTGTTTAAAATGCATGAGTATATTGATTTGTGATTTAATTGGATTGAAATCAAAATTGGATATAAAAATGCATAATTGTCGTGAGCTTGATGAGTATGTTATGAGTTGATTTAGCTTCAATTGTGTTGGACATGAATTGAACATGATAAAGCATGATTAATTAAGTAAATTGGTGTTTTGGAAATATTAATATGACTAATTAATTATTGCTATACACTTTAATTAAAAATTATGATATTTGGAATATTATATTTTAATAAATTAGTCTTTAATTTGGAATTGGGCTAATGTTGTTATATTTGGGCCTAATGGGCTTGGTTGGGCCAAGTTTGTTTAGGACAAATGGATTGGATCCAAATTGGGCCTAAAATCATTCCGTTAAGTCCAAATATAATAAATTGGCCTTTAAATAATTAATTGGGCCTAATGGGCCAAAATTAATTTTATGGCAAATGGTGATTCCCTATTGGGCTTTGGTTGCCAAAGTCCATGCCTTGAGAATTAATTAAAAGCCCATTGGACTTCATTAAATTGACATTGGATGTTAATTGGGCATTTGAGACCCATTAAGATTAGATTTAGAATCTAAGTCGAAAGGGCACATTAATAAGTGTAATTATTTAATTTGGAATTAAATGAGAATTAGTATTGAATACAAATTATATTGGATTTAACATTATAGTTCGATATAATTCAAGAATACGAGCTTTAAGTACTTATTCTTAAACGAGTTGGACTCGCGCAAATGAAATCGTTGTTTGAACATTCGATGATCATTAATTCAAAGATTAATTAATTGGATTAGATTGATTGAATAACATGCTTTCTGTGAATACATGGATGTACTGTATGAATAATGTATATCAGATGGATATTAGATGGGTGAGGGCAATTTTTGAAATTGTTGTAATAAATTTAGAATTTATTAAATTGGACCTGCGTGTCCAGCCTTTATCTCTTGACTCTTTGTACTTCTCTTCTCACCAATTCCCCTCAATGTTAATGAGGTTTCTTTATTGTATTAAGTAATTTGATGAAATGGAGAGATTTGTTATAGGAATAATTTGTTGAATATCCATCCGCATATCGTTATTATTTAATTCACGCCTTATTATGCTTTTAGAATGCATGCTTAAGGGTGTATGATGAGACCTAATCAAAGATAATAAATTGGTTGCCAATTTACGCGAAAAACTCTCAAACAAATATTAAGTGAATTCCTTCCATTGAGTGATTCTCTCTCAAGATCCAAGATTGGCATTGGTTTGTTGGCCAAAGTCAAGATCAATGCCCATCGCGGATGTGTTTGAACCACGAAAGCTTTCTTCCATATCGCATGGCTTGGGCAAGTTATGATTTGTTGGCCAAAGTCAAGGTCACTTCTTGTTCATCGACGTGGATTACGAAGCTTTCCCACTGTCAATGAGTCCCGCTTAACTAGAATCATTAAGCTTGTTGAGCCAAAGCCAAGGCTTAGTTGATTCAGAGGAAAAGGTTAGGAAAATATATTGGATATATTGGCATATATATTGTATATATGTTTTGGACTTGGAGGTCCACCTACCGGATCTAGGAATTGGATGAGATCCAATTGATCTTAGAGATCTACCTAGTTAAATATCATAAAGCTTGTTGGCCAAAGTCAAGGTTGTGTGTTATTTAACGGGATCATAGCCCACTAGGAAACTAGGTTTCCCGAGTACTCAACAGAGGGTTAGAGGCTTACCGAAAAATATTGGGAGGCTAGTATTGAATTTGCAATTTCGTTCAAATACTTGCCAAATACGCGCTTTCAAAATTATTTCGTCATTTTATATATTTCTAGTTGGACTAATATTTTATTATTTTTATTGTAACAGTTGGAATGTACCCAAAATCGTTAATTGAATAGTTAGACTATTGCAATTAAGATGGCGGGAAGATCAACGTTAGGGACATTATCATGGGCGAAAATGTCTTTAATGGTGCGAACTTTCCTGACTGGGATATGAACCTAAAGATTGTCCTGGGGGCCGAGAAAATGCTATATACGATAGAGAGACCTCTCGGGCCTAAGTCCGGAATTCTCCAGCCACTTGAGCTTGAGCTTTGGAAGACACATAGCGATGACAACTCAACTGCTCAATCCATTATGCTCGCTACAATGACCCCTTAATTTCATCGCCAGAACAATAGATTGGATCCCTATACTATGATGGAAAAATTGAAGGACCTTCATCGATCTAACCTTAGATCGCAAAGGTATGAATTGCAGAAGAAGCTCTTTCACTCTCGAATGTCAGAGGGTAAATCTGTCGAGCACCATGTGTCACAGATGATTGTTGACATTGAACAGCTGGGTCAGCTAGTCATAACCTTTGAGGCTGAGACTTCTATAGATTTGGACTTGGAGTCTCTTCCTGACAGTTCGAGCGGGTTCATCATGAACTATAATTTGATGAACCAAGACCATACTCTTGGAGAGTTGATGGCAATGATGCGTGAAGCAGAAAAAAGCTATTAAAGGGCAAAAATCGCAAGGCGCACTTCGCTTCAATATCTCAGTCTGCCAAGGCTTGGCCAAAGGCTACTAGAGGACTAAAGAAGAAGAAGAAGAATAAGGGCAAGGCCAAATCATCAAAGACTTCTGGGAAGGCAAAGGAAAAATCCCAAGATGTTTGCCTGTAGTGTTGCAAATGGGGTCATTGGAAGCGTGACTGCCGTGAGTACAAGGCGACATGAAGGAATTAAAGGCGGGAAAGGCTCTGGCTTCAGGTATGTTTCTTATAGAAATAAACAAGTCTACTTCTAGTTTTTAAAAATTTGGATTTTTGATTATGGTTGTGGTACTCATATATGTACTGATGTGTAGGATCACAGATTAGCAGGAGACTGGCTTTATGAGAGATAGACCTCCGAGTTGGAATTGGGACTAGAGTCGCCGTTTTGGCTGTTGGGACCTATATTTTGGAACTGCCATCGGGGCATGTACTTAATTTTCAGACTGTTACTATCTACCTAGTTTGACTAGGAATATTATTTATGTATCTTTATTAGCCCAATGTGGGCATACTTTTGTATTCAGAAACACTGGGTGTTTTGTGTATAAAAATGATATTGAGATATGTAGTGTTGATGTGAATAATGGTCTTTATATTTTGAATATAAATCTATCTCAAACATATAATGTAACAAACAAAATGCTTAAATTAAGTAACAAAGATGAAACTTATATGTGGCATTGTCATCTGGGACACATTAACAAGACTCGCATATCCACACTTTCGATGAGTGGGTACTTGGACGGATTTGATCCAAATTCATATGACGTCTACAAATCTTATTTATTAGGCAAAATGCCTAAAACAACAGCTTTTACCGGTAAAGGTGCACGTGCCACCGAACTGTTAGCCCTCATTCATAGTGACGTGTGCGGGCCTATGTCTAGCTAGGCTAGAGGTGGATATGAATACTTCGTAACCATTACGGATGCTGGATCGCATTATGGTTATGTGTATCTTATGAGACGCAAGTCTGAAACCTTTGAGAAATTCAAAGAGTTTCGACATGAAGTAGAAAAATAGACCGGCAAAAGTATTAAAATATTACTGTCGGACTGTGGTGGAGAATACTTGAGCAATGATTTTCTCGATTACTTGAAAGAGTATGGTATTCTTTCAGAGTGGACTCCTCCCGGAACACCTTTATTAAACGGTGTGTCCGAACGAAGAAACAGAAATTTGTTGGACATGGTAAGGTCTTTGATGAGTCGCACAAAGCTACCAATTTCCTTCTGGGGATATGCATTGAAAAGTGCAATACTTATTTTGAATAAGGTTCCGTCAAAGTCTGTTCAACAGACTCCATATGAAATATGGACAGGAAAGAAACCGGGTTTCTCATTCCTGAAGATTTGGGGATGCTGGGCATACGTTAAACATTTGGATGGTACCAAACTAGAACCAAAATCGGATAAGTGTCTATTTGTAGGTTATCCTAGGGAAACCAAAGGATATTACTTCTACCACCCACAAGAGAACAAAGTATTTGTTGCTCTACATGCGGTTTTCCTCGAAAAGAATTCCCAAATGCAGTGGTAAGTGGGAGGAAAGTAAAACTCAATGAAAATCAGAGTGATACTGTTCCTGGCACAAAATCCTTAACGGAACATGAACAGTTCATCAGAGATGAGACTACCATAATCTTCGATTACACAAGAACCGCGTAGGTCAGAGAGAGTCAGAAAACAACCTGAGAGGTTGGGTTTCTGATCTCACCTAATGTATATATTAATCTTATTGAGGAAGAAGAACCGGCTACGTATGAGGAAGCGATACAAGGTATCGACTCCGCTTTATGGAAAATTGCCATGAAGTCCGAAATGGATTCCATGCACACCAACCAAGTTTGGACACTGGTTGATGCACCAGAAGGCGTAAAACCAATTGGATGCAAATGGGTCTTCAAGAAGAAGACTGACATAGATGGAAACAAACAAACGTACAAAGCTAGGCTTGTAGGAAAAGGGTATCGTCAACGACATGATGTCGATTACGATGAAACTTTTTCACCAGTTGCCATGATTAAATCCATTCGGATAATACTTGCTATTGCTGCATATTTCAATTACGAAATATGGTATATGGACGTCAAAACAGCTTTCCATAACAGAAACCTTTTGGAGGATGTTTATATGCAACAGCCTGATGGTTTTATCATACCAAAATATGCAAACAAGGTTTGCAAGTTAAATCGATCCATTTATAGATTGAAGCAAGCATCGCGTTCTTGGAACCAACATTTTGATGAGATCATAAAAGAATATGATTTCGTTCAAAACGATGATGATCTTTGTGTATATAAGAAGGTTAGTGGGAGTGCACTGACATTCATTGTCCTTTACGTTGATAATGTATTGCTAATTGGCAATGACATTCTCATGCTACAATCGGTGAAAGCTTGGCTTTCATTAAAATTCTCTATGAAGGATCTAGGAGAAGCAGCTTTATTCTGGGAATAAAGATCTACCGGGATAGATCTAGAAAGCTGATTGGACTCTCCCAGAGCACGTACATTGACAAAGAGTTGAAAAGATTCAACATGGATTAGTCTAAGAGGGGACTGTTGCCAGTGTCACATGGTGTCACTCTATCTAAGGACATGTGTCCTAAAACTCAAGATGAGAGAGAGACAATATAGTCGGATCCCGTTCGCTTCTGTAGTCGGATCGATCATGTATGCCATGATATGTACGCGACCTTATGTCTCCTATACTTTGACAATGTGTAGTCGCTATCAGGCCGATCCAGGTGATGGTCACTGGTTTGCGGTTAAGAACATCCTGAAGTATCTTAGACGAACTAAGGATGTTTTCTTAATCTATGGAGATGGAGAACTTGGGGTAACTGGGTTTACCGATGCAAGTTTCCAAACCGATAAAGACGGCTGTAAGTCACAATACGGGTACATATTTTGTTTGAACAACGGAGCAGTGAGCTGGAAATCTTCCAAGCAAGAGACTGTTGCCGATTCAAGAACAGAAGCGGAATATAATACTGCAGCTGAAGTAGCAAAAAAGGTAGTTTGGATCCGTAAATTCCTAATTGGATTAGGAGTAGTTTCATTAGCTGCTGAGCCTGTTCCTTGGTATTGTGACAGTAACGGGGCTATAACGCAGGCTAACGAACCGCGGTCTCATCAACGATCCAAGCATGTTCTTCAATGTTTTCATCTGATTCGTGAGATCATACATCGTGGTGATGTGAAGATCGAGAAGGTTGCATCAGATGACAACATTGCAGATCCGTTGACGAAAGCTATTCCCCAGCAAAAGTTTGAGCGACATGTAGATAGTTCAGGTGTTAGATACTTGAGTGACTGGCTATAGGCCAAGTGGGAGATTGCTGGACAATTATGACCCATAGCATCACTATTTATAAGAGACATTGTGGTTTTTGTACAAATTAACTATGTGCAAAGGAAAATGTCCTTTTATCATTTTGTAATTTGATTACTTATATATATAAATGATAAAAGTCCTTATGATTAGTTCCGGATTATAAGATATGAGACAGTATCAATCCACTAAAGCTTTAATCATTAAATATCCCTAGTCGTAGTATTATCGAGATTGGACATCGGTAATGCGGAATAGGCTAGTATTACACTTGTGCGCGTTATGGAAGCGTAACGGTATAGTTATCATATATTTGGGTATTGGATACTCATGCAAGTGTAATAGGAGGTTCTGTTTACCGATGGTACGGAAACAGCTTCGCTCTGGATAGACCCCGCAGAATCCCATTAGTGGTATGACTATGTGTCTATGGGAATCCGCATCAGGGTAGGTGTATTTGGTCTTAACCTAAGACTTGCATCGCTAATACTTGCGACAATCTATACGCTTTGGTTTTGGTCGTTCAGGGCTTTAACAGGTTCTGTGTACGCCTCATCTGGGTTTATTGAGAATCGTAGTGTATTATGTGTGATGTCAATATGGAAGTATCACTTAATTCATATGAGATGATGATCACGTATGGATACATAACTGGTACTCTATTATATTGCAATTATCGATATAATATGACAAGGTCATGATTATCCGATTAAAGAGACTAGTTGCTAGTGATCTGATATATGCTTCATACGAGGCAGACACTATTCCAGCCTCGGGCCTTGCATGTGACATCAAATACTGGATCGAAATACATAACACTTGGTATACTACACTTGGTATATATTATATATTCCTTAAAGAATATTTCTGGAGAATTGGGTAAGCACGGTGTTTTGCTAGAGGCCAACCATGTCTTGTAAATCGGTAAGAACGTTGTACGGGGTATGCACATATTCGGATAGTTTGACGATCAGATTTACTGCCAACATATCCAGGGATCTCATGGGTCGCTTCCCGAAGATTCACCGATGACGTTTGACTCGAATAGAATTAATCTGTGATTAATTATGAGAGAGAGAAAATTAATCTAGGATTAATTGCGGTAAGAATTTATCTAGGATAAAATTCAATTAGAAGAGAGAGAATGATTAATTTGGAATTAGTCGATTAAATAGTATATTCGATATATTAATCGAAATTAGATTTCAAAGCGGAATTAATATTGGATTTTAATTCGGGCGAACGAATTAATTTAGAATTAATTCGTAAGCGACTTTCGTAATAATTTTGCGAGGCATTATTATTTAATTAAATTTGATTTAATTAAGTCGCAATGGAAAATTCGTTAATTTAGAATAAACGAATCCGAGCCCGATATGTGTTTTGACGGACCCACTCGGATTTTGAATTAAAGTGGGGCCCACATCAAGTCACATCACTAGTCAATCTCATCACTTTTGGGTGATGGAAGTTAGTGAGGATTTGTTGGTAACTTGTAACTTACACAAGTTAGACTTGTGATAGATATTTTACTAACTTGACTTTATGTAAATGGATTTTGATTTTTGAAATCAATAATACATTAAAACAAAAATTGAAACACTTTTCACACTCTCAACTTGCAAAAACCGAAACCTCCTCTCCCTCTCATCTCCCTCCATTATCGAGAGTTGCTTCTCACAATAGGAAGATTTTTGTTGCAATTTCTTCCAAAGCTAGCACTTAAAAGAGTCTACAAAGGTGACAGGGAAACTATCTCCTTGAGATTGGAATTCAAAGATCAAGCTTGGAGCTAAACCATTCATACAAATGAGAGCTTGGAGCACTACACAAAGGTTGGAAAATTTTGTTATCTCCACATCTGCCATAACCGATCGTTGTAAGTATTTTTTCCGTAATCTTACTTCGATTATTCACACTTGTTTATGCTTATTAGATCCTTGGCATGTTCTAGGAGAACCCAACAATGGTATCATGAGCAAAATTAAGCATGAAATGGATTAGGGTTCATAAACTTGAATTTTGGTATTTTTGCTTGGAGCATGATTTCGTCAAATTGAATGTTTGGTTATGTTTAGATTATGATAATTTAGAGTTATGCATGATTAATTTGGAGAAAATTTTAATATAAAATTTTTCCCTAATTACCTTATGATGGCCGAATGTAATTACCCTTGTAGCTTATGGTGATTTTTGATTTTTAGACCATTGGATTTGTTTAAAACGCAAGAGTATATTGATTTGTGATTTAATTGGATTGAAATCAAAATTGGATATAAAAATGCCTAATTTCCGTGAGCTTGATGAGTATGTTATGAGTTGATTTTGCTTCAATTGTGTTGGACATGAATTGAACATGATAAAGCATGATTAATTAAGTAAATTGGTGTTTTGGAAATATTAATTTGACTAATTAATTATGGCTATACACTTTAATTAAAAATTATGATATTTGGAATATTATAATTTAATAAATTAGTCTTTAATTTGGAATTGGGCTAATGTTGTTATATTTGGACCTAATGGGCTTGGTTGGGCCAAATTGGTTTAGGACAAATGGATTGGATCCAAATTGGGCCTAAAACCATTATGTTAAGTCCAAATATAATAAATGGGCCTTTAAATAATTAATTGGGCCTAATGGGCCAAAATTAATTTTATGGCAAAGGTGATTCCTTATTGGGGTTTGGTTGCGAAAGTCCATGCCTTGAGAATTAATTAAAAGCCCATTGGACTTTAATTAAATTGACATTGGATGTTAATTGGGCCTTTGAGACCCATTAAGATTAGATATCTAAGTCGAAAGAGCACATTAATAAGTGTAATTATTTAATTTGGAATTAAATGAGAATTAGTATTGAATACAAATTAAATTGGATTTAAAATAGTAGTTCGATATAATTCAAGAATACGCACTTTGAGTACTTTTTCTTAAACGAGTTGGTCTCGCGCAAATCAAATCGTTGTTTGAACATTGGATGATCATTAATTCAAAGATTAATTAATTGGATTAGATTAGATTGATTGAATAACATGCTTTTGTGTGAATACATGGATGTATTGTATGAATAATGTATATCAGATGGATATTAGATGGGTGAGGGCAATTTTGGAAATTGTTGTAATAAATTTAGAATTTATTAAATTGGACCTCCGTGTCCAGCCTTTATCTCTTGACTCTTTGTACTTCTCTTCTCACCAATTCCCCTCAATATATTTTTTAGTTGGACTAATATTTTATTATTTTTATTGCAACAGTTGGACTGTACCCAAAAATCATTAATTGAATAGTTAGACTATTGCAATTAAGATGGCGGGAAAGATCAATGGTAAGGACATTATTATTGGCGAAAATGTCTTTAATGGTGCGAACTTTACTCACTGGGATATGAACCTCAGGATTGTCCTGGGGGCTGAGAATATGCTCTATACGATAGAGAGACCTCTCGGGCCTAAGCCCAGAATTGACCAGCCGCTTGAGCTTGAGCTTTGGAAGACTCATAGTAATGACAACTCAACTGCTTAATCCGTCATGTTCACTGCAATGAACCATCAATTTCATCGCCAGAACAAGGGATTGGATCCATATACTATGATAGAAAAATTGAAGGACCTTCATCGATCTAACCTTTGATCGCAAAGGTATGAATTACAGAAGAAGCTCTTTCACTCTCGAATGTCAGAGGGTACATCTGTCGATCACCATGTGTCGCAGATGATTGCTGACATCGAAAAGCTGGGTTAGCTAGGCATATCCTTTGAGGCTGAGACTTCTATAGATTTGATCTTGCAGTCTCTTCCTGACAGCTGGAGCGGATTCATCATGAACTATAATATGATGAACCAATACCATACTCTTGGAGAGTTGATGGCAATGCTGCGTGAAGTAGAAAAAGAGCTAGTAAAGCGAGGCGCACTTCGCTTCAACATCTCAGTCTGCCAATGCTTGGCCAAAGGCTACTGGAGGTGTAAAGAAGAAGAAGAAGAAGAAGAAGGGAAATGCCAAATCATCAAAGTCTTCTGGGAAGGTAAAGGACAAATCCCAAGATGTCTGCCTGCAGTGTGGCAAACAGGGTCACTGGAAGCGTGACTGCCTTGAGTACAAGGTGCACATGAAGGAAGTGATGGCGGGCAAAGCTCCGGCTTCAGATATGTTTGTTATAGAAATAAACATGTCTACTTCTAGTTTTTAAAATTTAATTTTTGATTCTGGTTGTGGTACTCATATATGTACTGATGTGCAGGATCTGCAGATTAGCAAGAGACTGGCTTCAGGAGAGATAGACCTCCGAGTTGGAAATGGGACTAGAGTCGCCGTTTTGGCTGTTGGGACCTATATTTTGGAACTGCCATGGGGGCATGTACTTAATTTATCAGACTGCTACTATGTACCTAGTTTGACTAGGAATATTATTTATGTATCTTTATTAGCCCAATGTAGGCATATTTTATATTCAGAAACACTGGGTGTTTTTTGTATAAAAATGATATTGAGATATGTAGTGCTGATGTGAATAATAGTCTTTAGATTTTGAATATAAATCAATCTCAAACATATAATGTAACAAACAAAAGGCTTAAATTAAGTAACAAAGATGAAACTTATATGTGGCATTATCGTCTGAGACACATTAACAAGACTTGCATATCCACACTTTCGAAGAGTGGGTACTTGGACGGATTTGATCCAAATTCATATGACGTCTACGAATCTTGTTTATTAGGAAAAATGCCTAAAACACCTTTCAGTGATAAAGGTGCGCGTGCCACCGAACTGTTAGCCCTCGTTCACAGTGACGTGTACGGTCCCATGTCTAGCTAGGCTAGAGGTGAATATGAATACTTCATAACCTTTATGGATGATGCATCGCGTTATGGTTATGTGTATCTTATGAGATACATGTCTAAAACCTTTGAGAAATTCAAAGAGTTTCCACATGAAGTATAAAAACAGACCGGAAAAAGTATTAAACATTATGGTCGGACCGTGGTGGAGAATACTTGAGCAATGAGTTTCTCGATTACTTGAAAGAGTATGGTATTCTTTCATAGTGGACTCCTCCCGGAACACCTCAATTAAACGGTGTGTCAGAACGGAGAAATCGTACTTTGTTGGACATGGTAAGGTCTATGATGAGTCGCACAGAGCTACCAATTTCCTTATGGGGATATGCATTGAAAAGTGCAATACTTATTTTGAATAAGGTTCCGTCAAAGTCTGTTCAATAGACTACATATGAAATATGGACAGGAAAGAAACCAGGTTTCTCATTCCTGAAGATTTGGGGATGCTGGGCATACGTTAAACGTTTGGATGGTACCAAATTAGAACCCAAATCGGATAAGTGTCTATTTGTAGTTTATCCTAGGGAAACCAAAAGATATTACTTCTACCACCCACAAGAGAACAAAGTATCTGTTGTTCTACATACGGTTTTCCTCGAAAAGGAATTCCTAAATGCTGTGGTAAGTGGGAGGAAAGTAGAACTCGATGAATATCAGAGTGATACTGTTCCTAGCACAAAATCCTTAACAGAACATGAATAGTTCATCAGGGATGAGACTGTACCACAATCTTCGAATACGCAAGAACCGCATAGGTCGGATAAAGTCAGAAAACAACCTGAGAGGTATGGGTTTCTGATCTCACCTTATATAGATATTAATCTTATTGAGGAAGACGAACCGGCTACGTATGAGGAAGCGATAAAAGGTATCGACTCCACTTTATGGCAAGATTCCATGAAGTCCGAAATGGATTCCATGTACACCAACCAAGTTTGGACACTGGTTGATGCACCAGAAGGCGTAAAGCCTATTGGTTGCAAATAAGTCTTCAAGAAGAAGACTGACATGGATGGAAACAAACAAATGTACAAATCTAGGCTTGTAGCGAAAGGGTATCGTCAACGACACGGTGTCGATTACGATGAAACTTTTTCACCTGTTGCCATGATTAAATCCATTCGAATAATGCTTTCTATTGTTGCATATTTCGATTACGAAATATGGAAGATGGACGTCAAAACCGCTTTCTTTAATGGAAACCTTTTGGAGGATGTTTATATGCAACAGCCTGATGGTTTTGTCGTACCAAAACAAGCAAACAAGGTTTGCAAGTTAAATCGATCCATTTATGGATTGAAGCAAGCATCGCGTTCTTCGAACCAACGTTTTGATGAGATCATAAAAGAATATGATTTCGTTCAAAATGAGGATAATCCTTGTGTATATAAGAAGGTTAGTGGGAGCGCACTGACATTCATTGTCCTTTACGTTGATGATGTATTGCTTATTGGCAATGACATTCCCATGCTACAATCTGTGAAAGCTTGGCTTTCATTAAAATTCTCCATGAAAGATCTGGGAGAATAAGCCTTTATTCTGGGAATAAAGATCTACCTAGATATATCTAGAAAGCTGCTTGGACTCTCCCAGAACGTACATTGACAAAGTGTTGTAGAGATTCAACATGGATCATTCTAAGAGGGGACTGTTGCCAGTGTCACATGGCATCACTCTATCTAAGGACATGTGTCCTAAAACTCAAGATGAGATAGACAACATGAGTCGGATCCGGTTCGCTTCTGCAGTCGGATCGATCATGTATACCATGATATGTACACGACCTGATGTCTCTTATCCTTTGAGCATGTGTAGTCGCTATCAGGCCGATCAAGGTGATGGTCACTGGGTTACGGTTAAGAACATTCTGAAGTATCTTAGACGAACTAAGGATGTTTTCTTAATCTATGGAGATGGGGAACTTGAGGTAACTGGGTTTACCGACGCAAGTTTCCAAACCTATAAAGACGACTGTAAGTCGCAATCCGGGTGCATATTTTGTTTGAACAATAGAGCAGTGAGCTAGAAATATTCCAAGCAAGAGACTGTTGCAGATTCAACAACAGAAGCGGAATATATTACTGCAGCTGAAGCAGCAAAAGATGCAGTTTGGATCCGTAAATTCCTAATTAGATTAGGAGTATTTCTGTTAGCAGCTGAGCCTATTCTTTTGTATTGTGTTAATAACGGGGCTATAGCGCAGGCTAAGGAACCGCGGTCTTATCAACGATCCAAACATGTTCTTCGACGTTTCCATCTGATTCGTGAGATCATACATCGTGGCGATGTGAAGATCGAGAAGGTTGCATCAGATGACAACATTGCAGATCCGCTGATGAAAGTTATTCCTCAGTAAAAGTTTGAGCGACATGTACATAGTTCATGTGTTAGATACTTGAGTGATTGGCTATAGGCCAAGTGGGAGATTGTTGGACAATTATGACCCATAGCATCACTATTTGTAAAAGACATTGTGATTTTTGTACAAATTAACTATGTGACAAAGGAAATTGCCATTTTATCATTTTGTAATTAGATACTTATATATATAAATGATAAAAGTCCTTATGATTAGTATTACACTTGTCCGCGTTATGGAAGCGTAACAGTATAGTTCTCATATATTTGGGTATTGGATACACATGCAAATGTAATAGGAGGTTCTGTTTACCGATGGTACGGAAACAGCTTCACTCTGGATAGACCCCGCGGAATCACATTGGTAGTATGACTATGTGTCTATGGGAATCCCCATCAGGGTGGGTGTATTTGGTCTTAACCTGAGACTTGCATCGCTAATACTTGCTACAATCAGTACGCTTTGGTTTTGGTCGTCCATGGGTTTAATAGGTTCTATCTACACCTCTTCTGGGTTTATTGAGAATCGTAGTGTATTGGGTGTGATGTCAAGATGGAAGTATCACTTTAGTAATAATGAGATGATGATCACGTAGGGATACAGAACTGGTAATCTATTATGTTGCAATTATCGGGATAATATGATGAGGTCATGATTATCTGATTAAGGAGACTAGTTGCTAGTGATCCGATATATGCTTCGTACGGGGTAGACACTATTCCAGCCCCAGGCCTAACATGTGACATAAGATATTGGATCGCAATACGCAATACTTGGTATACTACGCTTGATATAATTCGTAAGCCACTTTCGTAATAATTTTACAAGGCATTATTATTTAATTAAATTTGATTTAATTAAGTCGCAACGGAAAATTCATTAAATCAGAATTAATGAATCCGAGCCCGATATGTGTTTTGCGGGCCCACTCGGATTTTGAATTAATGTGGGGCCCACATAAAGTCACATCACTAGTCTATCTCATCTCCCTCCATTGCCGAGAGTTGCTTCTCACAATAGGAAGATTTTTGTTGCAATTTCTTCCAATGCTAGCACTTAAAAGAGTCTACAAAGGTGATAAGGAAACTATCCCCTTGAGATTGGAATTCAAAGATCAAGCTTGGATCTAAACCATTCATACAAAGGAGAGCTTGGAGCACTACACAAAGGTTGGCAAATTTAGTTATCTCCACATCCACCATAACCGATCGTTGTAAGTATTTTTCCGCAATCTTACTTCGATTATTCACACTTGTTTATGCTTATTAGATCCTTGGCATGTTCTAGGAGAACCCAAAAATATTCATAATTAATTAGTTAAACCAATATTTCCAAAACATCACTTAAACTAATTAATCATGCTTTAACATATTCAATTCATGTTCAACATAATTGAAGCAAAATCAATCAATAATAACATGCTAAGGCTCACGGTTTTAGGCATAAAATTACAATCAATTTGATTTCAATCTACTTAAATCAACAATCAATTTATTTCATGCTTTTAAACACATCCATTGGTCTAAAATCATAAAATCACCATGAACACTACAAGGGTTATGTTCGACCAAGCTAAAGAAATTAGGGAAAATTTTATCCAATCCATTTTCTCAAATTTTAAGATGCATAAATCTAATTCATCATCATCCAATCTCATCCAAACAACCAATTTGAAGAAATCATGCTCAAAACATAAAAACCCCAAATTAAAGTATATAAACCCTAAACTCATTTCATGCTTAACTGTTGGGTTCCTAGAACATGCCAAGGATCTCTAATCATGATATGTGTTTGAATACTCAAAGAAGTTGCGGAAAAGCTTACATTGATCGAATTGGATGGAAATATGAAGTTCAAAACTTTTGTCCTTTGAGAAGAGCTCCAAGCCTTTCTTTGTGTTCCAAACTCTATGGATTAGTTTCCCTAACACCTTATATGACTCTTTGGAAGTGCTAGCTTGAAGAAATTTTGAAACAAATTTCTAAGGGAGAATGAGAAGCTCTCGGCTTTTTTATGTTGTGTATTTGATTTCAAAAATCAATTATGATTTACCAAAAATCAAGTTGGTATATGTCATTCCAAATGACAAAGTGTGTAGGATTTTAGTTGAGTGAAAAACAAGTAAACCAAGCTTTACACTTAATCTCAACCACTTCCATCACTAGTCAAACTAGTTGGTCTAAGTTAAGTGGGTCCCACCACTTGTAAATTCTGAATTTAATTCGAACAATCCAACACGCAACTTCGCTCGGGCCCAGGTTCGTTTAATTCTGAATTAACGAATTTTCCGTTGCGACATTATAATTAAAGTCGCTTACGAATCAATTCTAAATTTATTCGTTTGGCCGAATTAAAATCCAATTTTAATTCCGTGTTGAAATCTAATTTCAATTAATATATCGAATATATTATTTAATCGATTAATTCCAAATTAATCGTTCTCTCTCTTCTAATCAAATTTTATCCCAGATTAATTTTTGCCGCAATTAATCCTAGATTAATTTTCTCTCTCTTATAATTAATCCTAGATTAATTCTGTACGAGTCAAACATCATCGGTGAATCTTTGGGAAGCGACCCATGAGATTCCTGGATATATTGGTAGTAAATCGGGTCGTCGGACTATCCGAACACATGCGTACCCAGTACCACGTTCTTACCAATTTACAAGACATGGTTTGTTTCTAGCAAAGCACCGTGCCTACCTAATTCTCCAGAAATATTCTTTTAAGGAATACATAATCTATACCAGACGTAGTATACTAAGTATTGCGTATTACGATCCAGTATCGGTTGTCACATGCTAGGCCTGGGGCTGGAATTGTGTCTGCCCCGTATGAATCATATATCGGATCACTAGCAACTAGTCTCTTTAATCGGATAATCATGACCTTGTCATATTATCCCGATAGTTGCAACATATTTGAGTACCAATTATTTATCCCTACGTGATCATCATCTCCATATGACTGAAATGACACTTCCATCTTGACATCACACCAATACACTACGATTCTCAATAAACCCAGAAGAGGCGTACACAGAACCTGGTAAAGTCTCGGATGAACAAAACCAAAGCGTACTGATTGTCGTAAGTATTAGCGATGCAAGTCTTAGGTTAAGACCAAATACACCTACCCTGATTCGGATTCCCATAGACACATAGTCATACTACCAATGGGATTCCGAGGGGTCTATCCAGAGCGAAGCTGTTCCCGTACCATCGGTAAATAGAACCTTCTATTACACTTGAATGAGTATCCAATACCCAAATATATGAGAACTATGTCGTTACGCTTCCATAACGCTCACAAGTGTAATACTAGCTTATTCCGCATTATCAATGTCTAGTCTCGATAATACTACGACTAAGGATATTTAATGATTAAACCTTTCGTGGATTGATACTGTCTCATTAATCCGGAACTAATCATAAGGACTTTTATCATTTATATATTCAAGTAATCTAATTACAAAATGATAAAATAGTAATTTCCTTTGTCACATAGTTAATTTATACAAAAACCACAATGTCTTTTACAAATAGTGATGCTATGGGTCATAATTGTCCAACAAATGGATCAGTCTATCCCCTGGCGGTAGCATCTCTAAGAGAGGGATGTTACAAAGATGGTATCAGAGCATGGTCTAGTGAGTCAATGACTACAGTGAGCAGAGTGTTGAGGTCTTGTATATATAGTATGCCCGAGATACTAGTATGTGAGGCACTACCTCTCTAATATTTGATCCTCAAGTACGTCTTCAAAAACCTATAGACATGGTAGTAAGAAATTCCTAAGCTTTTCGAATATTCTTTCTTATAATAGTAACCATACTTCTTATCTAAGTTAAGAAACCTTATGTAGTTATTTTGGTGGAATATCATAAGCTCAAGATATGCTACGAGAATAGATTGTAAAGTTCTAAGAATAGTCACGCAAAGGAGTGGGAAAGAAAGCTATAATAAAAGTAAAGAATGGTACATAAACGTTTAAGCAAGCAGAGCCAATAAGAGATAAAAATACATAAGTAGATGCTAAGGAAAACACCAGAACTTTGAGTAGTAAGAAGAATAGAGTGAGCCTAAGCAAGAATAAAAGAATGCTAAATAAACCTTAGTAAGATTCTTTCATTCCTACTGAGAATTCTTCCCTCATCAAAAAATTCCTTCAAGTAGACCCAATAGCCTTAAGTACCTTATATAGATAGTAAGTACCTTGAGTAAAAATATTGTATTATGTACAATTGGATATATTAATTTAGTTATAATTCTTACGAGCCATTCTGATATGTTGTAGATCCTAAGATGGAACTTGAAACATGTTCTATAGTATCTTTGGGATATGGAGAACGAGTTTTTTTTCATGGAGATTATAGTCCGCAGCCGTTATGGTCAAATTAGATTTGAGTCATATTGTGACGTTAGATGGTCTACGTCATTTAGAGTCAGAAAAGATGCAGTGGGAGTGTCATAATTGATTCTACTGTATGAGTGGAATTAATTGTAACTTATAAAGTACTGACTTATGAAGTTATAAAGTGACCTTGTAAATTAGGAGTTATGACATTAGTGTTGTGTTTGTGGTTGTATGCATAGTATTTTGGATTTGACCCCTAAATACTTGGAAAACTCAGTAGCCGTAGCACAATATTGATGTCGCATCTGGGTCATATTGATGTAAAATTTAGGTTCTATAAAATATGAATGATGTTGGCCAAGGGAAACATTTGGGATTGTTGGACAAACTCAAAAATATAATAGCAGACCTATATTAAGATGTGTATATGATACCATGGATTGACACTAGAGAAAGTTGGAGAAATTGTAAGTGTTGGTGCTCGGAGTGCCAATCCTGATCGTATTTATGTCTGGTTTATGAATACGAATAATTCTTTTTCTATAATATTACATATTTATGGTTGCACCTCTTGTCTTTTATATATATTCGATCTAATAAAATATTATTGAAACTATATATATATATATATATATATATATATATATTAGATAAAGACCTGATGATTTACAATGTAGTGCGCAGTTACAACTGACCGGCGTAAACACACACGTATAACGCAAGCGTACGTATCGTTCAAGTAGTATAAAAAGTATCGATCCCACGAGGACTTAATACCTAAGCTATTAATTTTATGAGGTCAAATGATTACTAGTATCTAACAGGTAGTTTGATTGATTTGAAATGGTGACGATTCTAATTTAAAAACAAGTAAATAAAATTGTTCAAAAGTAGGTTTTAAGAAAATTTAATATTAAAAACTATCTAGGGTTGTGATTTCCTCCAATATCATTTTAAAGATGAAGTGGTTATTTTATGTTTGTGTAATAAATCGGTTGACTAATCTGGAACACTAAATTATGCAAAAGCCTATGTCGATGGTCAGACGTAAATACCCAGTTTAACCCAATTGAACCATATGTCTATGTCAACCAAATTATCTGGATTCATTAAGTTTAAGTTCCAATTATGGCTACCCCCGCCCGAAAGGTATATTCCTATCCTGTAAGGAAATCTATTAAAGGGTTATCTATCCTCAAGGAAGAACGTGGGCTATTGAGTCTAAGGTCTTAAACTTAAAATCCCTATGTCTAGTTCATTTTAAGTTTACCAGTTCAATTTTATTAATGGCCAGTTAATGAAAAAGCATTAAGATTAAGACTCAATAAATAAATCTTTATATTACCCAAACTATAATTTAACCCCTTATAAACCGGTGATATTAGATTTCATCACAACCCCAGATAACTGGCTTAGTTACGACACATATTTACAGGTAGTAAAAAATTAAATAAAATAAAAGACATAAAGTAAAATACTAAAATTCAATACTAAAAATTAAATGCTGAAAAGTAATGCTGAAATTAAATGCTGAAATTAAATACTGAAAATTAAATGCTGAAAAGTAAATGCTGAAAAGTAAATTACTGAAAAGTAAATTGCTGAAAAGTAAATTGCTGAAAAGTAAATTGCTGAAAAGTAAATAAAGTAAAATTACAATAATAGAAAATGCTGAGGTAAAAAGATCCACTTTTATTACTTCTATGGTAGATATCTCCCTTAATATAATATATGAACTTTGCATGATAATTACCAACCAGCCATATAGGCAGTATCCAGATTAAGTCAAATTAATAATTAATTACCAACCGACCAATCAGGCGGTATCCAGTTTAGTCAGGTTAAAACCAAGTAATAAATAATTACCAACCGACCAATATGGCGGTATCCTTGTTAAGTTAGGTTTTAACTAGTTTATATATTATAATTAAGGGAGATTAATCTAAATATTAGTAATAAAAGTTTTACCTTTTACCCCAGCAAAGGGGAGTTACCTCCTCATTACTGAAAAGTAAAAACTGAAAATTAAAGAAAGAAAAGTACTGTGTGTAAAAGTAAATTACGGAAAGTAAAAACTGAAAAGTAAAGAAAAGAAAGTGCGAAAGCGGAAATTAATTACTGAAAACTGTAAATAAACAAACAAGATATAATCTTCTTAGTATTCTTAAGGAATTCCTTAGAAGAAAGTATGAATTTTACAAATGAAATGGCTTGGTATTTATAGGCAAAATTTTGCCTCCATCAAATCATCCACCAAATCAATTATTAATTGCTCCACTAATTGCTCCACTAATTGCTTATCCAAATCCATTATTAATTGCTCCACTAATTGCTTATCATGTTTGGTGGTGATTTGATAATTTTTATTATTTATTTATTAATTTATTTTTTGCTTTGAAAATGACTTTAATAATTACACACAACACACTTTTGGATGGTTTATCAATTTATGGCATGAAATATTCAGAACTCGAAATTATTTTATCTTTCAAAGTTGTAGATATTTGATTCTTCTTTAATCTTGCACTTGAATCAGCTCAATCTGATATCGGAGTAAAAAGTTATGCCCAAAATACGAAAGATGTGCAAAACTATAATTTCAAAAACGGCACTTTGTCAAAAATGTCCTTTCAAGTTTCCAATCTCCAAAATTAAAATATCAAGTCCAATAATTGCCCTTATTTGACCCATATTTTGTCAAATGATTTCATTGAGACCCGATATTATTTTATCTGTAAAATAAACTAAAACAAATCAAAACGTTCATCAAACCCGAGAAACTAAACAAAATATTAAGTAAAAGGGGCGGTAAATATTGATATATTTTCCGCTCATCACACCCCCAAACTAACATTTTGCTAGTCCTCGAGGAAAATAATAAAATAAAATACAAGAAACAATTAAAATTAAACTAAGCCAATTTCGTAGTGATCACGGTTGCATTTACCATATGCAACAAGCCTTTAAACCCCTAGGTGTCCCTAGTGGACGAGTTATAGTCTCGTGAGGGATTACAGCAACGATACCCACAAACGTTTTACAAAAGTAAAACGATAATAAAACTAATGCACACAAAAGCAAAAAGACAAGAGAAAATAGAATAAAGAAGTTAGTGACTAATCAGGTGAAACTTCTACTCCAAGTCAATAGTTGTTTTGTTTCATTCTAAATTACCGAATAAGTAAATTCTCCGATTATTTTTACCATTCTCCATATACACAGTTGACAAAATATGAATCAACTCATTTTTGCCCACAACAGTCACAAGTGTAGTTGATAAGAGAGTAATATTTTTGTCCTAAGTTTTATCAGAATTCACATCTTTTTGCAGCAATGGAATAATTTTTCTGATTTTTCTGATTTTTTATTTTTTATTTTTTATTTTTGATTTTTTTTTATTTATATACAATATCTTCCATCTATGTAGCGAGTGTTGGGTCGGTGGTTCCCAAACCAGTTGGCTTTAGAGCACCAGGTGTTAAGACACCCCAACGGACTTAATTACTCAGACTTCCGATATATATATTTTTGCAACATCTTTGATCCATGTAGCGAGCTTTGGGCCAGTGACTCCCAAACCAGTTGGCTTTAGGGCACTAGGTGTTAAAACACCCTTACAGACTTAATAACTCGGATCTTAGATGTTTTTTTTTTTACCCCATCACTTTTTGAGATGCTTTCTCCAATTAAACTAAAGCACTAAATATTATAAACTTTTGAATTACAACTAATGTCTGTATGTTACTATGCATGTTGATAATACCTGCCAACTGAGCATATGAAGATCCATTTAAGTCAGTATTATGGAGAATTCACAAATTAAATAATTCAAAAGGAAATAAACAAAAATTAACTTGTTCCGAAATAGGTTTGAGATATGTCTCAGGAGTGGAAACTCCTTACTCAGCTATCTCTTACCAATTTCATCTTTTTAGTCAAAATAAAAACGCAAAATGCAAAATATTTTTGTAATTTTTGAAAATTTTTCAATTTTTTTTTGTAATTTTCAAAAAATTTTGGACTAAAAATAAAAACACACAAACTAAAAACAAGGTACTTATCAACTAATTCCCTCCCCAAAACCTAAATGAGACATTGTCCTCAATGTCTTAAACAGTAGAAGAAGAGTGTAAAGATAGTACCTGGTTAGCTGAAATTCTACAGGAAATTAAAGGTTAAGATCCAGATTAATCCGACGCCTCTTACCACGATCGTCCTCATACCAACTTATCTTTGAAAGGATAGGGTCAATTTGTGGTTCATAGGCTAAGATTTGGTCAATTAGATCCGGAGCAGTTCTGGCAGTGAAGATGAGTTCTTTTAAAGGTTTTGACACGAACCCATTTCTCCGGGTATCATCAAGAACACACAAAGAAAATCATAAAATCCATCAACGTTAAACAGCCCAATTGGTTTCTGGTGTATGTTCAAGTTCGCCCAAGATAACACTATAAAAATTTCCTCCAATGTACCCAAGCAACTGGCAAAGCAATAAAAGCATCGGCTCGGTAATCATTTCTACCAGTCGTTAAGACATACCTGGCACAATTATCTCTTCTCCGTTTGATGGTCCAATAAGATTTACTTCTGCCAAGGGTTTTGGGATGATTCCCAAAATGTGAATGCCTCCTTCCAGTACGGCCTTTGAAACGATTCCCATTAGTCCAAGATTACCTCCGCCATATACTAAGTGCATATTCCTTGCAGCTAAGACTCGACCCAATTCATGTGTTGCCTCTATGTATTGTGGCTTAGTACTAACACTAGTACCGCAAAACACACAGATGTTTTCAACTCCTCTTCTTGAAATGGCTTCCATGTTTTACTCTGGATGTCTTCAAAAGTGCAATGATGAGTTGAATTTATAAAACCTAAAAAGGGTGAGTAAAATAGCACAAGTATCTTCCAAATGACGATTATTAGTTAACAATAAAATAAATCGTGATAGTCAAAAAGGTCTGGATCCTGTCGGAGAAAATAAAAGAAAACAACAAAATAATTTACAATTATTAGGAAAAGACAAAGAGATATAATATGTACAAGAAAAGTAGCGGCTTGATTGACGTCTATGCGTCAGGGACAAGCTTCCCATCCAATTTTCTTATAAACTGGCAAACAGGGTCTTTTTGAGTCAGATTCCCAAGACTTAATTGTTGTCTTTCTTTTTGGAATTGTGTATGTAATTTGCGAATGGTTATGTGAACATATCCATTGGGATGCGTCTCAAGAGTTGAAGATATATCATCTAAAGACTCTTTACTCAAGCCATCCCTAATGAATTTAATTTTGTCTTCGCGATTATCAAACACCATTCCTAAAGAACGACAATGAGTATTGCAATTCCAGCGTGCATATTTGTAACAAACACCCATTTGTTTAGATCTACGTTTCTTTGCATAGGTGCTTCTTCCAAAACCAGGCAAATGTGAAATAAAAGAGTCAGAAGACTCACCTACTAATCGGACTAGTGCTTCAATTACCCAACGAATGTCATTAGGAACACCATGGATTGTTAGTAATCTCATCCGTTCCAAGCGAGCTTTGTAGACTTTCATCAGAGAGTTTTGAGGGAGAGAAGGAAATTGCTTGTGAAGATTTGCGTGAACTTCTTCCATCCTAAAATGTCTTAATCTGCAAAAACTAAACACACAACATTTAAATCACACCAAATCACAATATATACAAAAATTTCATGGGTTGCCTCCCTACAAGCGCTAAGTTTAAAGTCGTCAGCTAGACGTGACTGCTCGAACGTTTATGCTGGATCTGAAAATGCGACACTTTCTTTTTTTCGCTCAAATGATTCTCCCAGTAGTGTTTAACACGCTTGTTCTTAACCTTGAAAGTTTTGTTGGAGTCAGGATCATGTATCTCAACGGCTCTGTCTGGTAAAACCTTGGTGATCACAAATGGACCTGACCACCGTGATTTTGGCTTCCATGGGAAGAATTCCACCCTTGATTTGTTTAACAGTACCTTCTGCCCTGGTTCTAGTTGTATGCGCACTAACTTCTCATCTTGTCTCTTCTTGGCCTTTTCTTTGTACAATTTGGCATCCTCAAAAGGCTGATTGTGAAATTCCTCCAATTCGTTGAGCTGGTGGAACTTTTTCTCTTTTGTTGCTTGTAGTGCAAGAATTGGCTTTTTTAGTGCATAAGACGCTTTATCTTCAGGCTCCATAGGCAATTGACATGTTTTAAATTTGTCAGTAGAACTTTGCATTGCATTGGAATTCTGAATGGTACTGTGTATTACATCAAGTCTGAAACATTCATCCTTCTTTTCATCATCTCGGAAATTCATGACCTTGAAAACATTGAATGTTACTTCTTGGTCCTGTACCCTCATGGTCAATTCTCCTTTTTGTACATCAATAATGGTTCGACCTGTAGCCAAGAATGGTCTCCTAAGGATGATTGGCATGTCTGCGTCTTCCTCCATATCAAGGAAAATAAAATCTGCTGGGAAAATGAATTTGTCAACCTTGACCAGCACATCCTCAACTACGCCTCTTGGAAATACGATCGTTCTATCAGCAAGTTGTAGAGAGACTGAAGTGGCCATTGTTTCTCCAATTTGTAGTTTCCTGAAAATAGAAAAAGGCATCAAGTTAACACTTGCACCTAAATCACATAAAACCTTACCAAAGTCATGTTCTCCTATGGTGCAAGGTATAATGAAATTGCCAGGATCTTTCAACTTTGGAGGAAATTTTCTCTGAATGATGGCGCTGCATTCTTCTATCAATGCTACTGTCTCGTAATCTCCCAATCTCCACTTCGTGAAAGAATGTCTTTCATAAATTTGGCATAGCTGAGCATTTGTTCCAACGCTTCTGCAAATGGAATGTTGATATGCAGCTTTTTGAACACCTCCAGGAAACGAGCAAACTGCTTGTCCATTTTTTTTTTTGAAGACGCTGAGGAAAAGGTGGAGGTGGAGTGATCTTTTTTTTTTTTCCTTTGCTTCTTTTTCCTCCATCTGTTGCTTTGTTTCTTTTGGAATATCTTCAATATTGCCTTGATTCCAACATCTTTGTTGATTTCAGTACCGCTTTTTAACATGATAGCATGACATTGCTCATTTCCCATGTTCCTTGGATTTAGTTCTGTGTTGCTGGGAAGATTACCTGGCGGTCTGTAACTTTGAGCATTGGCCAGTTGTCCGATTTGATTCTCCAGTGCTTTGATAGAGGCTGAATGGCTTTGATTCAATGCTACTTGATTTTGAACCATAGCTGCTAAAGCATCGTATTTTGCTTCTTGCTTCTTCAACTGGGCCAGCACTTCTATTATTCCTGGTTATTTTTCATGCTCCTGGCTTTTGTTCTGTTGCTGGAATCCGGGTGGTGGATTTTTCATTTTCCCTGAATTGTTGCTCCATGAAAAATTGGGATGATTCTGTAGGAGTTAAATCAAGTCCCAAGATCAACAAATCATGCATAAAAACGAGTATGAACACAACAAAGGAGGTGCGAAATATACTCACATTGAATTCGGTTTTGATGAAATGAACACAAGACCCATTTTCGCACTGCATGTTGCTCGGTTTTGGTCCTGTGAACTGCTGTGGACGCACGGTTGGGGCTGTGAAAGTCTCCTCCATGTTCGGCCATTGAAGACTCCATTGAAGCTCCAAGCTTCAAGCTTCCATGCTCAAAGAATCACTTCCCTATCACCTATGTATCACTCATGGTGTGCTAGCACTAAGTCTTCTTCAATTTGCTTCTCAAAAATTCGGTGAAACCAAAAAAATCAAGAAGAAAATCGGCTTGAAGCCGTGAAGAAGAGGAGAAGAAATGAGAGGGAAAAGAGAAACCGTATGCCCTGCATGTTGGAGAGAGAGAGGACCGAATAATGATTGTAAAAAGGGAAAAGAAAAAGTAATATATATTATTCATTTATTTTTCAAAAAATAAATAAAACATATATATATATATTCCAAACCTTTTCATATTCCATCTCCTTAATTTTTACTTTAAGTCATATCACATCACTTTTCACATCACATCTATTCACTTTAATAAAGTGACATATTTGTCAAGTCACATCACTCAAAGTGACAATTGATTTGACGATTGACGCGACTAGCGATTTGACGCTTGATGTGACTCGCGTGCCGCGCTCGAATTCGAAATGCGAATGCGCTCGCAATCACTCTCGGGCTCGGGTTCGCTAATTCCAAATTAACGAATTTTCCGTCGCGTCGTAATTAAGTGATTACGCCTAGCGAATTCACTATTCACGTTGCTAACGAATTAATTCTAAATTAATTCGTTCGCCCGAATTAAAATCTAATTTTAATTCCGCGTCGAAATCCAATTTCGATTAATATATCAAATATTAATTTTATCGATTAATTCCAAATTAATCGTTCTCTCTCTTTAACGATATTTTATCCGAGATAAAATATCTCTGTAATTAATCCCAGATTAATTTTCTCTCTCATCGAATTAATCCCAGATTAATTATATCTCTCTCTTCTAATTAATCCCAGATTAATCAAAGTGCGAGTAATACGTCATCGGTGAATCTTCAGGAACCGACCCATGAGATCTCCGGATATGTTGGCAGTAAATACGATCGTCGGACTGTCCGAACACGTAAGTACCTCATACTACGTTTATATCGATTTACAAGACAAGGTTAGCCTCTAGCAAAACGCCATGCCTACCCAATTCTCCAGAAATATTCTTACAGGAATATATAGATCTGTATCAAGCGTAGTATACCGTAGTATTGTGTATATTGGCCCAGTATCGGATAGTCACGTGCTAGGGCTGGGGCTGGATAAGTGTCTGCCCCGTCCGAAGCACATGTCGGATGTCTGGTAACATAGTCTCTATAATCGGATATACATGACCTGGTCACAATATCCCGATTGGTTGCGGAACACTCAAGAGCACTAGTACCGTATCCTGCGTGACATCAACTCCAATATGACTGACTGAAGTGACACTTCCGTCTTGACATCACACCCAATACTCTACGACTCTCTGATAAACCCAGAAGCGGTGTACACAGAACCGGTTAAAGGCCTGTACCACCAAGACCAAAGTCTACCGATTATCGCGAGTATTAGCGATGCAAGTCTCAGGTTAAGACTATACACACCTACCTCGATTTCGGCCTCCCATAGACACATAGTCATAATACCAATGGGATTCCGAGGGGTCTATCCAGAGCGAAGCTGTTTCCCGTACCATCGGTGAAACACGACCTCCTATCGCACTTCCATAAGTATCCAATACTTATATATATGAGAACTATGCCGTTGTGCCCTCACAACGCGCACAAGTGCAATACTAGCCTATTCCGCATTATCGATGTCCAGTCTCGATAATAATTCGGCTAGGGATATTTAATGATTAATCCTTCGGGGATTGATACTGTCTCATATCATCTCAATCCAGGAACTAATCATATGGACCTCTCTTCATTTATACATCTATGGTGATCTAATCACAAATGATGAGAGTGCAATTTCCTTGTCACATAGTTAATTTGTACAACAAACACCAGTGATCTGTACAAATAGTGACGCTATGGGTTATATTATCCAACAATCTCCCACTTGGCACATAGCCAGTCACTCGAGTGTCTAACACCCGAACTATGTACAATTCGCTCAAATTGCTGAGGAAAGGTTTTCGTCAGCGGATTTGCTTAATTATCGTCTGACGCGATTTACACGATCATCACATCGCCACGATGTATGATCCGAACGAATCAGATGATATAGAAGTATATATCTGGATCGTCGATGAGACCTTTAATTCTTTAGCTTGTGCTGACGCCTAGCTCAGCTCCTAACAGAACTATATCTAATCTAATTAGATTTATTATCGATCCAAATGGCTTCTATTGCTGCCTCAGCTGCAGCAATAATCCGCATTTGTTGTTAATTCGGCAACAGTTATCTTGCTCGGAATATTTCCAGCTCAGCTGCACCGTTATTCAAACTGTATAGTACCGTTTGCGACTTTTAGTCGTCTTTATCGGTTATAGGAAACTTGCTACAGTGATCCCAGTCACTTCAAGTTCTCCTACTCCATAGACTAAGACAGCATCCTTAGTTCTCTAAGATACTAACGGATGTTCCTAACATCAATCCAGTGACTATCACTCGGATTGTCCTGTTTGTGAATCCATATGCTCAAAGCGTATGATACACCAGGTCTTGTACATTTTTCAATGTACGGTTCCACGGAGAGTATTTCGAAAGCCAAGCTTTCGCCGACATTTATTTTTTATGGGAATATCATTTCCAAGAAATGACGTATTATCATTATTTTATAGGACAGCCACTGTCAGTGCGCTCCCACTAACCCTCTTATTTACACTAGAATCATTTTCGTTTTGAATTAAATCATACACCATTATGATTGCATCAAAATGATAATTCCAAGAACTTATGCTCGCGTCAGCAAGCATCATCCAAATGGATCTACAGTGGCAATAGGTAAAAGGTTGAATCGTAATCAATCACAATGTCGATAACGATACATTTCCGTTAAAAGCCTAGCTTTATACATTGGTATATTGCCATCCATGTACGTCTTCCTTGAAGACTTATAGTACCAATAGGCACAATGCCTTGTGGTACTTCAACTAGTATCCAAACTTATTGATATACATGGAATCCATTTCGGACTCATGACACTTTGTCATAATAGGGAGTCGATACCTCGTATCACTTCCTTTGTTCTTGTGTATTCGAAGATTAATGGTATAGTTTCATCCTTGATGAATTATATATGTTCCATTAAGATTCAGTGCCTAGAACAGTATTACTCCGATTTTCATCGAGTTATACTATCCTCCCACTTACCACTGCATATCGGTATTCCTCTTAGGAAAACCGCATGGAGAGCAACAATCACATTGTTCTCATGTGAGATGTATAAGTACTATACTTATGGTTTCCCTTAGGATAACCTATATTGGCACTTATCCAATTTGGGTCCTTAGTTTGGTATCATCCAAACGTTATGCCTAGCATACCCAAATTGTCAGGAATGAGAAACCTCGTTTCTTTCCTGTTCATATCCTATACGATATCTGTCAAACAGATTTATATGGAACCTTATTCTAAATAAGTTTTGCACTGTTAGTACATATCCTATTGAAGGAAATGGTAGCTCAAAGCGACTCATGATTAACCTTATTATGTCTAACAAAATTCGGTTAATCCTGTTCGGACACACCGTCAAAATGACGTGTTCCAAGAGGAGTCCTCATTGAAAGAATACTATACTCTTTCAAGTATACGAGAAACTTACTGCTAAAGTATTTTTCCATACGGTCTTACCGTGGCGGAATAATGCTATAGCCGATCTGTTTATGTATTTCGTGTCGAAACTTTAAAGTTTCTGATTTGTGTTCTTTAAAAGAAACACATAACCATAACGTGATGCCATATCCGTTAAGGTCACGAAATATTCATGTTCACATCTAGCCTAGCTAGATATGGGCCCACTTACTTCACCATGAATACGGCTAACAGATCGGTGGCACTAACACTATTACCAAGCAAATAGTATTTTAGGTACTTTACCTAATAAACTAGATTCGCAGACCTTATTTGAATAGTCAAATCAGTCCTAGTACCCACTCTTCAAAAGTGTGGATATACGAGTCTAATTAAATTGTGTCCTAGACAACAATGCCACAAATAAGTCTCTATTGATCAAATCAATTTGAGCTATTTATTTGTCAATTTATATGTTTGAGATTTTTATTTATATTCAAAATATAAATTCTGTATTTATATCTAATGTATTTATCTCAGTACCATCTTTATATAATAAAACACTCAGTGTTCTATAATATAAAGGTTTTATCCGCAACGGATTAAACACTAATAAAGAGATAATGTCTCTAGTCAAACTAGTTACATTATAACAGTTCCTAATTCAAGTACATACCCGAAGGGTAGTTCTTAAACTTAGGTATCTACGGTCAAAACAGCGACTTTCATCCCGTTTCTGATTCGCAGAGGAATCTCAGCTTGAAGTCAGTATCCTGCTCAAAGCAGATTCTGAACATCAATACATATATTTTATGTACCACACTAAGTATTTAAAATCTAATTTCAATACTAGCTGTGAACACAACTAAGACAAACATTTTTAAAGTTAGAGCCTCGCCCTTTCTTTAATTCCTTCGTGTCTTCCATATCCAAATGGTAGTCACTTTGGGATATGTCAATTATCCTTTTCAATATTTTAGGAACCTTAGGCCAAGCCTTGGTTTTTAGAATATTGAAAGGAATGTGCACCTCGTGCTACATGCCCAATTGCAAACTTTGACTTTACATGAATAGTCAATTAATTCTCCAAGAATTATAAATTGCCAATTTTATACTTCTTAAATCCAAAAATTAGATTTATGACAAGTATATTAAATTAAGCATTAAAGTCATCATCACAAAAATCTTCCAAAGATTTTATGCTCTACTTATCTTGCTTAATTTTGGGCTTAAGGTATAATGAGTTATTTTATCAAATAAAGTAACTTATTATTATTCCCAATTTGAAAATTAAATTATTTAAAATATTTTAATCCTAGATTATATTTTAATATCCAACTTTTCAATTTTATCTTGATTACAATAGTCCAACTATTTAATCAACGATTAGTGGTACTTTATATATTATAATGATTATAATAGTCCAACTATATAATCAAATATAATCGAAATTAATTAACCTCAATTACATTGATTACTATAATCCAATTATAAAATCAACTGTAAACTGAAATTAATTAATTCAAATATATTGATTAATATAATCCAATTATATATAATCAAGTATAATACAGTCCAACTGTTTATTAAAACAACAATTTAAATATTAGTCTAACTAACATTTAATCTAATGACGAAATAATTAAATTGAGCGCGTATGGCGAGTAATTGAACGAATATTGCAAATTCAATTCTTGCCTCCCACTATTTTTCGTCGAGCCTCTAACCCTCTGTCGAGTACTCGGGAAACCGTGTTTCCTAGTGGGCTAGGATCCCGTTAAATATCACACAATCTTGACTTTGGCCAACAAATTGTATGATAAAACTAGGTAGATCTCGAAGATCAATTGGATCTCATCCAACTCCTAGATCCAGTAGGTGGACATCCAAGTCCCAAACATATATCTTATATATGCCTATACATCGAATGTATACCCTAACCTTTTTCCTCTGAATCAACTAGGCCTTGGCTTTGGCACAACAAACCTAGTGATCCCAGTCAAGCGCGGACCCATTGACATGGAAGCTTCGTAATCAATGTCAATGGACAAGAAGTGGTCTTGACTTTGGCCAACAAACCACAACTTGGACACGACACCGATATGGAACAAAGCCTCGTGATTAAAACACATCTTTGATGGACAAGGGCTTGACTTTGGCCAACACCCCTGCCAATCTCGGATCTTGAGTAAGAATCACTCAATGGAAGGAAAAACGCATGATATTTAACGAGGGTTTTTCGCGTGCAAATTGGCTACCAATTTTATTATCTTTGTTAAGGTCTCATCATCATACACCCTTAAGCATGCATTCTAAACACATAATAAAGTGAGTATGAAAATAAATAATAATGATATGCGGATGGATACTTTACACATTGATCCTAGATCAAATCTCTCCCTTTCTCACTCAAGCTAGCACTAGTATTACTTCTACCCGTTACACTACACTTCTAAAGAACCTCATATACATAGAGGGGAATAGGTGAGAAGAGAATACAATGAAATAGGAGATAAGGCTGGACACGCAGGTCCAATTAATAAATCAAATTTATTACAATTTCCAAAATCGCCCCACCCGGCTAATATCCATCCGATATACATTATTCAAACATCACAACCATGTATTCATACAAGCATGTTATCAATCAATCTAATCAAATTAATTAATCTTGATAATTAGTGATCATCCAATGTTCAAACAAAGATTTGATTTTGTTCGAGTCAAACTCGTATTGCGAACACGTACTCAAAGTACGATTTCTACTAATTAAATTAAATTACATGATTAAATCCAATTTAATATGTATTTAATTCTAATTCATTATTTAATTCCAAATTAAATATTACACTTTATAAAATAAACCTTTACGACTTAAATTTCAAATTTAATCGTTACGGGTCTCAAAGCCCGATTAATATCCAATATTAATTTAATTAAAGTCCAATGGGCTTTTAATTAATTTCTTGAGGCGTGGACTTTTGGTCAACTCGGGTCAAACCCGCAACCAAAGTCCAATCCGGGAGTTACCCCATAAGCCTTTAAATTAATTTTGGCCCATTAGGCCCAATTAAATAATTAAGGTCCATTAAGTCATAATTGGACCTTTTGAATTCGGTTTTGGGCCTAATTGGATCCAACCAATTTTGCCTAAACCCAACTTTGTTACAACAAAGCTCAAAAGCCCAATTACAACCTAACAAGCCCAATTTCCAAAATCAAGCCCAAATTAATTAACTTATAAAATTCCAAATTTCACAATTAATTAACCTAAGTGTAATACACAATCAATTACCCAATTAACATTTCTAAAACATCAATTAGCCTAACTAATCATGCACTTTAACAACCAAATAGTGTCCAACACAATTCAATTAAAATCAAACCCAATTTACATGCTTTCAAGTCTCGGCAATTAGGGGTTTTTCAATTCGATTCGGTTTCAATCCAATTGAATCCACAATCATCATTTCCCAAATCAGTTTAACTCATCCAATGAATCAAACAACAAAAATCACCATGAATTTCATGCCTTTGATTTTCGGCCAACCCACTAATTTTGGGCAAAATGTTCCAAATCAAAATTCAATCCAATTAAACTTTAATACAACATTGCCCAATTGTTTTAAGTCACCCAATGATCAAAAAACAAAATAATGCCAAGCCAATTTAGGGTTCATATTTTCGGTCCAAGCTTCAATTTTGGGGAAAATTGGATCCAACCAAATTTCTTGAAATTGATCATGCACAATCTCAATTAAACATCATCCAAGCATGCTTAAACAATCAATTTAACCAAAACAAGTCAAAATCGATTTTGCCCAATTTAAAGTTTTGGCCAACATTAAGCAAATTGGGGAAAATCAATCCAATTAATTTTTCATCAAAATGATTACATATAACTCAAATTAAATCATATACAAGCATTCTTAAAGAATCAATTTGTCAGAATCAAGCTAAAATCAAAAAGCCCCAAATTTGCTCAAGAACCCTAATTCGGTTTTCATGCATCAAAAGCTCTGATACCATTGTAGGAGTTAAATCAAGTCCCAAGATCAACAAATCATGCATAAAAACGAGTATGAACACAACAAAGGAGGTGCGGAATATGCTCACATTGAATTCGGTTTTGATGAAATGAACACAAGACACATTTTCGCACTGCATGTTGCTCGGGTTTTGGTCCTGTGAACTGCTGTGGACGCACGGTTGGGGCTGTGAAAGTCTCCTCCATGTTCGGCCATTGAAGACTCCATTGAAGCTCCAGCTTCAAGCTTCCATGCTCAAAGAATCACTTCCCTATCACCTATGTATCACTCATGGTGTGCTAGCACTAAGTCTTCTTCTTCAATTTGCTTCTCAAAAATTCGGTGAAACCAGAAAAATCAAGAAGAAAATCGGCTTGAAGCCGTGAAGAAGAGGAGAAGAAATGAGAGGGAAAAGAGAAAACGTATGCCCTGCATGTTGGAGAGAGAGAGGACCGAATAAGATTGTAAAAAGGGAAAAGAAAAAGTAATATATATTATTCATTTATTTTTCAAAAAATAAATAAAACATATATATATATTCCAAACCTTTTCATATTCCATCTCCTTTACTTTTTACTTTAAGTCATATCACATCACTTTTCACATCACATCTATTCACTTAATATAGTGACATATTTGTCAAGTCACATCACTCAAAGTGACAATTGATTTGACGATTGACGCGACTAGCGATTTGACGCTTGATGTGACTCGCGTGCCGTGCTCGAATTCGAAATGCAAATGCGCTCGCAATCACTCTCGGGCTCGGGTTCGCTAATTCCAAATTAACGAATTTTCCGTCGCGTCGTAATTAAGTGATTACGCCTAGCGAATTCACTATTCACGTCGCTAACGAATAATTCTAAATTAATTCGTTCGCCCGAATTAAAATCTAATTTTAATTCCGCGTCGAAATCCAATTTCGATAATATATCAAATATATTAATTTTATCGATTAATTCCAAATTAATCGTTCTCTCTCTTTAACGATATTTTATCCAGATAAAATATCTCCGTAATTAATCCCAGATTAATTTTCTCTCTCATCGAATTAATCCCAGATTAATTCTATCTCTCTCTTCTAATTAATCCCAGATTAATCAAAGTGCGAGTAATACGTCATCGTGAATCTTCAAGAACCGACCCATGAGATCTCCGGATATGTTGGCAGTAAATACGATCGTCGGACTGTCCGAACACGTAAGTACCTCGTACTACGTTTATATCGATTTACAAGACAAGGTTAGCCTCTAGCAAAACGCCATGCCTACCCAATTCTCCAGAAATATTCTTACAGGAATATATAGATCTGTATCAAGCGTAGTATACCGTAGTATTGTGTATATTGGCCCAGTATCGGATAGTCACGTGCTAGGGCTGGGGCGGGATAAGTGTCTGCCCCGTCCGAAGCACATGTCGGATGTCTGGTAACATAGTCTCTATAATCGGATATACATACTGACCTGGTCACAATATCCCGATTGGTTGCGCAACACTCAAGAGCACTAGTACCGTATCCTGCGTGACATCAACTCCAATATGACTGAAGTGACACTTCCGTCTTGACATCACACCCAATACTCTACGACTCTCTGATAAACCCAGAAGCGGTGTACACAGAACCGGTTAAAGCCCTGTACCACCAAGACCAAAGTCTACCGATTATCGCGAGTATTAGCGATGCAAGTCTCAGGTTAAGACTATACACACCTACCTCGATTTCGGCCTCCCATAGACACATAGTCATAATACCAATGGGATTTCGAGGGGTCTATCCAGAGCGAAGCTGTTTCCCGTACCATCGGTGAAACACGACCTCCTATCGCACTTGCATAAGTATCCAATACTTATATATATGAGAACTATGCCGTTGTGCCCTCACAACGCGCACAAGTGCAATACTAGCCTATTCCGCATTATCGATGTCCAGTCTCGATAATACTTCGGCTAGGGATATTTAATGATTAATCCTTCGGGGATTGATACTGTCTCATATCATCTCAATCCAGGAACTAATCATATGGACCTCTCTTCATTTATACATCTATGGTGATCTAATCACAAATGATAAGAGTGAAATTTCATTGTCACATAGTTAATTTGTACAACAACACCGTGATCTGTACAAATAGTGACGCTATGGGTCATAATATCCAACAGATTCATCCACCCTGGGTTGTAGGTGTTGGAATATGGATTATTCCTCTGTCTGTTGAAATTGTTAACGTAGTTCACTGTTTCTTTATATTGAATTGGTTCTGGTGCTCCTTCATATGGTGAACTTGTCGTTCTAGCGATGTTCATAACTTGCGTGCTAAGTGTTTCTATACATTTATATATCACATCCAACTTGGAATTTAGTGCTGTGTTGGCTCAAACTTCATAAATTTCTGCAATTCTTTGGATCATGCTCCTTTCTGTTGGCCATAAGAATTGTGTTGGCCATTTCTTCAATTAAGTCACAGGCCTGATCTTCTCCTTTTGCCATCAAAGCTCCTCCAGCAGCAGCATCAATTGTGGTTCTCATTATTCCAGAAAGTCCATTGTAGAAGGTTTGGACTTGTAGCCACTTTGCGATCTCATGATGAGGACATTTCTGGAGTAAATCTTTGAATCTTTCCCAAGCTTCGCAAAGGGATTCTAAATCTTGTTGTACAAAAGATGTGATGTCATTCCTCAACTTTGCAGTTCTTGCTGGTGGAAAGTACTTTGCAAGGAATTTTGTGGCTAGAGTGTTCCAAGTTGTGATGGGGAATGTTGCCAAGCTTTAGCTCTGAATTTCAGGGAAAATGGAAAAAACATGCAGTCTCATTGCTTCTTCAGCTCCTCGGTTGTAATTAAAAGTATCGCAAACTTCCAGGAAGTTGCTGATGTGGCCATTAGGATCTTCAGTTGCATTCCCCCCAAACTGTACTGACTGCTGAATCATCTGGATACATGTTTTGATGTCACCTGTATTTGCTGGCAATGGATGAAGTACAATACAATAAATGAGTCTGTCAACCACCGGAATGGTTCTGTCTCGAATGGGAATCGGTGGTGCAACGTTCCAAGGTTCATGTTTCATGTTAATAATTACTTCTTGGCCTTCTCGCCTTTCTCTTCTCAACTGTCTGATGGTTATTTCAATTTCTGGGTCAAGCGATCGGAGCTCAAAGCTTCTGGTTCGTCTCATGTAGTTTCTGAGAACCTGAAACACAAGAAAACAAAAACAATAAGTAAAAAGAAATTAGATACAAGTAACGTATCTAACCCTAAAACTAATAGTGAAAGATAAATTAGTCACCGGCAACGGCGCCAAAAACTTGACCGGCGTAAACACACACGTATAACGCAAGCGTACGTATCGTTCAAGTAGTATAAAAAGTATCGATCCCACGAGGACTTAATACCTAAGCTATTAATTTTATGAGGTCAAATGATTACTAGTATCTAACAGGTTGTTTGATTGATTTGAAATGGTGACGATTCTAAATTTAAAAACAAGTAAATAAAACTGTTCGAAAGTAGGTTTTAAGAAAATTTAATATTAAAAACTATCTAGGGTTGTGATTTCCTCCAATATCATTTTAAAGATGAAGTGGTTATTTTATGTTTGTGTAATAAATCGGTTTCCTAACCTGGAACGCTAAATTATGCAAAAGCCTATGTCGATAGTCAGACGTAAATACCCAGTTTAACCCAATTGAACCATATGTCTATGTCGACCAAATTATCTGGATTCATTAAGTTTAAGTTCCAATTATGGCTACCCCCGCCCGACAGGTATATTCCTATCCTGTAAGGAAATCTATTAAAGGGTTATCTATCCTCAAGGAAGATCGTGGGCTATTGAGTCTAAGGTCTTAAACTTAAAATCCCTATGTCTAGTTCATTTTAAGTTTACCAGTTCAATTTTATTAATGGCCAGTTAATGAAAAAGCATTAAGATTAAGACTCAATAAATAAATCTTTATATTACCCAAACTATAATTTAACCCCTTATAAACCGGTGATATTGGATTTCATCACAACCCCAGATAACTGACTTAGTTACGACACATATTTACAGGAAGTAAAAACTTAAATAAAATAAAAGACATAAAGTAAAATACTAAAAATGAAATACTGAAAATTAAATGCCGAAAAGTAAATGCTGAAATTAAATGCTGAAATTAAATACTGAAAATTAAATGCTGAAAAGTAAATGTTGAAAGTAAATTACTGAAAAGTAAATTGCTGAAAGTAAATTGCTGAAAGTAAATAAAGTAAAATTACAATAAAAGAAAATGCTGAGGTAAAAAGATCCACTTTTTTTACTTCTATTTTAGATATCTCCCTTAATATAATATATTAACTTTGCATGATAATTACCAACCAGCCATATAGGCGGTATCCAGATTAAGTCAAATTAATAATTAATTACCAACAGACAAATCAGGCGGTATCCATTTTAGTCAGGTTAAAACCAATTAATAAATAATTACCAACCGACCAATATGGCGGTATCCTCGTTAAGTTAGGTTTTACTTAGTTTATATATTATAATTAAGGGAGATTAATCTAAATATTAGTAATAAAAGTTTTACCTTTTACCCCAGCAAATGGGAGTTACATCCTCATTACTGAAAATTAAAAACTGAAAATTAAAGAAAGAAAAGTATTGTGCGTAAAAGTAAATTGCGGAAAGTAAAAACTGAAAAGTAAAGAAAAGAAAGTGCGAAAGCGGAAATTAATTACTGAAAGCTATAAATAAACAAACAAGATACAATCTTCTTAGTATTCTTAAGGAATTCCTTAGAAGAAAGTATGAATTTTACATATGAAATGGCTTGGTATTTATAGGCTAAATTTTGCCTCCTTCAAATCATCCACCAAATCAATTATTAATTGCTCCACTAATTGCTCCACTAATTGCTTATCCAAATCCATTATTAATTGCTCCACTAATTGCTTATCATGTTTGGTGGTGATTGATAATTTTTATTATTTATTTATTAATTTATTTTTTGCTTTGAAAATGATTGAAAATGACTTTAATAATTACACACAACACACTTCTGGATGGTTCATCAATTTAGGGCATGAAATATTCAGAATTCGAAATTATTTTGCTTTTCAAAGTTGTAGAGCTTTGATTCGTCTTTAATCTAGCACTTGAATCAGCTCAATCCGATATCGGAGTAAGAAGTTATGCCCAAAATACGAAAGATGTACACAACTGGAATTTCCAAAACTGCACTTTGTCAAAAACGCCCTTTCAAGTTTCCAATCTCCAAAATTAAAATATCAAGTCCAATAATTGCCCTTATTTGACCCATATTTTGTCAAATGATTTCATTGAGACCCGATATTATTTTATCTGCAAAATAAACTAAAACACATCAAAACGTTCATCAAACCCGAAAAAATAAACAAAATATTAAGTAAAAGGGGCGGTAAATATTGATATATTTTCCCCTCATCAATAACGCAAGTTGTAATTGAAATTAGGAAGTGTCACTATAAGTTGTATATTCTCAAATAAAGTTCCTGGTTAAGATTTATTGACACTGGTCGATTAGTAAAATCCGTTGAGACTAGTACATATCGTATATCGAGACTTGGTCCGATAGTTTATCCCAGTGAGCCATGAGTCTTCGGAGACTCGTATAGACATGTAAGTGTTTAATTCGATAAACACTGAACGACTCACTGAATATTTTATAATAGATGGTACACTAACGTAAATAGGAATCTTCTAGAGTGAAGTAGCATAGTGGTCCTTTAGAGTTGAGATACCACGGTGGATATATGAGTTATCATCCACACTTTGATGACAGTCACGTCAACGACCTATTTAGGTTAGACCTCCGTCTGTTCATCGGGTATTGACTAATGCTCATGATATTTGGTGTGTATAAATATAGAATCTGTCAGTCCTGTGTACTTGATATATGTATTCCGCACGTGTTGACGATCAGTTAAATCCATGGTCGTGGTACTTTACGGAAGCGAGTTTCGAGTGTTATTTAGTTCATAAATTTATAAGTCGACTATATTATACCTTAGGGATTTGATGTTCTCATCTATATCCCCGATATAATATGGATATAGCCTGTGATGGATGGATTATACATATGTGATAATCTCGACTTGTATAGTTCAGCGAGATTATCAGTAGTCGTCATAATTTACGAGTAGGTAAATTATGGACACAAAATTAGATTTCGTGATGGATATACATGAACTTAGAGAGTCTCACAATATGAAGTGTACTCGTTGAGCACTTGGGCAACACGTTATGAATAATACCGATTATTCATAATATTTTATCGGATTAAAATAAGTTAATTCGAATCGTTTAATCGGTAAACGAATTTACACATGCCGGGGAAATTTTGGTCATTCTAATATGTATTTTTTATTATATACATAATTAGATTAGATACATATTCATTAAAATATTGTATGTTGATATATGTAAAGTAAGTTATTATTAAATTCTTTAAAGTAATGAATTGTAATTATTATTAACTTTATATGTGTAGAGTTGGTTATTATTTAATATATATTATTAGTAATATAAATGGTTATTATTGGTGCCATGTGTGTGAATATTTACCAAAGCTTTATTTAATTATTATTTTGAATAATAAGTTGACCAAAAAAATGCCCGCCCACCCACTCACGCCACTTTTTGGATTTTTAAGGGAAATGTGTTTCTTTCTCTTGGTGATGGGTTTAACCCATATCCTAGCCCCCCTGAACACCAAAGAGTGATTTGAAAAGAAAATAAGCAAGAACAAAGAGATTGAAGAAATTTTTGGAAATTAAAGGTAATCTTTAAATTTCTTCAATTGTGAAAATATTTCTTTTTTTTATTTTTGGTGATTACATATGATGTAAAGAGTTGTTTTCATCTCAAATTAGGGGTTTTGTGTTTTTATTGTTTGATTGGGTGGTTAGAAGCATGTGTAAAATGTATTTTGAACTAGATAAGGTAATTTAGGTTCAAATTATTGTTGGGCAATTTATTTGTCATCTAGAGTTGTTAAGCCACTCTAAAATAACCTAGAATTGTTCTAGAGATATTTCATGATGGTGTGACTTAATTGGTGTAAGATTAATTTGATTAATCTTGTGAAAATTAGATTTAAGCATAAAATAAGGGCTAATTTTCTGTCCATATCAGATCTGGAAAATCTGAAATTTTGTTGATGAAAAATATGTCATTTGGATGTGTTGTAATAGATATTAGGATAATTTCTGAAAATTAGTTCGGAGTGAAAATATGTGAAAATGGTGAAAAACGGCGATATCGAGTGAAATTCGGACTAACCGGGTAAATGCTATACAAACAGTGAATTCATCAATGTTTGGGCAGCCCATGGACTGACCGAATACTATCGGGGCTGACCTGCACAATTCCGTGTGGTTTCAATTGGTCCATTCAGCAGAAAACACATTTTATTCCTTTTTACAGAAAATCATTTTCGATTAATTATGTCGTTATATGATATCGAATAATATGTTTAGGTGAATTATAAATAAATTATAGATATAGGATATCGAATAATTTATTAGGAAACTTTAAAAATTTTAAAATTACGATTTCGTCCAAACTGCGCTTTCGTTGCGTATGACCCCTGCATTACTTCCCTCAGGGACATGGTGAACAGGTTTGAATTGGTTTTGTGTTCGTTTGCTTCTTCAAAGAAGAAGTAGTAACATAAGTTATTTTCCAATTTTTTTTTATCACTGGTGTGTTTGTTTGATAGAATATTCTCATATGCTGTTCTTTTCTTAAGTCCGTGTGACTACGAACTAGTTGATGAATCTATACACCTTTTGGAATTGTTTGATTAGTTTATATTATGCTATGTTGCAAGATCTTGATAATTTTAATTTAAAAGATGTATAGGATTTTTTTGATTTTGGATATTGTAAAATGGCTTGAAATCCTCATGGTCTCTGTGCGCTCTTCCATGCCTGTTAAAAATGGTGTTATGTTGGCTTCTCTAGAGTTGAATTCTGAATTTGTATTGTTCATTTTTACCATTGTTCTAAAACGCAGCGCCTGTGTTAGGCTAGGCTCGGCCATAACCAAATCAGTGGGGTTAGGCACTCGATAGCCTGATCATCATTTTCTACTTCAGTGCCTAAAGGCGTTGGAGTCACCGCCACCGGAGCCGGTGATTTTTGGTTTTTTTTTTTTTTAAAAAAAAATTAATCCCAAATCGAAGTCCTTTTCTAACTTCTCTTACCATTGTAAAGCTTAATTTCTTCTTAATTTCACAAAATTTTTAAAATCCCTAATTTTGGAAAACCCTATTTTTTTAAGAAAAAATAAATAATTTCTTCAATTGTTTTTTTAATCAAATTGAACATCTATAAACTTTATCCAACACTCAAATAATATTTCCTTAGGATCAGCTTGTCCTTCACTCTAATTTTGGAAATCCCCGATTTCCAAGGAATTTCCTAAGACACCTAGGTGTTGGGCTGCCTTTTGACTAGTGCGTTTTTGAAACTGTTTTGGATGAATGCTTTAGTTTGGCCACCTCAAGACTACTTTCAAACATGGTGTTCCGTGATTACTTGTATTATTGGGTTGGTTAATTGTTAAACCTCGAGGCATATATAACTAGTTGGATTCTGACTTTCATAGTTTGATAATCTTAGGGGAGAAGGAAGAGGGTATCTTTTAGGCATTTAGCTATGATCTCCATTTAGATGTGTACAGAATCCCATACACATTTTGATGAATTCTGTTGGCATACCAAATCCCTACTCTACTCAATTTTTCAAATTGTAGGTTATTTCTCCTCTTAACATAATTTGTGTTCGTAGATGGTCTATTTCAATACGATCATGGTATTGTCAGCATTTGTATATTCGCTGCTCTGGGATATGGTGAAACTTGTACAGGAGTTGCATTGCTTTTTATGTGAAGTTTCTCTTGATAGTATCTGTGGAACCATCTATCGTTGTATGCAAAATGACATATTTTGCATTTGCAGGATGCAATTAATTTAGCAACATCAGTTACTCAGAGCTTAAGTGCAGAATTGGCTGATGGGCAGCGTAAGCTATTAGCTATTGCAGCAGCAGGTGCTAACACGAAAACAGGAAATTCCTTGGTCACTCACTCAAGTAATGGACCATTGGTTAGTCTTCTTGAGATTTTATGCACTTCCTTTTATATCAAATGTTTAAAATATTGCTTAGCCTGTGAAGAGTGTTTATTCTTTTAGTAAAAAGGTAATTAGTTTTATTGTTTTCTGGCAATAATAGACTTGGTTTTTTTTTGTTTTTTTTTTTTTTTTGATTCCTGAGGATTTTACATATTATATTTCATAAAACAGGTTGAGGCACCTTTGCAGGTATATCAGCAAGGAAATACCAAGAAACCTGGCATGGATGACTTATGCATGTCATAAACTCTGTGTTGATGATTCTTCCTCTGTCCCATAATGTTTTGTGTAAAATGAGTAAGTTTTAACTTTTCGGTTTGTATAGAAATATAGAAGTTCCAGGGAAGGGGAAAAAATATAGAATTTTAATGCATTCAGTTAAGAATTTTGTGAAATAGTTAAAATCTTTTTGTTATGCGTCAATGAAACTTATTGTTCATTTGTTAGGTTGTGTAAATGTGGAAAGTTTGGTTCATTCAAAGTCAATTGCACGGTTGGTGAATATTAAATTATGGACTTGAGAATTTATTAAGACTATGCTAACCTTTGGGCTTGAATCATATAAATTATAGGGATAAAGTCCTATGAGTTTTCTAATTTTTTTCATAATGTCCCGTCAAATCCCTGCTATTTCATAATACCTCATTAAGTCCTTACTGTTAAAAACTAATGATACCAATATCAATTTATTATTTTTATTTTCTTTTTTTGCCCTTTATCAATTTTATAAATAATAAAAAAATAATTCTAATATCAATAATTATGGGACTCATATGATATATTAAAAACATCAAAACCTTAAATGTAAATTTGTATAAGGTAACTTCGATCACTAAAATAGAACTACAGTAATAATATAAAAAGATAGTAAGAATCTAGATTTTCTCTTGAAAAGAAATTCTCTCACCTGAATTATAAATGAGTGGTGGTAGTTAATGTATATCATTTGTATAGTTTGATTCAACATCATATCATACACTTTTTTGGTGTCCCTAACACACGAGGAAATTCAACAAACTAAACAAATAAAACTCTCCAACAAAGTCAAAACTTAAACTAAACATTACAACAATGCAGCATGTATATAATCTTATTAGTAAATAACTAATTTTTAATTAAAAAAAAAGAATAATAAAAGAAGAAATTGTCATTTTGTCAAGTTTTAGGCTTTCAAATTACTTCAATGTAAGTCTTTTCATGATTTTTTTTCCAACATTGGGTTAGTAAACAATAGTTAGCACTTGTGTTCCAATCCCATAAAAAAATAACATTTTTCAAAATAACTATAAGAATTTTAAATGAAAAAATATTTAGAAAAAATTGGTGGTTCTAATGGAACTTTGAGACTAACTAACTGAGCCATTAGCATGTTGTAGAGAAAAATTACAAATGAGAAATGGATAGGGAAAAACGTAAGAGAGAAAAAACTTTTTATTTATTATGTATATTCATAATTGTTGATGTTACTTTTTTTGTTTATAAATTTAATAAAACAATTTATAATAAAAAATTATCATTTAATTATTTATTACAAAAACCATATATTAAAATTAATAAACAGTTTCAAGTGTGACAAATTTTGTTATTAATCATATTAATAAAATATATATATGTGTGAGTATATAATTGGACTATCCAATTATATTTAATCTGCTGCAATATATCGTGCTAGTATGGCGACCAAATGGACCTACGGTTCTGAGCTCAATTAATCCCGGAATATTAATTAAACTCTTAATTAAATATTCCGAATTATTAACTTCAGGTTATTCCACTGAATACCCGAAGATGCACTCTCGTTTCCGTAGATAGATTATATAAGTCGAACTACGTCGGTGTACATCGATATAGTCATTACATACGGATTGGCCCTTCACGAGGATCTCATAATTAGAGCCGAGTCATAATGTTCGTTGTACCCTTCTAATTATTTTTACCTTAAGTACCATTAATTCTTTAATGAATGATTTATTCATAACCATTATGAATGTTAATATTTCTATTCGTAATAGAAAGACTTGAGTGCTCTAATCGTTCAAGTATTGAATCAACCCTTAGGAAGATGCTCATCTACTTCTCGCAAGAAGGAGTGAACTCCATATATATATAAAATGTCCTCAACTATACACCAAACCATGTCCCCAAAGTAGCTATTAGTCGGGATTGTTACACACCAACCTCACCTTTATAAATTAAAGCACATATCCTGCCATGCAGGAGTTCGTAATACACTCAGGATTCAAATCAATGCATAAATGACAATCTTGTAGATTGAGATGAATTTCCTTATTTAACGGATATTATAAGAAACTCATTTCTATATTGGTCCAGTCATATATGATCATATCATATAAGGTTCCTCCATTCTCATGTCACCACATGGAAGATCCAGAATCAAGTTCGTCATACAATTATATAATGGACCGCAACTATAGATAAACCACAAAAAATTACCCGTTTTTTTTTGTTTTCTATAGACTATTTTAGATTACTAACTTCACAATTAAATTTCACTTGTGTATGACACTCACATATTAAGTCTGAAGGCACATGAGTAATCAGAGGTAAACAACATAATTTATAATATGCGATATTAAACAACACATTGATAAATTATAATGCAATCTTTTTTATTTCATAATATATATTTTGTTTACATTCCATGAAGCTCTAGGGTATATATCCCAACAATCTCCCACTTGCACTAGAGCAAATGAGACATGTCACGTAATCCTATACCATCTAGGTGACCTTCAAACACTTTAGCCGATAAGGTCTTTGTAAACATATCAGCCAGGTTCACTGCGGATGCAATCTTCGTGGCATAAAAGTCTTTTTGATATAGTCAAAAAGGGAACTTCGTGGCATAAATAGAACTATCGTAAACTAGCTTTAAGACTACTCCACAAATTTAAGGGAGTTTTAGAAATAGACTTAGATGGAACTACATTAAGGATATACATTGATGTTTGCAATGCATATCCCCAGAATGAACTAAGTAGTGAACTATAACTAAACATAGATCTTATCATATCTAGTAGGATCTGATTTCTCCTATCTGCAACACCATTTTTATGTGGTGTTCCAGGTGCTGTGAGCTGGGATACTATTGTTGGAGTTTTTAAAGGTCCCAAGATCAAAACTCAAGCATGAATCATAAGTGAATACAACGACGAAGTTGCGGAATACTTACATCGAGCGGTTGAGCGACGATTTGGGCAACAAAACGAACTCACTGCCCTTCATGAACTGCTCACGCAGTAGCAGCAAAACACAGCCACTGGTTCGGTTTTGGTCACCAAAATCAAGCTCCAAGCTTTCCGAAATGGTTCCCAACTCATGGGTGGACTTCCCTATCACCTTCGCATTGATCCCGGAGTGTGCTAGCACTCTTGTTTTGCCACAAAACCACACTTTGCTTCCCCATTTTCCCTTGTGTTTCACGGCAGTGGACTGCCTCAAGAACAAGAAGAAAATGCGTGAGGATGAGAGGAGAAATGTTGCTTCAACGTGAGAGAGAGAGAGTTGTTGAAAAGTAAAATGTATTAGGTGTTATTAATTTCCAAAATAATAAAACATATACCACTTTTTTATTTGGAAAGTGAAGCACTGAATGCTTCATTCACACCAACTTCCATCAATCACCATCAATCATCACTCAATCACATCAATCAATCATTCTTGTCAAGTCACATCACTCAAAGTGACAAGTGATTTGACGCTTGATGCGACTAGCGATTTGACGCTTGATTTGACGAGCCGCGCTCGAATTCGAAATGCGAATGCGCTCGCAAATAATCTCGGGCTCGGATTCGCTAATTCTAAATTAACGAATTTTCCGTCGCGTCGTAATTAAATGATTACGCCTAGCGAAATCACTATTCACGTCGCTAACGAATTAATTCTAAATTAATTCGCTCGCCCGAATTAAAATCTAATTTTAATTCCGCGTCGAAATCCAATTTCGTTTAATATATCAAATATATTAATTCCTCGATTAATTCCAAATTAATCATTCTCTCTCTTTTAAATTGATATTTTATCCCAGATAAAATATCTCTGTAATTAATCCCAGATTATTTTCTCTCTCATCATATTAATCCCAGATTAATAAAAGTGCGAGTCATACGTCATCGGTGAATCTTTGGGAAGCGACCCATGAGATCCCCGGATAATTCGGCAGTAAATACGGTCGTCGGAGTATCCGAATCACGTACGTACCAAGTACTACGTTCTACCGATTTACGAGACACGATCGGCTTCTAGCAAAGCACGAAGTCTACCAATTCTCCGGTCATATCCATCTAAGAATATTTAAGATCTGTATCAAGCGTAGTATACCAAGTATTGTGTATATCGGCCCAGTATCGGATAGTCACGTGCTAGGGCTGGGGCTGGATAAGTGTCTGCCCCGTCCGAAGCACATGTCGGATGTCTGGTAACTAGTCTCTATAATCGGATATGCATGACCTAGTCATAATATCCCGATGGTTGCGCAACACTTAAGAGCACTAATACCGTATCCTGCGTGACATCATCTCCACTATGACTGAAGTGATACTTCCGTCTTGACATCACACCCAATACTCTACGATTCTCAATATACCCAGCAGTTGGCGTACACAGAACCGGTTAGAGTCCTAGACGACCTCAACTAAAGTATATTGATTGTCGTAAGCATTAGCGGTGCAAGTCTCAGGTTAAGACCAAATACACCTACCCTGATGTCGGACTCCCATAGACACATAGTCATAATACCAATGGGATTCCGAGGGGTCTATCCAGAGCGAAGCTGTTTCCCGTACCATCGGTGAAACACAACCTCCTATCGCACTTGCATAAGTATCCAATACTTAAATATATGAGAACTATGCCGTTGTGCCCTCACAACGCGCACAAGTGCAATACTAGCCTATTCCGCATTATCGATGTCCTGTCTCGATAATACTCCGGCTAGGGATATTTAATGATTAATCCTTCGTGGACTGATACTGTCTCATATCATTCTCCGTCCAGGAATAAATCATAGGGACCTCTAATCATTTATACATCTAAGGTGATCTAATCACAAATGATAAGAGTGCAATTTCCTCCTTGTCACATAGTTAATTTGTACAACAACACCATGATCTGTACAAATAGTGACGCTATGGGTCATATTATCCAACAATCTCCCACTTGGCACATAGCCAGTCACTCGAGTGTCTAACACCCGAACTATGTACGGTTCGCTCAAATTGCTGAGAAAAGATTTTCGTCAGCGGATTTGCATGATTATCGTCTGACGCGATTTACACGATCATCACATCGCCATGATGTATGATCCGAACGAATCAGATGAATATAGAAGTATATATCTGGATCGTCGATGAGACCTTTAATTCCTTAGCCTGTGCTGACGCCTAGCTCAGCCGCTAACAGAACTATATCTAATCTAATTAGATTTATTATCGATCCAAATGGCTTCTATTGCTGCCTCAGCTGCAGCAATAATCCGCATTTGTTGTTTTTCGGCAACAGTATCTTGCTTGGAAGATTTCCAGCTCACTGTACCGTTATACTATTGTATAGTACCTTTGTTACGACTTATAGTCGTTATCAGGGAAGCCCAGCTTTCACCGATTATTTTATGGGAATATCATTTCCAAGAAATGACATATTATCATTATCTTACATGACATTCATGTCAGTGCACTCCCACTAACCCTTTTATATACACAAGAATCATATTGTTTTGAATTAAATCATACTCATTTATGATTACATCAAAACGATAATTCCTAGAACCTATGCTTGCTTCAATCCAAACATGGATCGAATAACCTGCAAACCTTGTTTGCTTGTTATGGTACGACAAAACCGACAGGATGTTATAAACATCCTCCGAAAGGTTTCCTTTTCAGGAAAGCGATTTTCCGTTAAGCTGTCATATTTCATAAATGAAATACACAGCTTTAGCAAGCATTATCCAAATGGATTTACAATGGCAACATGTAAAAGGTTTCGTCGGAATCAACACAATGTTGATAACTCTACCTTTTCTTTACAAGCCTAGCTTAGTACGTTGGTATGTTGCCTTCCATGTATGTCTTCCTTGAAGACTTATAAAGTACCAATAGGCACAATGTCTTATGGTACATCAACTAGTATCCAAACTTGTTGATATACATGGAATCCATTTCGGACTCATGACACTTTGTCATAATAGGGAGTCGATACCTTGTATCACTACCTCATACGTAATCAGTTGGTATACCTTAAAAGATTAACATCTTTATGAGGTGAGATCAGAAACCCATACCCTAGGTTGTTTTTCTGACTCTCTCCGATCTACGTGGTTCTTGTGTACTCGAAGATTAATGGAATAGTTTCATCCTTGATGAACTATTTATGTTCCATTAGGAATAGGTGCCTTGAATAGTAGTATTACTCCGATTTTCATCGAGTTTTACTATCCTCCCACTTACCACTGCATGTCTGTATTCCTCTCAGGAAAACTGCATGGTGAGCAACAATCTAATTGTTCTCTGGTGAGATGTATAAATACAATACTTATGGTATCCCTAGGATAGCCTACAATTGACACTTATCCAATTGGGTTCTAGTTTGGTATCATCCAAACATATGCCTAGCATCCCAAATGGTCAGGAATGAGAAACCCGGTTTCTTTCCCGTTCATATCTAATATGTAATCTGTCAAACAGATTATTATGGAACCTTATTCTAAATAAGTTATTGCACTGTTAAAACTTATCCGTTGAAGGAAATGGTAGCTCAGAGCGACTCATGATTAGCCTTATCATGTCTAACATGATTCGGTTAATCCGTTCGGACACACCGTCACTTTGACGTGTTCCGGGAGGAGTCCTCATTTGAAAGAATACTATACTCTTTCAAGTATATAAGAAACTTATTGCTTAAGTATTTTCCATTACGGTCTTACCGTGACGGTATAATACTATAGTCGATCTATTTGTCTATTTCGTGTCGAAACTCTAAAAGTTTCCGATTTGTGTTCTTCAAAAGAAACACACAACCATTACGCGATGCCACATCCGTATAGGTCACGAAATATTCATATCCATATCTAGCCTAGCTAGACATGGGCCCACTTGTTTCAATATGAACAAGGGCTAATAGATCGATGGCATTTTACACTTTTACCAAGTAAATAGTGTTTTAGGCACATTGCCCAATAAACTAGATTCGTAGACTTTATTTGATTGGAATCAAAACAGTCCGAGTACCCACTCTTCGAAAGTGTGGATATACGAGTCTTGTTCGATTGTGTCCCAGACAACAATGCCATAATTAGTTTCTTCTGTATCAAATCATTTGAGCTATTTGTTTGTCATTATATATATTTTGAGATTTATTTATATTCAAAATATAAATTCTGTTATTCACATCTAATGTGTTTATCTCAATATCATCCTTATATAATAAAACACTTTAGTGTTCTAAAATATAAAGGTTCACCCGCAGTGGGTTAAACACTGATAAAGAGATAATGTATCTAGTCAAACTAGTTACATTATAACAGTTCTCTAATCCTGCTCATAGCAGATTCTGAACATCAATACTATATTTTATGTACCATACTAAGTATCTAAAATCCAATTTTAATACTAGTAATGAACATAATTTTGACAAACATATTTGAAGTCAGAGCCTTGCTCGTCTTCAATTCCTTCATGTCTGCTTTGTCCAAACGACAGTCACGCTTCGCGATTCCGTTTGCCACAATTGTGCAGACATTTTGGGATATGTCATTTATCTTCCAAGAAGACTATAATGATTTTGCCTTTGTCATTTTCAATATTCCAGTTGCCTTTGACCAAGCCTCGGGTTTCCAGAATATTGAAGTAAGGTGTGCCTTGCACTACTTGCCTAATTGCAAATTTTGACTTTATCTCCTTGAGAATAGTCTTTAATTCTCCAAGAATTATTTATTGCAATTTTAAAAGTACTTCTAAGATCTAATCTTTGAATATCCTTCAATTTCAATATCATACTTTAAGAATCTAATCCTTAGTTCTGATAAAGAAATTAAGGAGTCTATATGACAAGTATTATGGATTAAGCACTAAAGTTATCATTACATGAATATTCCAAATATCATGTTCCACTTATTTGCTTAACTCCGATCTTAGGCTTATTTTATCAAATAAAATAACTATTAGTTTCCAGGACCATCCTGAAAATTTATTCCCGATTTGAAAATTAAAGTCGTTTAAATACATTTTCACCCAGGATTATGTCTTAAACACTAATCTTTCATTTCTATCTTGATTCTAATAGTCCAACTATTTAATCAACGATTTGTGGTACTATTTATTATAATGATTATAATAGTCCAACTATATAATCAAATATAATCTAAATTAATTAACCTCAATTACATTGATTACTATAATCCAATTATAAAATCAACTGTAAACTGAAATTAATTAATTCAAATATATTGATTAATATAATCCAATTATATATAATCAACTATAATACAGTCCAACTGTTAAATAAAACAACAATTTAAATATTAGTCCAACTAACATTTAATCTAACGACGAAATAATTTAAATGAGCGCGTATGGCGAGTAATTGAACGAGTATTGCAAATTCAATTCTTGCCTCCCACTATTTTTCGGCGAGCCTCTAACCCTCTGTCGAGTACTCGGGAAACCGTGTTTCCTAGTGGGCTAGGATCCCGTTAAATATCACACAATCTTGACTTTGGCCAACAAATTGTATGATAATTAACTAGGTAGATCTCTAAGATCGATTGGATCCAATCCAATTCCTAGATCCGGTAGGTGGACATCCAAGTCCGAAACATATATCTTATATATGCCAATACATCCAATGTATTACCTAACCTTTTTCCTCTGAATCAACTAGGCCTTGGCTTTGGCACAACAAACCTAATGATCCCAGTCAAGCGCGACCCATTGACCATGGAAGCTTCGTAATCAATGTCGATGGACAAGAAGTGGTCTTGACTTTGGCCAACAAACCACAACTTGGACAAGACACCATATGGAACAAAGCCTCGTGATTCAAACACATCTTCGACAGACAAAGGGCTTGACTTTGGCCAACAACCCAATGCCGTCTCGGATCTTGAGTGAGAATCACTCAATGGAAGGAAAACGCATGATATTTGATGAGGGTTTTTCGTGTGCAAATTGGCAACCAATTTATTATCTTTGTTAAGGTCTCATCATCATACACCCCCTTACATGCATTCTAAACACATAATAAAGCGCATATGATAAAATAATAATGATATGCGGATGGATATTTTACACATTGATCCTAGATCAAATCTCTCACTTTCTCTCTCCCGCTAGCACAAATATTTCTTCTACCCGTTACACTACACTTCTAAAGAAACCTCATTTACATTGAGGGGAATAGGTGAGAAGAGAATACAAAGAATAGGAGGTGATAAGGCTGGACACGCAGGTCCAATTAATAAATCAAATTTATTACAACAACAATTTCTAAAATTGCCCCACCCATCTAATATCCATCCGATATACATTATTCATGCATCACAACCATGTATTCACTCAAGCATGTTATCAATCAATCTAATCCAATTAATTAATCTGATAATTAATGATCATCCAATGTTCAAACAATTTTGATTTTGTTCGAGTCAAACTCGTTTTTGCGAATAAGTACTTAAAGTACGAATTCCAGAATTAAATTAAACTACACAATTAAATAAATCCAATTTAATATGTATTTAATTCTAATTCATATTTAATTCCAAATTAAATATACACTTTATTAATAAACCTTTTACGAATTAAATTCCAAATTTAATTGTTACGGGTCTCAAAGCCCGATTAACGTCCAACGTCAACTTAATTAAAGTCCAATGGGCTTTTAATTAATTTCTTAAGGCGTGGACTTTTGGTCAACTCGGGTCAAACCCGCAACCAAAGTCCAATCCGGGATTTACCCCATAAGCCTTTAAATTAATTTTGGCCCATTAGGCCCAATTAAATTACAAAGGTCCATTATGTTGCATTTGGGCTTTATGGATGCGGTTTTGGGCCCAATTGGATCCAATCCAATTTGCCTTAACCCAACTTTGTACAACAAAGCCCAATAAGCCCAATAACAACAATTCAAGCTCAATTTCCAAAATTAGCCCAATTAATTAAATTACACAAATCCAATTTCGCAATTTAATTACCTAAAGTGTATATCATGATTAATCACCAAATTAACATTTCTAAAACATCAATTCTACAATTAATCATGCTCATTATCATCATCATATGTCCAACATATTTTGATTAAAATCAAACCCATATACATGCTACATTAAGTCTCGGCCAAATGGGATTTTAATGTCCAACTTTAAACCCAATCCAATTGAATCCAAATCAACATTAAATCAACATCCCCAATTGTTTTCAAGTCATCCAATGAATCAAAAAACAAAACAAAATACCAAGAAATAAGGCACTTCATCATTCGGCCAACACAAGCATTTTGGGGAAATTTGTTCCAAACATAATTTCATCAAATTGATCCAATCAATTATCAATTAAAACATATTCAAGCATACTTAATCATCCAATTTCATAATTGCATGCTCAAATTCATTTTACCCAATTTCATGCTAAATAACATACTTGGCAATTTGGGGATTTTACGTCCGAATCGAATTCAATCCAATTGATTCCGCAATCGACATTAAATCATCATCCCGAATGATTTCCAACACATCCAATTGTCAAAAATCAAAAATCCCAAGACATTAAATTAATTGTTAAATTCGGCCAAGGTGATAATTTGGGGAAAAATTCCAAACATTATTTCAACAATTGATCCAATCAATCCTCAATAATAACACATTTAAGCATACTAATCAATCCAATTTCATTAATCATGCTCAAAATCAAATTTGCCCAAATTTTAGCCCTAACATTTTCATGCTTTTAACCCAAGCTCTTGATGCCATTGTTGGAGTTTTTAAGGTCCCAAGATCAAAACTCAAGCATGAATCATAAGTGAATACAACGACGAAGTTGCGGAATACTTACATCGAGCGGTTGAGCGACGATTTGGGCAACAAAACGAACTCACTGCCCTTCATGAACTGCTCACGCAGTAGCAGCAAAACACAGCCAGCCACTGGTTCGTTTTGGTCACCAAAATCAAGCTCCAAGCTTTCCGAAATGGTTCCCAACTCATGGGTGGACTTCCCTATCACCTTCGCATTGATCCCGGAGTGTGCTAGCACTCTTGTTTTGCCACAAAACCACACTTTGCTTCCCCATTTTCCCTTGTGTTTCACGGCAGTGGACTGCCTCAAGAACAAGAAGAAAATGCGTGAGGATGAGAGGAAGAAATGTTTGCTTCCAACGTGAGAGAGAGAGAGTTGTTGAAAAGTAAAATGTATTAGGTGTTTTTAATTTCCCAAAATAATAAAACCATATACCACTTTTTCATTTGGAAAAGTGAAGCACTTAATGCTTCAACAACTTCCATCAATCACCATCAATCACCATCAATCACATCAATCAATCATTCTTGTCAAGTCACATCACTCAAAGTGACAAGTGATTTGACGCTTGATGCGACTAGCGATTTACGCTTGATTTGACGAGCCCGCTCGAATTCGAAATGCGAATGCACTCGCAAATAATCTCGGGCTCGGATTCGCTAATTCTAATTAACGAATTTTCCGTCGCGTCGTAATTAAATGATTACGCCTAGCGAAATCACTATTCACGTCGCTAACGAATTAATTCTAAATTAATTCGCTCTCGCCCAAATAAAATCTAATTTTAATTCCGCGTCGAAATCCAATTTCGTTTAATATATCAAATATATTAATTCCTCGATTAATTCCAAATTAATCATTCTCTCTCTTTAATTGATATTTTATCCCAGATAAAATATCTCTGTAATTAATCCCAGATTAATTTTCTCTCTCATCATATTAATCCCAGATTAATAAAAGTGCGAGTCATACGTCATCGGTGAATCTTTGGGAAGCGACCCATGAGATCCCCGGATAATTCGGCAGTAAATACGGTCGTCGGAGTATCCGAATCACGTATACCAAGTACTACGTTCTAAACCCGATTTACGAGACACGATCGGCTTCTAGCAAAGCACGAAGTCTACCCAATTCTCCGGTCATATCCATCTAAGAATATGTAAGATCTGTATCAAGCGTAGTATATACCAAGTATTGTGTATATATCGGCCCAGTATCAGATAGTCACGTGCTAGGGCTGGGGCTGGATAAGTGTCTGCCCCGTCCGAAGCACATGTCGGATGTCTGGTAACTAGTCTCTATAATCGGATATGCATGACCTAGTCATAATATCCCGATGGTTGCGCAACACTTAAGAGCACTAATACCGTATCCTGCGTGACATCATCTCCACTATGACTGAAGTGATACTTCCGTCTTGACATCACACCCAATACTCCTACGATTCTCAATATACCCAGCAGTTGGCGTACACAGAACCGGTTAGAGTCCTAGACGACCTCAACTAAAGTATATTGATTGTCGTAAGCATTAGCGGTGCAAGTCTCAGGAGGTTAAGACCAATACACCTACCTTGATGTCGGACTCCCATAGACACATAGTCATAATACCAATGGGATTCCGAGGGGTCTATCCAGAGCGAAGCTGTTTCCCGTACCATCGTGAAACACAACCTCCTATCGCACTTGCATAAGTATCCAATACTTAAATATATGAGAACTATGCCGTTGTGCCCTCACAAGGCGCACAAGTGCAATACTAGCCTATTCCGCATTATCGATGTCCTGTCTCGATAATACTCCGGCTAGGGATATTTAATGATTAATCCTTCGTGGACTGATACTGTCTCATATCATTCTCCGTCCAGGAATAAATCATAGGGACCTCTAATCATTTATACATCTAAGGTGATCTAATCACAAATGATAAGAGTGCAATTTCCTTTGTCACATAGTTAATTTGTACAACAACACCATGATCTGTACAAATAGTGACGCTATGGGTCATATTATCCAACAACTATCCCATGCTCAACTAAGAATTCCTCAAAATCTCTGTCAAGGTATTCTCTTCCATAATCCGATCGTAGAGTTTTGATCGTCTTACCTAATTGGTTATCAACCTTAACATGATACTCTTTGAACTTTTCAAAAGTATTTGACTTGTGCTACATTAGGTTAAACGTACCTATATATAGAATAATAGTCAATAAATGTGATGAAAGTATTTATAACCACCTCGGGCTCTTACATTCATCGGTCCGTAAATGTTTAAATGTATTAGCTCAAGTGGTTGAATGACTCTTATACAGTTTCTAGTAAAAGGTCTTTTGGTCATCTTTCCTTCTAGACAAGATTCACAGACTGTTAAAGTTCCAAGCTTTAACTGGTTTAAAGCTCCGTTCTTTATCAATCTATCTATCTGGTCAAGGCTAATATTACCAAGTCTAAGATGCCACATATATGTGCCATCATGAGAAATATTTTACCGTTTCGTTTTAAGTTTTTCAACCTTAAATATTTCAGTGTTGAGCAGTGAATTATGTTAACAGTCTTAACACATCTAAATTATTTTCTGAGTTTCTTGTGCATATATTTAATCCATTTCTACCAATAATAACTAAATTACTACTAAAAGAAACGGAAAATCATCGTCCAAAAGTTTAGAAATATAAATCAAATTCCTGCGAAAATCAAGAATAAATAACACATTGTTCAAATTTAATTAACTATTATTGTAAAAATTTAAGCTAGAAACTCCCATTGCTCTAGCTGAAACAAATCCCTTGTCTGATCCTCAAGGTATAGTCACCTTCAGCAAGGTCCCTCCATGAATCAAGTAGCTGCAAAGAAGAACAAACATGGTTAGTGGCTCCAGAATCAACAATCCATGTGAATTTATCATCCTCCACTAATAGATATTTGATAACAAGTAAATCATATTTACATGTAGCCTTCTTCTTTTTCAGCTTAGGAATGTATTTAAGACAATTCCTTTTCCAATGCCCATTCTTATTGCAGTGGAAACACTTTCCTTTGGGCTTGGCATCCTTGGAGCCTTTCTTGTTGTAACACCCCACCAGCGGTAGAATGCTACCGGTAGAGAGACGATTGACCCATCTCCATAAGCCTCTAAATTTACAAAAAACTTCGGCATGATGTATTCTAAAACTGGATAACCTGGATCTCAGTCCAGTATCAAAACAAACCTGAAATAAACATCGTATATCAAAATGGACCTTAAGACCACACCAACACATCAAAAATCATCACTTAAGGGCTCCGTGCCCATATCATCTATCAACACTCAAGGGCTATGTGCCCAAAAAATCTTAAACAATCAAAATATTTACTTAATATATATACAAATAGCGTGCTAAGCACGATAAATAAAATATTGATCATAAATCCTAGACCTTTAAACTCTTCCCATGACACTTGCGAGAGTGACTGCCGCTTGGGTGATCCGCGTCTCGAGCATGACTTCCAAAGCTATCATGGTTGACCAATCTGGAAGCCAACCTACGAAACAAGCAAACTGGTTTCGTGTGAATTTTAAAAACTCAGTAAGTAACCATGCTAGTATTACAAAAAATAAGTTATACATATACAACAAACAAACAAATCTAACATATCAACAGTTTATCAGAACTACTAAATTGTTCAAGTTTAGATTTATCAACTTTTATTATCCTTTATACTTTACCATGACAAGTTCTCATATATGCCGATTTATTAGCCAAACATTAAAAGCTCACAAAGTATCATCCCGAACATCACAGAACAAGTCATTTTAGATCGAATCCATTTCCATTATATGGGACGTGGAGTCATATTTATTATACTATATTACGATTAAACATCTTTGAAATATTATCAAATCGATAAAGCAAATATATTTCATTCTATTCGATTACAAACTATCTTTTATACCAAAACAAACTTACTTTAACTTTCTTTAATCACGATAACCTTACAATAGCTTGACATTCGGGATTCATATGCACTTACAAATACCAAATGACATTACTCTTGTATTCATGCAAACACAATTTCAGGATTCTTATACGTACATATATACCAATACAACTTAGCAAACATGTTTTAAAACATCTGATATTCACATCAGTTTCAAATCAATCATTCATTTCATATAAGCATATACTATCCATATATGTTACAAGTTCTATCATACACATACATACATTCAGACATATATACAATCATCATTCAACCAACCACAAAGCACACATAACAACCAATACATCACAAAACATATAATAAAACAACACACATAAATGGCTGACTTACACATACAATGCTCATACGAGACTCATTACCTATTTTAGAATATGTATGAAATGAATTCTGTTCGAATGGATTCCTAACCAGTTTGACTACTATACCACGAGAACATTAACCAATCAAACATACATACATCATGCATATCATGACACACCAAACTCATCGCGCTTCTCATACAAAAGTACATCTATGACAATCGCTCCAAGACATCATTCAAATATTCACAAACATATATATGTTTCAAACATACGAATATACATATTAATACGAATGCAAGTGTTATAACTTTAACTGTCCTCATATCTTTCATTCACCGATCATACATACTTAGTTTCATATTTCCTATCTGGAAACCTTTAATACATAGCTTATTAATTAAATATTTTCATTCAAGAAATGCCTAGCTTACTCTCATTCCTTATAGCACTTAACCATTTCAATTTCTATACAAATAACTCATATGTATAAGTCAATAACAACTTATTCATATTACATACACCTATATAAACTAAAGCCAATTCAGAAATCATGATTTGCTCCATTTACTGATTCTTTGTATCCAACCTATACATATCTTAACATCGTGTGCATATACGAATACATTTTCATTTACTTATACTTTGACATATTCCTTTACATGCACGCATTCATATCATTATTGATTCATACCCTTACGTACATTCATACATACACATAAACAATAAGCTAATTTCATATCTCACTTAATATCATATTGATAACAAAGTTCCATACCTGTGGTGGTCCATTATCATAACCTTGTGTAACCTCGAACTTTGTTCTCAAAATATCTCTTATCAATTCTCCTCTTATCATAAACTTTTCAATTATATATATATATATATAATATATATATTTAAAACACCAATCAATTATTCAAGCACTCTCATCGGCCTCACGAGCGTTCAAGGTGTTGAGTTTCAATCAATCAAGTCCCAAATCATCAATCATGCATAAAACGAGTTGAATACAACCTAGGAGTAAGGCGGAATACATACTCACATTGATGGGTTGATGCTAGGAAGAACAAGACCCATTTTCCTCCTCCATGAAGCTCGGTTTTTGACTCCTGTGAACTGCTGGACTGCTCGGTTTTTGGGCTGTGAAATTCCTCCAAGATTCGGCCATGGGAGACTCCATGGAAGCTCCAAGCTTCAAGCTCCAAAAATGGATTCCAAGCTCATAAATTCGTTTCCCTATCACCTATGTGTAACCCAAGGTGTGTGCTAGCACTTGTTCATCTTCTTTGCTTCTCACAAATTCGGTCTAACCAAAAATTAGAGAAGAAATCGGCAGTGAGCCGTGAGAGGGAGAAGAGAGAAAGAGAGGGAAAATGGTTTCTACAAGAAACCGTAAATGAGAGAGAGAATTATGTGAAAAGAAAAAAGTAATTTTGGTTTATATATTTTCCAAAAATAAAATAAACCATATACAACCTTTCAATTTTCCAAAATACCAAAAGTCAAAAGCCAAAAGCAAAAAGCATTTAAAGCTTTTCAACTACCACATCAATCACTCAAATCAAATGACAACTTGTCACATCACTCAAAGTGACATTTGATTTGACGTTTGATGTGACTAGCGATTTGACGCTCGATTTGACTTGCGTGCCGCACTCGAATTCGAAATGCGAATGCGCTCGCAAATAATTCCGGGCTCGGGTTCGTTAATTCCAAATTAACGAATTTTCCGTCGCGTCGTAATTAAATGATTACGCCTAGCGAATTCACTATTCACGTCGCTAACGAATTAATTCTAAATTAATTCGTTCGCCCGAATTAAAATCTAATTTTAATTTCGCGTCGAAATCCAATTTCTAATAATATATCAAATATATTATTTTATCGATTAATTCCAAATTAATCGTTCTCTCTCTTTAATTAAATATTTAATCCCAGATAAAATATCTCCGTAATTAATCCCAGATTAATTTTCTCTCTCTTCTAATTAATCCCAGATTAATTAAAGTGCGAGTCATACGTCATCGGTGAATCTTCAGGAAGCGACCCATGAGATCTCCGGATATGTTGGCAGTAAATACGGTCGTCGGATTATCCGAACACGTAAGTACCTCGTACTACGTTTATACCGATTTACAAGACAAGGTTGGCTTCTAGCAAAGCGCCATGCCTACCCAATTCTCCAGAAATATTCTTACAGGAATATATAGATCTGTATCAAGCGTATATACCGTAGTATTGGGCATATCGGCCCAGTATCGGATAGTCACGTGCTAGGGCTGGGGCTGGATAAGTGTCTGCCCCGTCCGAAGCACATGTCGGATGTCTGGTAACTAGTCTCTATAATCGGATATGCATGACCTAGTCATAACATCCCGATGGTTGCACAACACTTAAGAGCACTAATACTGTATCCTGCGTGACATCATCTCCACTATGACTGAAGTGATACTTCCGTCTTGACATCACACCCAATACACTACGCCTCTCTGATAAACCCATAAGTGGTGTACGCAGAACCGGTTAAAGCCCTGTACCACCAAGACCAAAGTCTAATCGATTATCGTAAGTATTAGCGATGATGTAAGTCTCAGGTTAAGACTTTACACACCTACCTTGATTTCGGCCTCCCATAGACACATAGTCATAATACCAATGGGATTCCGAAGGGTCTATCCAGAGCGAAGCTGTTTCCCGTACCAACGGTGAAACACCTCCTCCTATCGCACTTGCATAAGTATCCAATACTTATATATATGAGAACTATGTCGTTGTGCCCTCACAACGCACACAAGTGCAATACTAGCCTATTCCGCATTATCGATGTCCAGTCTCGATAATACTCCGGCTAGGGATATTTAATGATTAATCCTTCGGGACTGATACTGTCTCATATCATTCTCAGTCCAGGAACTAATCATAGGGACCTCTCTTTCATTTATATATCTATGGTGATCTAATCACAAATGATGAGAGTGCAATTTCCTTGTCACATAGTTAATTTGCTACAACAACACAATGATCTGTGCAAATAGTGACGCTATGGGTCATTTTGTCCAACAATCTCCCACTTGGCACATAGCCAGTCACTCAAGTGTCCCACACCCGAACTATGAACGGTTCGCTCAAATTGCTGAGGAAAGGTTTTCGTCAGCGGATTTGTTTAATTATCGTCTGACGCGATTTACCAACGATCATCACAATCGCCACGATATATGATCCGAACGAATCAGATGATATAGAAGTATATATCTGGATCGTCGATGAGACCTTTAATTCCTTAGCCTGTGCTGACGCCTAGCTCAGCTGCTAAAAGAACTATATCTAATCTAATTAGATTTATTTCGATCCAAATGGCTTCTATTGCTGCCTCAGCTGCAGCAATAATCCGTATTTGTTGTTTATTCAGCAACAGTTATCTTGCTCGGAAGATTTCCAGCTCACTGTCCCAGTGTTCAAACTTTATAAGATATATGTTTGGGACTTGGATGTCCACCTACCGGATCTAGGAGTTGGATGAGATCCAATTGATCTTCGAGATCCACCTAGTTAATTATCATACAATTTGTTGGCCAAAGTCAAGATTGTGTGATATTTAACAGGATCCTAGCCCACTAGGAAACAACGGTTTCCCGAGTACTCGACAGAGGGTTAGAGGCTCGACGAAAAATAGTGGGAGGCAAGTATTGAATTTGCAACATTCGTTCGAATACTCGCTAAACGCGCTCATCTATATTTTATTCATCATATTAATCAAAGTATTAGTTGGACTAATATTTTATGTTGTTTTAAAAATATATATATAGTTGGACTATATATAAACTCATTCAATATATAGTTGATTTTATAATTGGATTATAGTAATCAATATAATTGAATTAAAATGATAGTTGATTTTATAATTGGATTATAGTAATCAATATTAAAATTATAGTTGATTAAATAATTGGATTATTGTAATCATTATAATAAATAGTACCTTATTAAAATTGATTAAATAGTTGGACTATTGAAATCAAGAAAGAATTGAAAAGTTGAATATTTAAAATATATAATCCTTGGATTAAATGTTTTAAATGATTTAATTTTCATATTGGGAATAAATAATAGGTTAATTTATTTGATAAAATAACTTATTATGACTAGGCCCATAATTAAGCAAATAAGTAGAGCATAAAATCTTTGGAAGATTTATATGATGATGACTTTAGTGCTTAATTTAATATACTTGACAATAAATCTATCTTTAGATTTAAAAGTATTAAATTGCAATTAATAAATTCTTAGAGAATTGATTTGACTATTCTAGAGGTGAAAAGTCAAAGTTTGCAATGGGCGTGTTGCACGAGGTGCACATCATTTCGATATCCAAAACCCAAGGCTTGACCAAAGGTTTGTGAAATATTGAAAAGATAATTAACATATCCCAAAGTGACTACCATGTGGATATGGAGACACGAAGGAATTAAAGAAATGGCGAGGCTCTAACTTTAAAATATTTGTCAAAGTTATGTTCACTACTAGTATTGAAATTAGATTTTAAAATACTTAGTGTGGTACATAAATATATGTATTGATGTTCAGAATCTGCTTTGAGCAGGATACTGACTTCAAGCTGAGATTACTCTGCGAATCGGAAACGGGACGAAAGTTGCTGTTTCGACCGTAGATACCTAAGTTTAGGAACTACCCTTCGGGTATGTACTTAAATTAGGAACCGTTATAATGTAACTAGTTTGACTAGAGACATTATCTCTATATCAGTGTTTAATCCATTGTGGATAAACCTTTATATTCTAGAACACTAAGTGTTTCATTATATAAAGATGATACTGAGATAAATACATTAGATGTGAATAACAGAATTTATATTTTGAATATAATAAAATCTCAAACATATAAAATGACAAATAAATAGCTCAAATTGATTTGATCAATAGAGACTTATTTGTGGTATTGTTGTCTAGGACACAATTTAACGAGACTCGTATATCCACACTTTTGAAGAGTGGGTACTAGGACTGATTTGACTATTCAAATAAAGTCTGCGAATCTAGTTTATTAGGTAAAGTATCTAAAATACTATTTACTTAGTAATAGTATAAGGGCCACCAATCTGTTAGCACTATTCATGGTGAAGTTAGTGGGCCCATATCTAGCTAGGCTAG